>RSEF01000001.1:215375790-215407393 GCA_003993805.1 Himantopus leucocephalus | reverse complement strand
AATGACCTGGATGAGGGGATTGAGTGCACCCTCGGTAAGTTTGGAGATGACACCAAGTTGGGCAGGACTGTTGATCTGCTTGAGGGTGCGATGGCTCTACAGCGGGATCTAGACAGGCTGGATTGATGGGACGAGGCCAATGGTGTGAGGTTCAACAAAGCCAAGTGTCAGGTCCTGCACTTGGATCACAACAACCCCATGCAGCGCTACAGGCTTGGGGAAGAGTGGCTGGAAAGCTGCCCGGCAGAAAAGGACCTGGGGGTGTTGGTCAACAGCTGGTTGAATATGAGCCAGCAGTGTGCCCAGGTGGCCAAGAAGGCCAACAGTGTCTTGGCTTGTATCAGAAACAGTGGGGCCAGCAGGACTAGGGCAGTGATCATCCCCCTGTACTCGGCACTGGTGAGGCCCCACCTCAAATACTGTGTTCAGTTTTGGGCCCCTCACTACAAGAGGGACTATTGAGGTGCTGGAGTGTGTCCAAAGACGAGCAACAAAACTGGTGAGGGGTTTGGAAAACAAGTCTTCTGAGGAGCAGCTGAGGTAACTGGGATTGTTTAGTCTGGAGAAAAAGAAGCTGAGGGGAGACCTTATCACTCTCTGCAACTACCTGAAAGGAGGTTGTAGTGAGGTGGGGGTCAGTCTCTTCTCTCAAGTAACAAGGGATAAGACAAGAGGAAATGGCCTCAAGTGGCACCAGGGGAGGTTTAGATTGGATATTAGGAAAAATTTCTTCCCTGAAAGGATTGTCAAGCATTGGAACGGGCTGCCCAGGGAAGTGGTTGAGTCACCATCCCTGGAGGTATTTAAAAGACGCGTAGATGTGGTGCTGAGGGACATGGTTTAGTGGAGGACTTGGCAGTGCTGGGTTAACGGTTGGACTCAATGATCTTAAAGGTCCCTTCCAACCTAAATGATTCTATGGTACAATAACTTTGGGAAAAAAACTACACCTGGTTATAATGCACATTTACCTTCCAAAGCTCACTGTAGTGAAATAGTTTCTTAATGAGTTGTGTTTGAATATTTGTAGCATTTTACCTCGATTTTGTTTGTTGTGTTCCCTGAGAAAATCCCAGTTTTGTTTTTATGGTTTCAGTCAATTGACCTCATTATGAATTCCACTGGAAATGCAAATAATTTGATATTTCTTAATTGAAATTTTATTATTGATATCAATATTTGATTATTTGACATTTGTTTTCACTGGTTTTCAACAGATGGACATGTTCCAGGGGAAAAAAGCTGATGATAGAGAGTTTTGTTTCTGATAGATCCATGTCCTGGGATGTGCCATCGTGCTCCAGCATTAGCTGAGGCATTATTAAATTATGAACACTATAATCCAGCCCGCAGGGTAAATCAGCTGCACTGCGTCTTTCAAGAGATACTGCAGCAACTCAGGCAGCCAAAGATGTCAAAACATGTTCAACATCAGCGGTCCCAGTGAGAAATGAAAATCTTCTCACCAAAAACTTAGATTATGCAGAAACTTATTTTTTCTTCATCAAAAATATTTTGATGGAAATTCCCTGGTGCTGTCCTGAGAAGGAGAATTATTGTGGGGCTGGAAGCTGCGAATGATGTTAACATATCAATGATATGATTCAGGGCTAGTGTGGATTTCACTAGTAGGCTAGTACGTTTCCTGATTCTTCATGATGATGCATCCAGATGTGCCAGGGTTGGCAACAGAAGTGGAATGTTATTCTCTGCTGAGGAGCACCATACCATTGCCCTGCCAGAGCATTTTTACTACAGTCCCTGAGGCACAGAGTTTTTGTGACATTTTGTGGTTTTCTATTAATGTGGAGTCCTAGATTTTGCTCTAAGTAGTCCATTTAAATTTCACCTTTGTTTTTCTGGACATTTTAACTCCTCCTGCCTCACTTGCCCCAACCTCCTTTAGGCAATCCAGGTTCAGCTCGACATCTTGTGCAGCCCAGATTGCTTAGAGGCAAAAGCGCGATGATAGTGTGTGTGGAAAGCTTTGTGTTCCCAGAGGAGGTTAAGGACAGATTCCAACTCTGCTACCCAAGTTGCTGAGACATTAAATTTCAGATTTTGTTCAAGTTCAGTATAAGTGCATTTTAGAACACAGAAAAGCAGAGGGTTTATAAATCATTACATATCACTGGGGAATATCTGATGGCTTGAGTGCTCACAACGTGGAATCTGGAAAGAAACACTGAATGAATAGCTATTTTTATACAGAATGGAAAAACACTGCAATATGCAATAATTCCTCATGAATCATGTAATTGGCAGTTTGTAAGCAAAATACAAGGCACGCTATTTTGTTAACAATGTGTAGGAATTAATTTTTACTTTGATAATAGAGCATCCTACTGCAAACGTCGTGGCAGAATGTTTTTCCAGTAGACAAAGGAAACTTCCTTTGCTTCCAGTCAGATTTCTTTGCTTCTGAATGACAGAGGAGATTGCAGTGCTTTGCTGTGTGCTGCCAGCAAGAATCTGTGCAATCTTGGTTTGCAAGAGATAAGATGAATTTTTGCAGTATCAGGGCAAAATGAGGACCCCTCCCATAGGAGGAGACGTCAGGGGTGTCTTTCCTTATAGCACTGTCTTGTTTTCTTAATTTTTCTTAACTACCAGTACGAAAAAATTCTTGTTCCACTTACAACAGTATATGTTGATGAATTGGAGAATAAGTTTTGGCATCCTTTACTAGTTCATCAAACCTAGCAGTACATGATGCTTCTAAATGCTGGAAAATATCCTTAATGTGCCAGCTGTGCAGTGATGAGTGGGAAGAATTTTTTACTGATTCCAGGACAAACAGCCTGAAGGAAGAGACTTGACTGTCCTTATCTTAACGCATGTTAAACATTACTGCTCAGAAAGTTCCCCAACCCTTTCAAAAATCTGTTTGTGGGATCAAGCATAAGATAGAACTGGGATATTTCCCAGAATTTATTCCTGACCATTATGAATTGAATCATCTCTTTGTCAGAAGCTGGCAAGCAGTTGGGTTTTCTAGGCTTATCAAGAAGGAGACTTAGCATGTGATAGTATTCTGAACCTGCTGCTGTACCCTGGAAAGCTAGAGGCAAAATTTTTAACTAATTTCAGAAGGAACCGTGGTAGGTTGTCTGCATCAATAATTTTGCTGTTGCCCAGCTCGCTCCTATATCCCCAATGTGTTGTTAAAGGTCTTGTAAAGATTTAATTTATTAATCAATATGATTTACTTATTAACCAGATATGTTCTGTAGTAAAATTTTACAGCATCTAGCTGAGTTATTAGTGCCATTATCATTAAGTTATATGACTCCATGCCTCCACGGGGCCGTGTTCTCGCTGGAACGAACACTGGGGAATACCCCGACCCATCCTAACAGCTCCCTGAAGTAAGCTAAGCTGGCAATAACAGTCTCCTCCTTATCTAGCTGAAGTTTTCGTAACAGGACAGTAAAGGAAAGAAGTGTTTTCATAAATATCTTTCACAGATAATAGGTACAAATTTTGTTCTCATTCTTTTAATTTAGTATTGTGATTGATAATGAACAAGTGCATTTGTGTTAATAAAAAGACTCGTTTTCTTCAGCATGTCTTTGATTTGTAGTAGGTTCAAATCCCATCAGCGATTCTCATCCTTCAACTGCTATGTGAGAGGTGACCTCACCTTCTAAAGTACATCACTTTGGCCAATGCTGTTCAAGTGCACCAAGTGTTCTTTGGATGTACTGAATGGATGGAAGATCTCAGGGGCTCACTTCTTTCTCTGAGATGTTACAGAGTTCGGGTGGGAGGTTCCCACTTAGCTCATTAGGTGTGTTTAGGTGCTTAATGAGTACTGCAGTTAACACCAGGGTGCCATTAGATTTTCATGTGCTGACAAATTTAGGGGGCCCTGGACAGTCATCGGTCTGAGTAGTGCTCTTGGATGTAGGCAATAAATTCCACCTAAATCTTGGAAACCAATGTAGATAGTCTGAATACCATTCAGTGCTCCCAGTCCTTACTCGGATGCCAAACGGCCTGCAGTCGAGCTGTTACAGCAAAATAAAAGCAGTATAATGGCTGGGGATCCAGGGCCATCACTGTAGCTAATACTATTGCGCATTGCTCAGGAATCAGTCTTACTAAAGTCTCACTCTGGAGCTGCTGGCCTGGTTCTACGCAACCTGAGGCTTTAAAAGTCACAACAGGTGGCTGTGTGGGCTCCTTGAGGTGGGCTTGATGATCCAGGTCCTTTGCTGCCAGGCAGTGGTGACTGGGTCTTGTCTGACAGACATTGTACATTGAGATTGTAGCCCTGTTTGCACGTTGCATGTTGTGGAGAATTTACTTTGGTTCTTCCTTGTTATCTTCTTTTATCTAAAGTAGGAGTAATTTGGGGTGGAAATATATTTCCACAGACTGCACAGCAATACAGACTATATCTATACTACAGTGGTGCACATAAAAGAATTAGTAGTGCTCTGATACAGATTAAGTAGGTGCTTCCACAGCTCCTTGTAAAAAATAACTACAAAATTTAAATTTTAAGTTGCCAAACAAGAAACTGAACCTCATGTTACATTGCTGTAAGAAAAAAAAAAAAGAATAAATTGAAGCCATAGCTCCAAGGTATGCCACTCTTAGAATCATGGGATCATAGAATAATGAGGAAAGGAGCTCTGGAGGTCATGTAGTTTGACCTCCCACTCAGAATTCATCCATGTAGAGCAGGTAGCTTAGTCAAGTCCAGTCTTATTTGTGTCCCAGTTCCAGTGTTTGACCACCCTTGTGGTAAAAAACAATTTCATATATCTAATTGGAGATTCCCATGATGCAGCTTGTGTCCATCGCCTTTTGTCGTATCATTGTGCATCTCTTACAAGAGTCTGTCTCCATCTTGTCTATGCTCTTCTACTACATAGCTGTAGATAGCAGTAAGATCTATAAGAACAGGAATTACTTCTGCTTGCTAAATTGAAAAATATTGGACTTTGCTGCCCTCAAGGCATTTTTCGTTACACGTGATACTGAAGCGTATCTTTGGACAGAAGCTTTCTGCTTTCTGAGGAACCTTTTATTTCTGAAGAGAAATCCTATTTAAGGAAACGTCCTTGTACAAGGGGTTGACAGGCAATTCTGCTTATCGTCACCTACTTTTCACTTCTCATCCACAAAACGAAGGTCAAGAACTGTAGTTGTCATTCTGAGCTCATGAGAAGCTGATAGGAGCAGGAGATGGCTTTACCGCCCACACGTGAGAAGCATTGCAGAGCTGCCTGGGTGAAATCTTTGCCACACTAAAGTTAAAAGGAGACTTCTCCCCATACAGGTCTTGTGGGAAAGTAGGAAGCAGAAGCTGCTTTGCCTAACTGTGCCTTGTAGGATCTCATCCATGAAGCTGGTGGGAGAGCCATACTATGCATGCCTGGAAACAGAGCCCTGGGCTTGCAGATGACACAAAAATTAAAAAAACCTGATGCATTTGGACAAGTGACGACCCTTCATTGACTCCTGCACTGGGATTGCACACTGCTATTCCTTTGGTGAGCCCTCCTCATCTCCGACAACTCATTCCTCCCTGTGCCTCTGTTCCAGCCAGATGTCAGCACTTCTGATGCAGCTGGTATGTTATGGTCTTAAACAGAACTTTTTCCCATTTAAAAAAAAGGAAAATATTTGGGAAATTCTGACAGATCTGAGGGAGCAAATTAAAACTAGATGTCAGTTGTATGTTTCCCAGCAGATTTTGGGGGAACCTTTGAAACAGCAAGCATGGGCCCCATAGCTGCAAGAAGACAAACACTAATTTACAGCATTTCTTTTCAGAGAGAAGTAAAAACTTAAGGCCTGCCAAATTGAAAAAACCCTTGTAACCTTCCCCTTCTCTGCTATTTAAATGGAAGCAAGGCTTGCTTTGGATTTGGTGCCTCCTTCACTTCAGTTCTCCTTGGCACCAGATGCAATCCCTTTGATTGCATTACTGCAAACCTCCTACACATATGTTTATGGTTCAACACATGCCTAAGCATTTTGCTGAGTTAAGCCTTAGTTAGGTGCAGGAGCTGAGCATCCAACCCGCCCTTTCCTCCCAGAGGGGCACTATAGGTTACACTGGGGAACAGAGAGCTTGCTTGGCTCTTGTGCTTCTCTGGAGCTACTAATTTCTCTTGAGTGGGGCTGCCACCATACATGCAAAGTCACTAAAGTGACCTCATTGGTCTTCAGTTTAGAAGCAGTGTAGCTCACTTTGCACAGTATCAGGTCTGAGGCCAGGTTTCCTTTGGATGAGGCAAGCTTTCTTCTTCCTGCTCATGTTGTACACCTCATCCTCGAACTCCTGAAAGGTGACTTGATTCATATCAGCAAACAAAGATATCAGGGTAGGGATACAACTATTTTTTTTTAAATAGGGTCCAGTCTGTAATCCCCTCATTGGTTCTACGGATGTTGTTAGGTATGAGCAATGAGATAAGAAAATGGCATATGGATCCTAAGCAGGTAAAAAAAGTGTTCCAGATATATCACCTTTATTGCTGAGCCTTTTTAATTACGCTGGAGGTAAATCAGGAATAACTCCATGGCAGCTAGTGGAATCGTAACAAGGTAAATGTGCTAGATGAGGCCAGTGGATACAGTCTTCGTGTATTATTGTTCATGTCACTCTCAGAAACTCTCCTTTTTTCCCAGTTGCTCACTAGGCAGCTTTTTCTTGTTATAGCAAAAAGAGATTTCAGTGATTCTTACACATTTTTCATTCTTAGTCTTCCTCTGAAGAAGTGTAGCAACAGTGCCCTATTTTCAGATAGGAAGATAAGAAAATGATCAGCAAGAGTCAGAGTTCAAGCAAACCTCATTGTTCCCCTAGTCTGTCCTCCAGGAACAGAATGCTTCTCTGATGCATTTTCCATGACTTTATCCAGTCCACTTTCTAGATAAATCAAGCAATTGATGTACATTAATCTGGAAACTGATTCACAGTTCAAAGAAACTCACTGCACAGTTGAAATTTCCTCTTGTGGCTTCCCCACTATCACCAATTTCCCTGCTTCATAGGAGCGCAGCAGCATGGATTCAATTGGCGAGGGACTGGTAGGAAGTGCTTTGAGATGAGCAGGTCCCCTACGAAACCTTGAGGATTTATGAGTGTCGAGGAGAAATGCATAGGTGCAGATCTGAGGTTAACATGTCAGCAGAATTTACCAGTTATTTCTGCCTGGGAATACTACATTGCGACTGCATTTATACAGTGCGGAGAGGTAGTGCCGCAACATGCAGACAAACAAAGCAACAAATTCAGCCAGCTTTCATAAGCCTTTTCCCTCTCAGTGAGAAATAACACCCCCATAGGCAATGCATTAACATTATAATTTCTGTAACAGTGGTGCCTCCTGGCCCCAGTAGAGATCACGGCTGCATCTGCTTGGAGCTGTGGAAACGTGTGCTTGAGGTCTATCTCTGTTTCACAGTGTTTGTGCACTTATAAGAAAACTAAAGATATAAGGAAGTTAAGTATTGGTCTCATCATTTTATGGGGGAGAGGTGGAAGAAACAAAGCACAGAAAATGTTAACAAATGTCCTAAAACCCCCTAAAGTCCATCTTAGAACTAAAATACAACCAAACTTATGGCCATACATCACCAGGTAGTGATGAAGAACAGGGGTCAAGGGGAGATGGGTGAGTCATTAATAGCTTCAAAAATAAGATCGGTGCCATGACATTAATTGAACAAAGTTTTACCTATGTGAGAAAGGCTTTAAAAATCAGAAAGTGCAGTGTGAAATGGCAGAAATCACATTTAAAAAGAAAAATGTCACATCGCCTTACTCATGGCATTTTGAGTCAAAATGAAAGCTGTTTTTTCATCTTTCACAAGTATAATCAACTAGATGTTGAAATAAGAGGTACAAATATTTAAAGGATTTCTGTAAAGGATCAATGTCTCCTGAATGTGGAGCAGAATTACAGATAGAGAAACCAGCTTACAGAACCCCCCTTTTCCAGTTATGGCTGTTTTGCTCATCTCCTGGCTTGCCTTCCACTAATGAGGTAGCAGTCAATAGAAATTACAGCACCTGCTGACATGGAAGATTAATATTGGAAAATAGTTGTAACCTTTCTATCGAATACTTCTGGCAGTATGAAACACGAGCATCGATTGCTACTGGTTATACCTGTGTACCTAAGCAATAGTCCTGGAAGATTCACATCAATACCTGAGAAAGCAAATTGTGCCGTATAGGTGCTCAGCAATATTAATAGATCAGCAGTGAGACCGTCACTGGTATCCCAGGATATTGCGGGATAAAAAAATCTTAACCCTGTCCTTCTCCCATGGCTGTAAATGGCTTCTGGGATAGCAAGGAGCTATCCTCCTGCCTTGTCATCCCTCACTATGTCTGTTGGGTTCAAGGCATTGGTGATGCTTAAGGGGTCCATCTCATTCTCAGAGAGACAGTGGCAGTTTGTGGACACTTCCCAGCCTAGGCCAGTAGAACTGGAGCCCACGTATGACCAGGTAACTCCTGTTCCACCACTCACTTCAGTTCAGTCTCTGCAGTGCTTTGGACAATGGAAATGGATTTGATTCCTAATGACAGTGTGGTGGCATTTTGAGAGGGAATTTGTCCCTCTTCCTTACCCTGTTTCGTTGTCCCATGACCCATGTCCCACTCCAGCGTTGCAGCCTGCAGCACACCACACAGGCTGGACATGCTTCGCCAGCACATTTGTTTTCAAACTTGCATAAATACGTGGTCTTATGGGCTGTCTCCAACAAGCTCTGAGAACTGAGTGAAAAGTAGGCCTTGGCCTCAAGGGCATCCTGGGAGAGGCTACTGGGAAGCTGCAGAAACCCCTGCATTGCTCACCCTGCTCACCAGCCAGCAGGAACAGCAACATCCATCGCTCTCCCAAGGCTGGAAGCATCGGACTTGCGTACATAATGTACCCTTGGCTTCCCTTAATTCAATGCAGCGACTGAGAATGAACATGAGAGCCAACGTGTACAACTGGCATGAGCCAGTGTGTCTCTGGGCATCCAACTAGTTTAGTAGAGTAAGTGACCCACATCATCTGTCAATCTAAATGTGCATGGATTTCATGAAGTTTTCCAAAAGGACATTCGCAGATGAAGAAAAAAGTCTCAGCAGCTTTTAAGTGGCAGGGCTATATTACACCCTCCCACCGTTTTTTCTATTTTTCCCCTTTGTGTATTTTCCTTGGGGAAAAATATATTTTTAAGAGAAAGCAGCAGGACATTTCCAGCTGACTCAGCTCTAGAGAGATTCCCCCAAGATCTCATTTCTTTTTGTTCTGCTCTGCTTCCCAAAGTATACAGACTGTGTTTGCTCAGTGTCTGTGTCCCTGCAAGTTCACTGTTATGTGTGTTAATCTGTTTAATATTTCATCTCCAATGCAGTGACTATTTTTATTTTCTAATGCCACTCCACATATTTGATGAGGTGATCCCTTCTGCTCATGCTGATCAGAAGAGTTTACCATTGACTGGATCAGCTTTGCATATGCTTTTGCTCAGATTTGTTGATATTTCAAGGGCAGAATATTTCGAGGCCAGAATTTTCTCATCTTTTTGGATGGTGCTGAGATGAAAACAAAAAATGTTACATCTGGTGAGAGCTAATTATATTTCAAATCTGTTGCAACTGATTTGGCTTGGCCTATAAAAACCAAGTAGAACGTGCCTAGTATTTGAAGACTGAGACTGTGCTTCTGTGGAAGTTGTTTTTGTAAGTTAATGGATCCATGGAGGGACAGAAAGTGAGTTATTGACAGCTGGAAACCCCTTGCTGTGCTCTGGCTAAAAACCTGGATAGAACTGAGACCAAAAGCAGCTTAGGTTTAGATGCATTAAAGGGCTTAGTGCTGGGATGTGTGGTCCTGCAGACAGAGCAAGGGAAGGTAAGAAGTCAGTGTCTCTCCTTGTTCAGGATTATCTTACACAGCTGAGAATTTTAAGCTCAGGTTTCCTTCTGAATAAGCCCTGAAATCTTTTTGGTTCTGCTTTTGTCTATATTGCATATAAATTTACCACCATCTCTCAAGCACAAATTTTCTGTTACAGGAAGGGTAGTTCCAGTTGAGGAACCTGAGACATAGAAAGAAGCCAGAATGGAATTCAGACTTTCTGAGTTTCAGACCATCGTCTACCTAAGAAGATCAAAGGTTATGTGTCCTCTAAGCCTTCAGCAGCACAGAGAGGAGGCAGGTGAGTCAGGCAGCAGACTTTTTCAATAGCAAGAGAACTCCATGGTGGAAACAACATTAGTTCACTGATGTACAGAGGTAAGAGACAAGAAGTGGCTGTCAGAACAGCCAAGAAAGAAATAGATAAGACATCATTTTCTGTGTGCCAGGTAAAAAAAAAAAAAAGAAGAAAAAAAGGACAACAACCTGAATGTCTTGTATATTATTCTTCAATAGAGGAAGCATTGTGTTTACTAACTTCAAAATTAACTCATTAAACCTAAGAAATCATGTGCTTCCTGACCATGCTGCTCAGCAGTAGACTAATAAAATCTTACCTTGACACATTCTCGGCCACAGTCGTGGGTTAGGGTCACCGATAACAGCATCTCTTCCATCCTCAGGCTGCTCGTTAGTGCCATGATTTTCATGGTGAAACAGTGGTGACAGATGAATGCACAGCCAGGGTTGGTCAGGCCAGACCAGTGCTCACCTCCTCCTTGACCTGAGGCACCTCTGTTGATTTAATAATTAAATGTGGTGTGGTCATTGGATGGTCTATCTGAAGATCAAGTCTGCCTCCAGAGAGGTCACTGACAAGATGCCCATGGGTTTTTAATGCCCAAGCCCTGTGTGAATTAAAAAATAGCAATTGCAATGGCTGAGAAGATTTGTATGTGAATGTCTTTATGAAGTGAAGATATATCTGAAGCAGTGGTACTCATAAAGACCCATAAAGCCCTTCCGCAATCCTGTTCATTTTCCTGAATGCCTATATTTTGTATTTTGGGTCATCCCTACCAAAGTGGTACCTGCTATATTTCCTGCATGACATAATTACATTTTTCCTCCAAACATGAGCTGAAACAGAGTTGGACTGCAAAGACAATTGATCCTTGAGATGCTATAACCTGTTAAGCTGGGAAATGAAGCTACTGAACACATGGTATTTATCTTGTGAAAACACCCAGTAAGAGATACCCTGTCACATGAAGAACCCCACTGGTACTAGGAAAACAAGAGACCAGGGATGTCTGTTGGCTTGGATGAATTTAAGGATCTAAAGTTACAAGAACACTCGTATCAGTGTAAAAGCTGCATGAAAATGTCTTTCAGGATCAGGTTATAGACATATATTGTGACCTATTCTTTAATAATTAATTGTTTTTCTTCCTACGGAGGTATTAGGTTTTTAGGGACTTTACAAAGCAGGCAGCCTTTGCAAGTATAACGTCATTCAATGAGATTTGCCCAGTTACAAGGAATATTGAAAATTCATGCAAACACAAACCAAGAAGATTCTTTGTGTGAGTTGACTTATGATTGCTGTCTGCATATAGGTATAATGTATTTTTCTCCTTCTGACTAGGTGTTTCCTCTTTTCCCATAATCACAGAGTCACAGAACGGTCAGGGTTGGAAGGGACGTCTGGAGATCATCTAGTCCAACCCCCCTGCCAGAGCAGGGTGACCTACAGCAGGTTGCACAGGACGGCGTCCAAATCCAACTTCCAAAACTTGCAGATGGCAGAGGTTTCATTTGGCTCTAAAATCTTGCACAGGCAGGAAAACACAGGCCTGACGGGTGCTTTTAATCTTCTGAAGGATGTGGAGGGAAAAGAATATTTACTAGAGGCCAGTTCCACCTCCTTCATCATTTAATCTCATAAAGAAAAGTGTCTTTTCTGGCCAAACTACAAGAACAGGCACAGCAGAAGGGACTTAATTCTGAGCTCAGCCCCAAAGAGGATCTTTTGTTAGTCATCAAAGATGATCTGATATTCCCTGGGTTTCAAGCACAGATGGGCATCTCGTGGTATTTTGTGAGTCCTTATACTTTTTGAATGCAACAGCCGATTAGGTGCTTTTGGTGAGATCCACAAAGTTCCAGGCAGATGTTTTGTTTCTGAAAAGATTTGGTTTGAGTGTGAGGCTGGGCACCAGGGAAGGGGATGAGTCATAAATGTTGGATGCTCAAGTTCACCACGGTATCCAACTCTAGAAGTGTATCTCCTCATCACTTGTAAGTGGCTGAAGAGCATATGAAGTCTGCCTCAGCTTCTTCTCATGGGCTGAGCCACTCCAGAGAGCTCATTCATGTTAAAAAAAAGCCTTGCAGAAAATGGAGGGGCTGAGAGAGGGAACTGCTTAAGCTGACACTGTCACTGAAAGAAGTGAAAATGGAAGGACAGCCCCAGGAGTCTGGTGATCTTCACTGTTAGGTATGAGTTTTTGCGGAGACACAAATCGCAACTTGTATTTCTTAGGAATAATCTGTTTTGTAGTTAACAGAATCAAGCTGTTATTAGTAAGAGCAGATCGTTAATTCGCACAACGTACTCACCGCTGTAGTTAACAGACACCCTCAGGCGTAGTTACGTGGTTGCAGCAGCGGCTGGGAGACAAAGCCCAGCTGTGTACTCAGAAGTGCAGGGTCGAACTGACGCGCGTGGCTGCTTGGTGGGTGTCTGGGGAAGCCCTCTGAGAATACTCTGGTTTATCAGGGGTGTGTATGTTCCTGCGTATAGCAGCCATCACGCTCCTGGATGAGGTCTGAACCATGCAGCCCCTCATTGCTGCTACTGGGTGCTAGTGCAGTTTCAGCAGACTCCTGTACACTAAGTTTATCGATTCTTCTGGACCACATGGCACTGCCAGTGTCTAGAGCAACTAAGTTCCTGGGAGACTTTTGGGCACTACCGTCTCAGCACGTACCTTCCCTCTCTTCTTGTTTTCTGGTGATGGTATCACCTGACCAGTCGTTCATGAATTTTCATGAAGTCTGAATGTTTTAAAGAGCAAGCAAGAGAGAAACATCAACAAAATTACCTTGAGTCGCCCAGCCAGGACCAGTCCATGAGGCAGAGCTGGAAAGGTGCTTTCCTTCTGCCTGTTGGGCTCAGACATCACATATCGGACTGGAACATTTGGATTTTTTGACTAATAAGTAGAAATGGTGTTGCCTTTAAAATAATGAGTTCTTAAAAAAAAATAAAAATCAATTTCATGAGTTTTTAGGCTGCAACTAGAATTCTAACCATTTTTAGTCTTAAGTTTCACTGGTGAACTTAAATGAACTTGAAATCTGCCCGCAGCTCTGGCACTAATGTGTCACTGATGGGGAGCAGTAACTGACAAAAGAGATAACCTGAATGCAGTCAGGACCCTGTTTCCTCAGCTAAAAATATGATTGACGCTTTTTATTATTAGTTGAAAAACTCAACAGCTTAAAAATGTGTGATAGGTAAACAGCAGTTTTTACTGCATTCCCAAGCTGAAAAAGCAGCTTGCCAGGCAATTTTTGGCAGACAACGACATAAACTTACTATTTTACACTTGCAAACCAAGTAGCAAACAGTAAAAGTGTACTGTTGTAAGAAAAACGTGTAGACTAAGGTTCATTTATCTCTGATGAAAAATGGCACTATGTATTTCAGCAGATCTTTATATTGCTAGATTTTTATGCCTGTCATCTTCAATTTCTTCTTTTTCAAAACACCTTGCTGACATTTTTTGAGACTTCTTTCAAGCTTCTGAAATCCCATCAGCATCTCTCACACTCACAGTCTACAGGGCTTGGCTGACAGTAGTGCTATAATGTTGTCTTTTACATTCTTGTACCAGTCTTTATGTCTGGAAAATGCTGAGGTGAAAATTTATGGTATTGTCCTGTGATGACCTCAGATGACAAACTTGAAATAAGATTTTTAGGAAGTCTTCACAATTATTTTTTTGTTATTCGTTATGACTATAATACAAGAGTAAGAAAAAACAGCCAAGAAAACATGCCTGGATTCAGTGTGGGAAGGCAGATTTGCTTGTGTTGGAGGTATTATGCAAATGTGAACCATTTTGCAGCATAGTCTTTAAGTTAGGGGATTTTAAGTCAGAGAGGGGGAATCCCATGGGTGATCTTTGCTGAGTAGGGAGAACCATCTCTCATATGTAAGAAGTACTGCTTACTGCTAAATTCAGAGGCAATGATGGGTGTGGGGGTGTGCGCTGGGTTCCCTTCCTCAACAAAGGGAGTTCGGATTAAAGAGAACACTCTTGAGAAGAGGCGTTGTTGGGGCAGAGTCCTTCATAGAACCACCATTGCTCTGTGCTGGCTACCTGGGGTTGTGCCATGGGACAGGCCAGAGACTGGGTCTGTAGCACTTGCTTTGACTATATATATAAATATATATTGATTTAGCTATCTGTGATTAATGCTTAGTGCTAGTGGCCACTGTAGATGATAGAAGTGGTGGAGATGAGTATTTCAAATACCGGTTGCCATCTATTGCAAAGCTCCTTAGCTCCTTTACCCATTTTGGAAGAAACCTTTTAGCTGATGAATGCTTTAGGCTGGTTATGCAAATAGTGCATGTTAAATAGCAGGATTAGCAAGAGGCCAGTCTCAGCTGGGGAGAGAAAGAGGCAAAACAATGCGATTTGGCTGCTGTAAGTATCTCCAAGTGGTTCAGTTTGTGTATTCGTAGCATGATATTAGACGTTTTGCCCATTGAACGAGGGTTGTGGGAAGGTCTGTTGGATTCCTGGATAAAAAAAAAAAAAAAGGAAAGTGAAGATCCTGTTTACTAGACAGCGAGGCATTCATGTGTGGTGTCCCCTGAAGGTTTTGAAAGCATTGGGTTAACAGCACGTTGTAGATGAAGAGTGTTAGCCCTCTCAGCACACCAAGTTTTGGTGAGTCTTTTCCTAGGGCTTATACTTCAAATAGAGCCATTTCTGGGCAGCCTCATTCTCCACTGCCATCCCTTCCTCTTCTGACCATGCTGGTTTCTACCAAATTAATTTCCAGTCCCATCTTACAGATGTTGTTTTACTGTTAAACTCCCCTTAACCTGGCTGCTGTTTGCTGTGTCATAATTCATTCTGCATGTCTTACAGTCTCCCTGGGTCATCACCATGAATAGTGGTTTCTATCAGTCCCTCTGTTTCATCACCTTAAATCTGATTTTTCTACAACTTGAAACATATCCAAGCATTTTTATCTGAGCTATCTTCTTTTCCTTCATTTCTAGTTCTGCAGCACTTATTGTTTTCTGGTATAAACACAGATTCTTTGAAAATATACAATTAAAATGACCCTTTCATGGGCATTAATTAGTAGAAAGAACCTTCATTAGGTGTTTGAGAAGGATAAAGAGTTTGGGGTGCTTGGTATTTCTCGTATATACTTACTTCTAGATCACTTTTCAAATACATGTTTCCATTTGGGCGGTCAAAGTCTCTAGTCCCTGCTCTATAACACATTTGTCATTTATCTCCTACTTTCACTGTTGGATGGGAATTGATCTGTGTAAGTGTACGGTATGGGCTTTTACTAATGGCTCACAAATCTCTCTCTGTGTCAAGTGAATGCCCATATCACATAATAAACTTCATATTCCACTGTGGAAACTTCTCAAGGGTCTGGGCAAAGCTGGTCACGCTGTCTGGAACAAATATTTTTTCCCCCTCCCATTAGATGCTGGGTTTATCTAAGGCAATCTTAGCTGGAACAAAAAAAAAAAAAAGGATATATTTTCAGGTCTTTTTATACTAAAAAAAAAAAAAGGAACCACCAGCTAATACAGGTTTGCTGTGGTCTGTCAGTCTCAAATGATCTATTCTGAGTCCTGAATGTCAAAATACACGGCATTTTTGAGCTGACATTTTGGGGACATTATTTCTTCATGAAGAGTTCAAGCACATTCAACTTTCCATCTCTTTTTGACATACAGCCAAAACCCTGAAATTTCAAACTGGGCAGAAAGTCTTTATTTTTTGTTGTTGTTGTTATTATTATTATTGTCACCCTCCTCCTTCTCCTCCTTCTATTTAATTCTGGCTGTGTAATTTAGTTCTGACACATGTCCCAGGACCAGCATGGTCAGTAGCCAGTAAGGATACAATGCTGTGAGGGACTGAGAAGGTGTGGATTTGGGATAACTCTCATTGCAGCCCTGACACTGTCATTGAGTCAGCTTGTCATGGCCACACCAACCCTTCAGCTTTTTGTCCTGCTTTTTCCCTTTTGGTCTTATCCCCACTGGTCAGGATGTCTTTAGGGCAGCACGTAGTTTAATATAACAGTGACCCCCAGTGCTGCTGTAACCTGTACACCTATGGAACTAGCGTGACTTGCTGAGAAGTGCGTATTAGTGAAGAAGGTAGCTCTCCTGACACAGTTAGGAAGAGCAGAGGTGCTTGGCAGGTTGTCTTGGCCAAATTCCAGCATGGCTGTAATTTAATGTGTTAAGGTAGTGCCTGTAAAGCTTTACTCATGTGAAATGGAGGCTGAATTATTTTCCAAGAACTTGCAGCCTTCCCACTCGAGAGTGCTAGGGTAGGGCGAAATGGGGCAAGATGTGATGGCCTTCTTTCTCTTCTCCTTTCCTCCAGTTCCCATAACATTGCCCTGTGTCTGGATTCATAACACATTTTGGACTCGATGCTGTGCAGCTATTTCCTATCACCCCTCCATTCCTGGTGGCAAACGGTGCTGTCACCATAGCTGGGTCACTGCTTGCGGGGCCAGCGCACGTCGCTTGCAAGGGCTGTGAACTGGACATACGTCCAGCAGCATCTGAGAGCAAGTCAAGCCAAAGAGACCAGCAGACCCATTGCGCAGAGCAGCCCATGAGCCAGACACGAGCATCCCAGCTGCTGTTCGGAGGGAGCCTGGATGCGGTAGATTCATAAGGGAAGTTTTAAGCCTCTCTTATTCCTACCCGGAGGGGGTTTCTGGTTGCCATGCCTGCCCACCCTGGTTAATTAGCTAGCTCCACCCTGAGGTGTAAGCAAAATACAGAGGAATATTTCTTCCTCTTTGAAAGAGGCTGGAGAAGAAGAGTAGCCAATGCACCTTAATTTATTTTTTATTCTAGTTGTCAATGCTTTGCTTTGTTTTTCTTGAAGCAAGAGGAAATACTGTCCTGAGAGACTAATGCTCCCTGTGAGCAGTTCTAGCTCTTGATATCACTTTGGACAATATCCTCGGGCTCTGCAACTGTTGGCTTCACAGCCCCCTTCCTCCCTCCCGAGCCCTTCCTCTGCCGCCAGCTTCTTCTGTTTGCCTCACCCCCACGTTATCTCTTTATACCCTTTTCTACCCCTGCTCAAACAAAGGCATTTATTATGGCCTTTGCAATGAAACATCACTCTCCTGTCATTTTTTTTTTGTCCCCTGTCTGCACTTCTTGCACCTCTGGCTAAGAAATAGCAATAAAGGTGCTGTGGTTTAAATTATTGCTCGCCTACGCTGTCCTAGTACAACAGAGATCGTGCGGATAGTGGGATAGTGCGAGGTAGCATTATTGCTGCCTCACACCGTGGGCACACATTATATGGAGACGAATTCCCAAATCATACACCAAAGGTATGCAAGTGTCACCGAGGGCAAATACAAATCTTTGGCTGTATTTCTATGGGAAGCTTGGGAAGACTTAGCTCTAGCTGCTATCAAGAGAATTAATTCTTAACCGACCTGTAGCTCCAGCACTCCAATGACTCTGCTCCAGCCAAGGTGGCAAACCCTCCGTGAGATATGACTGCCTGTGTGGGTATGCTCCCCTTTCCTCCCAAAAGCTTTTCCAGCGGGGCTGGGTGATCCAGCGGGACACTAGCTCCATCGCATTGAATCTCAAGACAGCTATATAGACAATGTACTGCATGCATTCCTTGCTGGGCTGGGCTGTACATACTGTCTGGGTACCCACGTGTGGGACCTTCAAGAACTGCCCTGTAAAAGCTTACCCGGCGAAGAGTGTGGACGTCCAAATGTCGCAGAGTTTCTGGCCGCTGCACTGGAGGTTTGTAGGTGGGAACGTGGTGCTTGCAGCCCAGGGAGGGACATACGGCACTGCTGCCCTCAGCGTTTGCAGCTGAACGTGTGCCACAGCAGCTCCTCTGATGCCGAGACACTTGGGCTGCTCAGGTCGGCAATTTGTGACCCTGGATGCTCTGTACGTGCACGTGTGTGTGCGTGTGTGCACACATGGGGAAGAACAAGCCTGCAGCTATCCTGCAGATCCACGGAAGCTGGCTTAGGGTGGTGGGTTGGGACACGGGTATGGACGTGCCCTTCAGGAAGCATTTGCGAGCTGTGAGATCGTGCCTTGGCTGCGCGAGTCGCTCGCAGGCATGCACTGTGGTGCCTCCATTCCTGCTTAAGGGAAGGCAGTTGCTATATTTAGGGCAGGAATTTGTGGTCACTGGGGATTTGTCTCCATAAACAAAGGCTCCATTAACAACTAGCTTCTTCCATAGGACTATGAATTACCACTTGCCTGGTCCTTAGTGTTTTACTTCAGGTTCTTTAATGCACAGCAGTTGGTATTTGCCCTATCTAACGTTGTGATCAGAGACCCTTTAGCCTCTGTCTGTAACTGCTGGATAATGGAGTGAAGCAGGCACTGAATCATGTGAGACCTTCCCCCTCCCACACCTCACCATCGACTCTGTCTGGCGCCTATGGCCTCAATTACGTACGTGCTACAGTTGATGAGATTTCCACCCCCTTGCCACCCCCTTGCCACCCCAAATCCAACCAGCTGGATAAGGCACTGTCCACTTACCTCGCCTCCGTACACTGCACCCATTGCCCAAATCCAGTTCCACCGTGGACTAAGGTCAAGTGAACACCTAAGCTCATTTAGTTGGAACTGCTGCTTCTGGCAAGCGCTGTGGAGTCAGGGATCTGCAGGGCTTTTCCCTGTTTAGCACACACAGCCTCAGAATAGCGTTTTCCTTCTCATTTGGTATCTCTAAAATAGGACGATGTGGTGTCTATTGAAAAAAGAAGCTCTGGATACGCTGCCCGTGAGATTATATTATAAGCTGATAAGCATACTTACCTACAGCAAATGCCAGCCCTATTAAAGAAGGATTATATACAGATGAGGAGTTAAAAGCTCAGAAAATATTTGTCTAATATTTTACTGGAGGTGCGTTGCCATTACTCAGCACGTGACTCCCGGGAAATCACACGCCGGCAGGCAGAATACAGCCACTAAATATACCACCAGAGGAGGAAAAAGGGTGCTTTGGTGGCTCCTGCATCCTGCAAAGCCTGTCCAAACCCCTATTGAGCAGAAGCAATGACAGCCCCGTGAGATAAGCATTTACCCTCAGACCCTTTAGATTCGTTCTGTGAGTCATTGCGTTGACAGTGTTTGAAACATTTTCTGTTAAAAAAGAGAGAAAGAAATGGGTGTTTGACATAGGTTTGACACTCTTAGGACTCAAACATGGTGATGACTGTGGCAATTGAGCCCCGTGCTTTGACTTTGGAGCTAATGAACAGCCCCTTGACCAGCTGTTACTGCAGATGGCACAGCGGCAACACCCTTTCTTGGGAAAAAGGGAGAAGGCGACAAGAAGACCTTAAAGAAAAGGTTTCCGTGGAGTCTGGCAAGATTTTTGTTCAGAGCAGCCCGCTGGGGCGGGTAGGTCAGGCAGAGGTCAGACAGGGTTAGACAGGGTTTGCTGGTGCCACTGGTGAATTTCTGCCTCAGACTGGGACTTCATGTGAGCTGTTGCTAGGGGTGGATTTAACTCCAGGTTCCCAGCATCTTTGTAATGTTCTGACGTGTTTAAAGCCCATCCCAGAGTTTTGAAGCTTAAAGACATCTGCAAATTGCAATTTATAGCTGATGCCTTATTGCATTTCTAGACTACTGCAAGGCAAAGCCTTTGGCAGTGTCAGGGAGTCGCTGTGTGGAAGGGAAGCCATGAGAAGCTTAAGTGAAAGCTCTTTACCTTCCATACGTACCAGAGCAATCCCTCAAATTCAGGCTAGCTGTTTAGCCTGAGACATTAGCTAATCAGTTGGTGTAGTGCAGGGGCCAGCTGTGTATTGCTTTTCTATTGATGTTACAACAGCCCTATTACTATTACACTAATAATATATTAGACCTAATTCATTTTCCCTGGTTGCCACCACCTGCTTCTGCTTAGATCAAGGGCTAATGAGCAGTTGACAGTAGTTAATGAGCTTCTGCAGCAAGCATTTCAATTTCTTCGCTGACTAAAATTAGTTATCTTTTCTGGGCACCACGCTCTGGGATATTTGGCACCATCAGCTCGCCGGCGTTGTCGGGGAGGAACCATCTCCATCGGCAGGAGACTGCAGCGGTGGGTGCTAACCAGAACAGCCATCCTCCACTGAGCATGGGAGCTGTGCTTTTGTCCACAGCTTTCCAAACTGGTCTACCGACCAGTTCAGCTGTGGCTGTTTTACTGGTGACCCGTCCAGCTAACCAACCCAAGCAGCCCTTGCTCTGCAGCTGTGGTGTCACCTTCCTTGCAGCAATGGGCATTGTAATGGTGCTGTTGGTGAGTCCTGCTCTGGTAGAGCTGTTATGGTAAGTATTTCTGCCTGGTCCAAGATCTTTGACAATAAAGATTGTGGTGTGGATTGCTGGTAGGGAAAGGGATCTGATGTGTGCCCAGAGATTTAGGAACTGAAGCTCCATTTTCCTGCTCTGCCACAGGTGACATAAGGACCCAGGTGTCACTGCCTTGCTATGTGCCAGCTGTAAAGTGCTCCACTTATAGTGAAATGAATAACTGCTGATGCCAGATAGGCACCTAAATTCCTTTGAAAATCAGTGTGAAATGACTTTCCCAAGATGGATTAGGCACTTGGTGGGGTCTGTACATAGAAGTACTGCCCACCTACCTTGCAGTGCTGGTCCCAAATAATTTTTCAAACTGGGACACAGTGTCTTTCAAGTGTCACAAGACACTTTCAAGTGTCAACTGAGTCCAGATATTTGGCTAGCTGTGTGAAGGGACCATTAAAAGGCAGTGGGACGAATGAAAGAATGTGGCCATTCAGGGTGTACTCCACGCCTGGACGAGGCGACAGGCTGGCAAGGTTTGCCACCACTGCCTGAATCGGTAGTCACAGCATGTCTAGTTTCCTGCTATTTTAAGTATTTCCTGCTTCCCAGGCATTTTATAAAGATTATTTTCCAAGTTTCTCTTGGTTTTGCAGAATATAGTCTGGGGAATTAGCTCAGGTTTGCCTAGAGATAGGATGAAGAAGAAAGTACTGTAGTAAGAGATGCTGCTCTGTAACGAAGAGCCCGCCTACAGCCTGCTTTGTACAGTGCTGCTCAGGAAAGCAACTTCGCTTTGTTGCTAAGGTTGTTGGAGCAGTAACTTATTGCTGTGAAAAATCTCTCAGTAAACAGGCTGGCATCTGAAAAATAACTTGCTAACTTCTTTTTCCCCAAAGTTGTGCTCATCTGCATATCAATGTGAACTGTTGTTTGGATTCTCTCCCTCTTCTGAATCTAATGGAGAAGTCTAAACCCTCACAATGAATGTTTAGACGATTAACCATCCTTGTGATTATGCATGTAAAACTCTGTGGACAGAGTTTTTCTTCCTATAGTGTCAGTTGTGGCTCCCAGAGCCATATGGAGGCTCGGTGGTCCTCTGCAGACTGAATCTTGCACCGGCTGTGTGTTGAAAGCAGTGTCCCTGTCATGTTTCTGCCTCTGCCGGAGACTGATAATGTTCACTGGCCTCCCTGGAGCCCGCAAGCCATCTGCAAAGATGTTCCTGGGATGGCCAAAACCCAAGGTTCTTGGGCTGTTGGGACTCCGTAGCACAACCGAAGTTTATGCTCCACCAAGCTGCTTACAAGCGTGTAATTATTACAGCCCTTATCCCAATGGATGTGCTGTGATGTCAGAAACATGGAACGATTCTTTAATTAAAAAAAATTCTGATAATTATTCACCAAGATGCTGATGAAACCTCAACACAGAGCAGAAGTGTGCTAAGGAGAGAGTGGTGGTACTTTGCCAGAGTGAATCTTCTTGGTGGTAACTTCCATGTCAATGTGAAGTCAAAAAGAAAAGAAAAGTGCAATAAAGAAAATAGTTTCTGTATCCTCAGTCATTTTTCAAACCACCATCCCATTTCCAGACTTGTGTCTGTCTTGTGTGATAGATGTGATAGTGTCTCAAGACATATTAAGAGCATATTCATTCTCTTTTACTATTCTGCTTTAAGGAAAAAAGACAAATTATGCCTTGTGAAGAAGCCATTTGCTATAAAGTGTAAAAATGCTTTAATATTAATATTTTATAATAAAATTCATGACATATTTATAAACACTCTATCAAGCATTTACAACTGAACCACAGCTGAGAGCTTGGACCGGAATAAATAAGCAAGGACACAGCTAGTATGAAATATACATCTTAATTTTTATAATTGTGTGTGCTTTATTCTTTACACAAATGGAATGGATGCGCAGAGTATTTACACATAACAGGAGTGTAAGCTGGACAGGGTATTTTGTAAACTCCAGTTCAGATTCTGAGTACCCCACACTACAGCTGGACTGAGAAACATCCCGCTGAAGAGACGCGCGCCGGCCAGCGTGCCGGATGGAGCCGCCTGCTGAGTACAGGCTGCTGCACTCGGAAATTCGGACTGGCCGATTCAAATTTAGGAACACAAATTAAAAGGTTGCTATCCCACTAAGAGCCAACAGTGTTGCCTTTTTTTTTCTTTTTTTTTTTCCCCTGACTTCCCGCCCTCCCACCCACCCCAAAAGAAAGGTCTTGCCTAGGATGCTGGCGACCGCCCATCCCCAGAAATGCTGTTTTATACCAGGGCAAGCTGCCTGCGCTGTAGGTCAGGGCCAGGCGGCGTAAGCTGCTAACGCGGTGTGAGGGATGATGGATTGCATCTCACGCTCCTCACCTTAAAGACAGAAGCCTCAAAAGGGCCAAGGGGGCAGTGGTTCCTATTGCTTTTGGTGAGATGTCAGTGGGGCTGAAGCCTTCTGAAAATCTGGCCACAGCATTTGGCTCATGGGGTGTCTTTTTGTTCAGCAATTTCACAGCACCTACCTCAAAAGGATCTTGGTCCACGACTTGGCCCTCTGGGTGCTACAGTAATATAAGCAGTAAATAATGATGGAAAGTGCTGAGCTGCTGTTTAATCATGTGGCCTTGGTGTTTTACAGTAACGCTAAAAAACCAGTGTAATGGGGAGAACAGATGTGTAACTTCAGGTGGTGTAAATGGGATGGACTCCACTGATGTCCCTGCTCATTTCAGGGGGGGGTGGACTCGATGACCTTTAAAGGTCTNTACAGTAACGCTAAAAAACCAGTGTAATGGGGAGAACAGATGTGCAACTTCAGGTGGTGTAAATGGGCTGGACTCCACTGATGTCCCTGCTCATTTCAGGGGGGGGTGGACTCGATGACCTTTAAAGGTCTCTTCCAACCCAAACCATTCTATGAAATCACTGGAGTGACAGTGATTTACACCAGCTGAGGGTCTTGGCTAGCTATATGCTGAATAGATTTTAGATGTTATTTGCTGTTAGCTTTGATACTGATTTGTGCCCTAAAATGGGAATCTTTTTTTTACACATAATGACAATCTCATTCTTACTTGTGAACTAATTGACAAGATGTCTGATTTTTAATGGAATAGGAAAATACATTTATTCCACCAAGGCATGAGCTTGAGCACATGAATGCAGTTGAACAGTGAACCGCATGCATAACACGGCAGACAAAATGTTCAAGAGAAAAAAAATGTTGAGATTAAAAGCTGTGAAGGATAAAAGACCACTTTCTGTGAACACGGCAGATAATATGGCTTTAAATCTGCAGCTTAAAAAGAAGATTGAGACTTTTTTCATTAACGCTCTTTTCCCCCCAAATATCCTCATGTATTGTCACTCACTTAATCGTCTGGTCAGGGATACAATTTGAAAAACAAAAACTAAAACATAAGAAGACCAAAACAAAAATACAATTTGACTGAGTGCTGATGAGCAAGTAACAGTGAAGGTGTAACACCAACAATTTCTCCACAGAAAACTACTGTAAATAGGTAGGTGGACGTTGTATAACTAGGACACTGTCGCTGGCTCGTAGTGGTTATTAGCTCAGGTTCCACACTGCTCTCCAGGATGAGGATTTGAAATTTCAGTGCAACGGAGAGATTTCTTATCCTTGACTTTCACAGGGTGGTTCCTAGGACCCTATCCACACCGGAGCATCAAACCATGCTAGCTACAAACACAATTACATCACAGAATATTTATCTAGAAACAGCCTTTACTACCAAAGAAATTACAAAGCGCTAGCATGGACAGGGTACCTCTGTAGGAAGGGGGAATTAAGCAAGAAAGAGGCTCTTTCACTGGTTGGTGGTCAGACCGTAAGACCAGTAAAGAGTGCCGTTTCACTGAGCCCTGTTAGCAAGCTCTCAATGAGTCAGTGCATGGAAGATGCTTTGTGGCAAGGAGAAATAAATAGGTTGTAATATTGCACATCTGCACAAAGCTAGCAAGATGTCATTGTGATCATTCATGGGTGGACAAAAAGCTGTGATAATTTTGGTTCTGCTTAGACCCTACGGTGCTACACACTGTGCCAGAACATGAGAAATAGCACCAGGGGTGTGATCTGGCACTTTTCCTAAAGGGTCCAGCGTTTGCATTTGTCTCATGTTTAGACGCTTGAAGGTCTTTTCCATGGACAGAAGAGGAATCTGATTATGCTAAGCTGTGTTAGCACCAATATGGTCTCAGGCGCCAATCGCTGTGGGCTGTGAGTTTGGACTTTTTTTTTTTTTTTTGCACCCGATGTAATTTTGCATGAATCTTATGTTTCTCTTCCTTCTCCCACTACCACCCAGTATGATCTGAACAGCTGCAATGCAAATATGAACTGCAGCTCTGAGGATGCTGAAACATGTAAACGCAAAACCTCAACGCACAAAACGAATGGGAGTACAAGTCCTAAGGGAAATAAGACCTCTCACTGCTTCTCTTGGTGATTTGTTTTTAAATATATGTTTTATTTAAAAAAAAAAAAAAGTGCAATGGCAACTCTAAACTGGAAGCACAAACAACAGACAGGGAAAAATAAATAATGTTACTACAGTAACCAAGGACTGATGGAAAGATTGATTGTACTCAGCCATAGTGTTACTGTTCACTGTAAAGCACAGCACATGACAAAGCAAAACAGTTACTAGTAGGATAGTACTGTAAAAGGCTGCATGCTGAACTAAGAAACAAAGAAGCAGATGTGATTGATTGCTTAAAAACAGAGCTGAAAATTAGAATGAAGTTCCTGCTTTAGGATACTTGTTTTTTTTCAGGTCTGGTGGGCTATTTCCCAACCTGGGGCAATAGTACTTTGCCAGCATGGAAAAATCCATGGCTTCCAAAGATCTGGGGTCACTCTGTGGATTTCTGCAGAATTATCCAAAATCTAAGATTTCATTCATTTATATTTAAAAAAAAAAAAAAAAAAAGNTATTTAAAAAAAAAAAAAAAAAAAGTTTCTAGCCCTTCTGGTTACAAAGCTCTTTTGGAGACTTGACTGACACCCTTGTTTATAAATCTGCGCTGGCCAGGCAAGAAAAAGAGTAGTTAAAGAAGTGTGAACTTCTCAAAGTTGCCATAGCAGGGCAGTACATGAGAGAGGCCACCTCAGGGCCACCAAAATGCCCGCGTTTTTAACCCTGTCACTGCTGGTGGCTGTATTGCAAACATCCAGCTAGTCGCGCTGTCCGCGGAGGTTGGCTGGAGATACCCGTCAGCTTGACAGGGTGCAGAAATGTAAGCTTCAGATAGACGAGAACCGAGGAGTCTATTTAGCATTTGCCCTTAAAACGTCCTTAAGCATTAGGGTTACTGTAGCCACCAGCTAATAAGCATTGGACTCCTGCGGCGCAGTAGGCAGGAGAGCGTGGGTTTTCTAGAAAACTTGGTCCAGCAGCAGCAAAGGCAATTCAGTTTACTATCACAATACATATTGTAGTTGTCCCCTTGTGTGTCAGAGTGAAGAATGGCATCACTATACAAAGGAAGGGCAATGTGAAACGAGAAAAAATATACCTCCTGCTCCCCTTCCACACACTCCGAACTGCAATTCCACAGACTTTCCCCAAATCCCTCACAAATGTCCATTGCCTCAGTTTTTGCTTTAAAGACCCTTGTTGACTGTGAAATGAATGAAGATAGAAGTTAGTTGGTGACCTGCCTGCCTGCAAAGAGAGGAAAGATCAAACGCTTTTGGTATTTCCTTTAAAGAAACAGGAAGAATCATAAAACATTTGGGGGTGAAGTGTGACTCCCTCCAAGAGAGAAATTATTAACTGCATTCAAGCACTGACATTTTGCTTCTGAGAAATCGTCCATTTCAATTTAAAGATGCATTATCCTTTTGTGTTCAGAAAAGGTCCTACAGGGCAGTCAGTTCAAGAGATCTTTCCACAGGAGTTCATCATGATTAAATAGAGGCAAGGGAGAGGATTAAATCGAGAGAAAAACAAGATGACAACTACAATTTAAGGAATTGTCTTGCTTGTCATTAATAATAGAGAATCTGTTACGGAAAAGGGATAATGCAACTCGATGGTCCTCTTTACATTTTACAGTCGCACAAGGGTGTAAATATTTAATCTTTCAATTAATTAATCTTTACAAAATATCTCACAAAAACATTTTTACCTATAGAAATTAGTTTCTATACATCAATATACCTTTATTTTTATAAATTATTCCATCTTTAAGTGCCTTCTATCAATATAAATGATAAAATAGACAATCAAAAATTTTAAAGCTTTTCCCAGTTGTATCCCTCCTTGTCAACATAGGTGCTGTGAATCCTCATACGTGTGTGTGTCCGCGTGGGAATGTGTTTGTGTGCACGTGTGTGTGATGTGAAATGCTTCCATCCTCTCCCACCCCCAAACTCCATTAAAATAAACTATATTGTTATTAGTTCCTGATGCAATAGTGTTTCCAAAGGGGAAAAAAGAAATGCTTGACTTGGTTTCAGAAATCAAGAGATGTGCATAGTTACCAAAGTCGAGGTGTACCAACTACAAATGTGCAATGACAAGCTTAGAATAGGACCCACCTCCCAGTCAAGTCAAAGAGCATCCTACCAGTGACTTCAGTAGGAAGTGGACCAAGTACTCTGAGCTTGATTTTGCAAGGTGCATGTGGCCCTGATCTAGCAAAACGCTTAAGCCTGTGCTTAGCTTTGAGCACATGAATAGTCCTACTGGAACTGACGGGACTGAACGGCATAGGGAAAGATCACAAGTGACTCCAAGTCAACGGGCTACTCATGTGTAGGAATTGGGGTCAAGTGCTGAGCGCCTTGCAGGATCAAGCCCTATATGAGGTTCAAGAGCTGGGAACTTCTCTTTAAAGCAATCAACACACTGAGCTCAGCCATTGAAATCTATCAAAATGTCCGCATGGGCACAGGAGGTGGCTAGCTCCCCTTGACAGAGGGTCTCCATGTCAAAAGTTTATACCTACAACTGGTGCTCTGAGCACACAACAGATTTGCTTTATATGGTAGAAGTCTTTTTGTTCCTACCCTTTGACCCATCAGTGTCCTTCATGGCTTCAAACACTTTGTGTTGTACATTCATCAAAATTCACATTGACTGCAAAGAACATAAATGCAACAAAAACAGGAAAGCCTCCAAATAGTATATTATAGTTTTCTTCTAAATATTCTCCCGTCGTAATCAGAGGTGCAGTGGCTAATTTATAATTTTTCCTTTGAAGGAATCCAGATGAAAGGCCCAGATTGTTCTTCAATTACAAGTTTGCATTGATTATATATATCTTCTAAGCTATCTCCTTGGACAATAGCTGCAGCAAGAAAAACATATCAATACTTCTTTTAATTGATATATTCTACAGAATCCAGTGTCAGCAGATTTTCAGTGTGCTCATAGATACTGACAAAGTGAGAAGGAACACTAGCACACCGTGATGCTGATTATGGAAAAGTCATACCCCTGCAGACGGCAACTAAGTTCAGACCAATGGCACCGTCCCATGACAGACACCCATCCCACTGCTTGTAGTGAGGAGACTGAGCTAGGTTAGGTTAGAGAACTAGCAGTTCTGTCCTAGGGGAGGGCAGCATGGTAGGTTCCCAACTGTTGCAAGTCGAGCTTTACATTTCATTTGATTTAGAAGCTACTTCAGCAGTGAGTAGCAGCAGACTTACAGCCTGTTCTTTTCCTGACCTGGTTATAATAAACTCAGTCTTGGCTGCGAAAGTTAACAAGATGAGGCTCAAACTGACAGAAGAAAAAACAACTGCAACACAAAGCACAGTGTCACGCTCTTAAATTCCCTGTCCCCCCACTAGAAATTTGGAACTGCAGTTCAGATTATGCGCATTGCCAGCATGTGGAGGGACAGCTGGGGACTTCCGAGTGTTATCAAAAAATACCAGTCCCCTGAGTAAGGAACTGCCTAAACCTGCCCTAAGAAAATGCTGGGACCCAGAGCAGATCTTACATCTTGCTCTTTTCCAGGTCAGGAAGAATGATGCCCTTCTCTTTCCCTCCCATGATCCATAGCTTGAGCTCTTGCCTTGAGCTGGTGAGGAATTCTTTGGTCTATACAAATACAATGATGCAACATTTTTACTGACTTCATTAAAAGTGGTTTTGGGTCAGGGAGGGAATCAAATTCATGCATAGCTATTTCTTCAGGGCATCAAACTTTTGAGGAGTTGAATGCCTCAACTGCTCTTGAATTTCAGGGAAACAGTCTCAAGCCAGGAGTCCTCACTGTGGGCACACTATACTGATGCACGCTGTAGGCCAGAGACAGAGCTGATCCAGTTGTTTTGCAATAA
Organism: Himantopus leucocephalus; assembly: GCA_003993805.1. Taxonomy (NCBI): domain Eukaryota; kingdom Metazoa; phylum Chordata; class Aves; order Charadriiformes; family Recurvirostridae; genus Himantopus; species Himantopus leucocephalus. The sequence continues at coordinate 215,378,564 of RSEF01000001.1, read as the reverse complement.
AATACTGTATCTTGGGGAAAAAAATTGCTTTTAATAGAAACATACCTGTAAAATATTCTCCAAATTCTTGTTCTAATTTAATTGCTCGATCGTAGGTTTTCTTCGCTTGCTCCTCTGTAAGACGTTTATTCATTTCCCTAGAAACACAGAGGAATTCATCAAAAAGTTTAGATTCTTACTGGAAGAGCTTTCTAAAAGATACATTCAACTGAATCACAGGCAGATTGAGATCAGTACAAGAATCAAGCGGTGAAATTCTTCCATCAGTTAATGGACAGTTTCAGTATTTTAAATTTAATTTCACTCTTACGTAGTATAAACCTACATTTCCAGACTATTTCCAATTTCTCCACTAATTGTTTATTTTGGGTTCACTACTCTACATTCCCAAACAAAATATGAGGCCCAAATCTGGTAACTGCTAACTGAGATGGACTTGCGGCGTCAGGGACCCATGGGTAAGTCTAGGAGCCAGGAGGTCTCAAGGTCTGGGCACCCAGAGCGCTCCTGCCTCCAGAGCCGAAGCTCCTTCTCTATCTCCCAGTCCCACAGCTGCCTGTCTCAGCTGAATAAGGGTGTCCAAACTGCTGAAATGGAAGCTGGGTTTTGTCTGAGGCTGAGGCTATGGAAGTGAAATGAAGATTAAAGGCAGGATTCAGCACACTGGAACTCCTGACCCTGTAGAAGGAATCCCACAGTCATTGTAAACCCTGTAGGGAAGCCCCAGAAGGACCCAGCGTGTCTTCCAGGAAGACTTATTGGTTCAGGTAGGGGCATGAGTTCCAGTTACCATGAGAAATCAAACTGAATCTTTCCAGCAGGAAGAGTTAAGATGAGTTATTTATTTATGTTCTCTGTTCCAGTCCTTTCTGATTAACTACAGACATTCCCAGTCAAAGGTGTCTTGTAGATTCTAAAACGTATATGGTACCAATAAATGTAAATACAAAGACAGTGTCGGTTACATTCTGTTATTGCCAATGTTTTTTTATTTGATGGAGCATTTCTGTTTCAACAGAGGCATTATTTAATAACTTTAAGAAATGTGTTGTCTTGCCCGTGCATGCTCAGCTTTTAATACCACCGTATACTCGCAAAGAATCAAGCCCATACTCATTCACTGCCTTACACATATATGCCTGCAGATATCCAAATCAATTAACGATAATAAATAGAGTTTGCTTGTTCTAGCATTTTTTCACAGCATGGATTCATTTTACTTAAAACATGATGGAAATTTTCCGCAGCAACTAGGAAAGCAAGGGAAGGGAACATCTTGTGTTCTACATAAATCTGATTTAATGCCATGGGTGATGCATGTAGGAAATTATGTGCATGATTGTGCATAAAAAAAATGATCTGTGAAGTGCACAACCGTATGAACTTGCTACAGCTAACTCCTACCTGTCTTCTGAAAAACATCCTGTAAGGTGTCCAGGATGCAAAAAGGTATCTTTAGAAAAGACTTAAAGCTGTCTATCTGTATAACTAACCATAGAGCTGCTTAGAAAAAATCTCTCGGGAAGTACCAATGCAACGCAGAAAGCAGGTTTATAAAATGAAGGATAAAAAAGATTTCTTTAAAAATTTATGACAGTTATTTGCAGATTATATAAATAGCTTTAATTTGTGTCATGCTGCTAAAATTATAATGCTACTAATGCTATTTATTGGAATGATTGCTACCTAATTGAGTTCAGGTGGGCTACTCATCAGCTACGCTTACTTGAACATATCTTTATGTGTCTGAACCAAAACTCTGTCTTGAAGTGGGACATACCATTGCAAACTCTTGTGCAAACTTAACATTTTCGTCTTAAGGACACTCAAGCAATATTCTAGTGCTAACAACGTCCTCATCCTTCCAGACCTATTTCTGGTAAATTCTGAGAAGTCTTCGTCAAGATCTTTGAATATCAAAGGAGAAAATACAACTAAAAATATCAAAAAGCATTTAAAATAGTAAGTACTTTGAAATAAGTAGAAATTTGCATTACATTTTCAGGCTGTAGATTTGCCTGGGGTGTAAAAGTGTGCTAGTTGTATTCATGCCTCTGCCCATCCTGTGCCTTCAGGAGAGAGGACGGAGAAGGGGGAGGACCTTGATGTCCATTTTTCATGATGAATTAAAACTGCTGCCAAACTGTAGTCCCTTCTAATTTTTTATTTCCTAGCCAGGGACCTGCACAGCTGGTGAATTCAAAATGCTTGCAAAGAGCTGTTCCTCCAGGCACATTTTCCAGCATTTTCTTTCTCTCTCAGTGAAGAGGTCACCCAGGCTGGCTCTTCATTATGTCCAGCTCTCATGGCCACGATCCCACCATGGTCCTCCTCCTTCTAGAGAGAGAGGCCGATTGAGAGGCACCAACAGGAATGCCTCTGGGATTAAAGCTGTGAGGTGGAATCATGTAGAGGTGGAGAAAGAAGGAAGGAAGGAAGGAAGGAAGGAAGGAAGGAAGGAAGGAAGGAAGGAAGGAAGGAAGGANGAAGGAAGGAAGGAAGGAAGGAAGGAAGGAAGGAAGGAAGGAAAAGAGGGAGGGATGACGGAGCAGTTTGTTTACAGCAATTTGATTGCCAGGACTGAATTTAATTGAAGAAAGCACGATCAGGAGACATCCAGCTCAGGCCATTTGTTCTGGTTGCTTTTACATCCAATAGCACTTTATGGTCTTCCATTGCTGTGGTCATTAGTGTTAGTAGCGTATTTCCAGAGAACCAGTGATAACCAAGTTTCAAGTGCAGGTGCAAGCCTAATTTATGCTCCCTTCACTCTT
>RSEF01000001.1:215364502-215375690 GCA_003993805.1 Himantopus leucocephalus | reverse complement strand
TGTTGTCCCGCAAAAGTTTGGATTTCTAATTAAGGGTGTCTTCCACAGGGTATTTGCAGAACAGGGAATTCAAAGTCATATACTGGATTTCACTTTGTTTGTCCCTACCATGCTGTCAACATTGAGGCAGGTTTAGATTTGGAGAGTGAAGAATAGCTTACTTTAGATTTATATCAGCAAGAAAAATTCCGCTAACTCTGCAGAACTTGGTTTGTCCTAAATGAAATATTAGCGTTGCTTTGGTTTAATAACAGGATGATTGCCATAGTATTTTGCATCTTCATAACACTTTTCAGTCAATCTGTTCAAGGATTTGCTGTTCTTACATCAAACAAATGAAGCCTTTATGTTATTGCTACATTTCTAGTTCTGCCTGATGTATTTTTCAGAGTAAGGGCCACTTTCATTTACTTTTTTTTTTTTTCATCCCTCCAGATGCAATGTCAGCATTAAACAAATGATGGAAATATTTTATGGATGGGAAAACTGTAGGTTAAGATCTACCTTAAAACAATCAATGCAGAAGGTAAGCTATCCCTTCCCCTTCTACAAGCAACATAACCAGAGTATAATTCAATTGTAGGGCTGGAAGAAATGTCAAGAAGTCACCCAACCCGAGATGGCTTTGATCAGGATGGGGCTGTGCAAGTACCACATACTGTGCCTCATTCCCCACAGTGTGGCTGGACATACGACAGCCTTATCACCAAAAGGCAGGGCCGGGGAGGATACGCATTCACGGCATGGGGCATGTTAGCATTCTCCAGCTCTGTCACCCAATGGTTGTGGCCACTCCGTCACCATAACCAGATACGTGTCTGTCACAGGAGGGGGGATGCCTACATTTTAGCTGTGTAACAGATACCCATGGCATCACCTGGCATTTGCAGAGCCTTTGGTGAGGTGAAGACACAGAGTTCAAAATTTCATCCCTGTCACAGCAAACTAAGGTGATAACTCTTGAATTACTGTAAGTGTACATGGAAAACAATTGATCACAATGCATTTTATCCTGAGCTTTAACCAGTTTGAAGACCACTTCCATATTTCCTCCTCAGCCTTCTCTCCTTGACACTAGGCAATCCCCGTTCCTCTAGGGTGGAAACCAGAACCAGGCCAGTGCTCCAGCTGAGGCCTCATCCATACCCAGCAAAACAAAATAACTATCTATTGTGTCCTTACACAAACTGATGTTAATACAGCCCACAGTGGCAGTTTCCTTTTTTGCAACTGCATTATCCATCCATTCATATTCCTGTGTGATGCATCCCAACCGCCAGATGCTTTTCTGCAGTGCTATAGCTTAATTATTCCCTGCTTGTACTCATGCATTTCATTTTCTCTCCTTTGTCTGTGCTGAATTTCATCTTACTGATTTTGCATTGAGTTTTAATCTTATCCTCCAAAGTGCTTGCCACCTCGCTCAGCCTTGAGTTATTCACAAACTTTACAAGAGTATTGCCCAATTCGTTATACAAATACTTCGTGAAAACAACAAGTAGTCCCAAATAGGGACACAGCTCAGGAAATATACTTGCAGGATTTCTGTTACCCTCCCAGTTTAACGATGCCATTTTCAATGACTGAATATGGTTGTCTTCATGCTCTCTAGTGATTCTGTCTGGACTGTATTTCCCTCAGCTGCTACAGAGAATGTCCCATGGAGCCAGAATAAAAATTAAGATACAATGCAATTATTGATATCCATCTCACGAAAAAAGGGAATAAGATTGATTTGATTTGCTCTTGATGCACATACATTGGCTGCCTCTTAGAACCTCTTCATCCTCTCAGTTATTATACTTGAGTNTTGATGCACATACATTGGCTGCCTCTTAGAACCTCTTCATCCTCTCAGTTATTATACTTGAGTTGCTTAACTGTTCCCTGGATCCCAGTGTTTTTCTGAGTATTGAAATTAGGTTTCCTGGTGACAGCATGAAGTTGGTGCCTTCTCTTTCCTTCTTTGAGCGTTGTTTGCCCCCTCCAGTCCCATGGGTCCTTGCCTATTGTCTTACAGACCTTCAAGTAAATGAAGGGCTGATGAAAAGGTACACGCTGCAAATCTGACACAGGTTTACCCTCTGGTTCACTCCTGTGACCAGAGTCTACACTCTACAGAGCACCCAAGGCTGGATGGGACAAGCCATACCGCGTGAGTCCTTGGTGAACTTGCTGCACAGGTGGGAACAAGTACACTGAGCACTGGCAGGGAGTCCTTCATGGTCCAGCACATAAGCCCATATGTCCCTGTGTGAAAGGTTCAAAGGCAGCTTTGGTTTGTTCCTTGAGATGCCGGGATACAGTGGATGGCAGGCAGGGACAGCAAGTCTCCGCTGTTCCCACTTCCTCTCATTATTACTGGTTTTAGAGGACAGGCAAAATGGAGACTCAAGACCTGTGTTGTGCCACTTGAGACTGTACCCTGAAAATAAAATGCTTGAAGGAGCTTATACTTACATCAGAGGCTCCCATGATTTAGGCTTAATGAAGATAGCGATGGGATAGAGTTGTGCAACTTGTAGTCGTTTGATAGCATTTCCTGACACATCGAGTATACAGTGCTTGCCCTGTTGGAAACAGATGAGGATGTGTTTATTTTTGCAGAGTTTGCTGCAGATCAGACAAAAGAAGGGGAGCAATTCTTTGACACAGTGCCCTGGAACGGGGCCGTGACTGGCACACCAGGGAGGGGGCAGCCCAGGGCACGCGCTCCACTCCTCTGTGCTCTTTCATTTGCTTTGGTGCCAATATAAAATATACGCTGGAGATATGGGAACAAACTTGGTTTTTATTTTTACTGGGACGAACTTTGCAGGAGGGAGAGGATTTTCTTCAGAGATGAGGAAAATCAGTTGATAAAAGTAATAGGATGTCTACGTTCTTACTGGTTAATTCAGTTCTTGTTTGTGTTAAAGCCTCCCTGCGTCACCGGAGGCAAGTCATTTAATCTTTCTGTGCTTCATTCTTTTGCCTCTGTGAAAGTGAGATAAGTTTATTTACCTGTCTTACATAGGGAAGAGGGAAGGCTGTTTTGGGGCATACTTGAGGCGCTGTGGTAGATCCCTGAGTCGATGGCACTACATCTAGGTACAGAAAGCACCACAGATGTTGTCATTCAAAGTCAGAGACTCCACTTGTGGAGTCATTATAAAGCCTATAAATATTAGGAAGCCATTTTGCAGATATTTTATACTTCTGGCAGAAGAATCATGTTTGAGATACAATGTGGAAACAAACCAGATCGTGTTTCATGGTCAATAAAACTAGTGTCAACCTACCCTTTCTGCCACGAATCTCACAGACTGGACACTAGTTCCATATAGATTATCATTGTACTGCCCAGCTTCTATAAATTTGTGCTCTTGGATATCTTTTTCCATTTGTTCTCTTGAAATGACAAAATGATAATCTCTCCCATCCACTTCATAGTCACGCTTTGGCCGTGTGGTATCTGCATGAAACAAAAGACAGAAGATCAAGAAGTCTGTAAAAACATTTCCTGCGAAAAATGCTGCAGTTAAGGTTTGCTCAGCGGTCAATGCTGGTTGTGCTGTAAATGGAGGTGCTTTACACCTGGGAGCCGATCTTTGGCTGCTACATATTGTTTTCAATGGAGTTATGACGATAAAGCTGTCTTTTTAAAGTACTACTTTCTGATGTTTACCTCCAATCAATACTTACATGCTAACATAAAATTAGGGCTTACTAGAATTGCACTTTTTTCAGCAGGATCGCACACAAACCCCAAATACAAAATGCACTGCGGATTGTAAACCTAATCCTATTAGAATGATAAAATGAATCGCAATCTCATCAATTTAGTTTAGCCTTATTTATCAGGCTGATTCTGATCGCATCTCTAGCAGTTCTAAGCTGGTGTATTTGCAGAGACAACAGTTTAAAATTAAGTAAGACTGCAATCAGAGTCTGAAATAAACACTCAGCAAGTTCTAATGATCCAAGATATAAACACTCTGCTTAACCCTGGGTCCAATATTGCTTTCAGATTAGACAGTCTAGATCTCACACAGATCAGAGATTACTCTGTATTTTTACTGATGGATGCTGTGCAATGGAGTTGAAACATTTCACGTTCTGCTAGTATTTCAAACTGTTATCTTATTTAAGAAACCACAGATTAATTGATGAGTAAATTGAGTTAGTGGCTAGAAGGCTCCTTCTTTAAAAAAATGCTACAGCTTTTGAGATAACTCTTTTGAGAAATTCTTTCCAGACCTTCACAATCATTTTTAGTTTGTTCATTTCCCCTTCTTTGTCCAATGGAAAAAGGGCTTTCGGGAAACTCATCTACATATAGTTCATGGATGCTGCATTCACAGCAATTCACTTAATGTGTGGCACCAAGGGGTACCGCTCACTCAGCTGCAGAACAAGGAGTAAAATCATACTTACGTGGTACACACGACCCGAACTTATCAGGGAATTCAGATATCAAATCATCGTTGATCCGATCTTTCATAGGACCCAGGATAATAACCGGCCTGGTGTAATTAACTGAACAACAAAAAGAAAGGCACATTTTGATGATCTTACTGGCAATAACAGTGAATCTTCCCAAAGATGCACTAACCAGAGTTGTTGCCTTTATGTATGAAGTGAAAACTTAGGTGTACGTTTCATTGATGAATCATTTATTTATTGACACGGATAAGGAAAAAGGAACGAGCAGCACTCATTTTGCAGAGCTCTGTGATGGTGCATGCACATGTAGTCAAATGACTATGTGGAAGTGTATACATTTGCTATCGCTCAACAAGGTCGCTCCCAAGTGCTTGCAGATGGACTCTCTCACGAGGCGTGGAAAGTAGGATTTTTTTCTCCTCAGTTACATGAGTGCATCCCCCATTAAATCAGTTGGGTTCACTCCTGTTTTCAGTTGCCTTCCCGTAGGTTCATCTATCTCGGTTAAAGGCACACATCACATGAGAAGGGAAATAATAAAGGCTTCCCATGTGTTCTGGTTTGTCCTGGCCTAAACCACAACACCATGGAAAAACATTGCAGTAAGTCTAGAAAATCTGCATAATTTTTTGTATTAGTAAAGCCCATGAGAGGATACTGTGGAGAGTGCTGAGAACGTTAGGAATGGGGGCTAGCGAGGGAGACCCTTACATCATTTCTTTTGTATGCGATAGACCGAGTGGCCAAGAAAAAGGAGCCACAGAGAATCTGGGGCTGGCATAGCGAGGCTTACTGCTCTGCTGGCCCCCAAAACGTGAAATGAAAAACATAAGGAACAGTGACAGAAAAGCAGATGAAACTTACTTTCCTGTCTGGTGACAGGTTCATAAGAAAGGATGCAGTCTTCTTGGCCTCCTGATGAAAGAAGAAAGAGAAGAGATTGAAGCTGAAATGCAACATGTCAAGTACTAAAGCTTGATAAAATGCTTCACATAGAGACAGATCGAGTTCAGCACTTCTCTCTGGTAATGCTCTCACCTGAACCATTCCAAAGTCCCTCATAACTTTAAAGTGTGGAGACCACTTTTTTCCTTCCCCTCCCCCCCGGCCACACGTTTCAATTCTCTTTGCTGAAATTGGGCTTTTTCAATGATGGCTATAAGGCTTCATTTATTGATTTGATAGCAAGGCTGTTTACAAGGAGAGTGCAGAAATTTAAGATGCAATTCTTTTGCTTGTCCTATTGTTAAGGCCCTAACATGCTGCTGCAGGGGAAATCCACAGGCTACCTCAGTTGAACAATTTTTATCCTCAGCAAATACACATTTTGGTTGATTGCCCTTCTGGGCATAACCCACTTAGTCTAGTTTATTCACAGCCTGACATCTAGCTATGAGCCATTTTCTGACCCTTATCCTTCCCCTAAACACAAATCTCACAGCATCGCGTTTTACACACTTATCCTCCCTCCACTCCTGTTAGGACAGTACTGTTTCCTCATGGTGACGTTCAAAAGCAGAGAAATTTGCCCTGAGAAACAAGTGGCGCTATATGGACCACAACGTGGGTGCAGGTGCACAGCGCCGATGCATCACTCTCCTCTCCTCTACGAGAGTGCAAGAGGAGAGGGGGGAGGGTTCTTCAACCTACTGCATGAATCATTCCTGGACATTTCTTTTTCTAGGTCACTGTCACATACTTGGTACCGCATAAGGGCTCCGGCAGGTTCTAAATATGACTTAGCCTCAGCAAAGTTTAAAATTACGATTTTATTTTTACTCAGTTCAGAGGTGGTCTGCGAGAAGATCCGCAGATGGGATTTTGCAACTAATTTAGCTACTACGGAAGAAAGAGTGCCAAAAGGGGTACCAGGGCTTTATAAAATAGGCAGGATTGCCTTCATTTCATCTGCTTGCAAGCACATGAGTCTGTGTTACATTTTGCTGGCGGGCTTCTGCCAAACCAAAGTGTGCACGTACAGGGGAAGATGCTGCCTGACACCTGATGGATGATATAGGTAGGATTTAGAGGTTTAGAAGGCTACACCTCACCCTGAAGCAGTCTGCTATCAGAGTCACTCTTGAGGCTCCGTTAACTGTATTAAGAAGATTTGTATGCCTAGCTCCCAAGTAGGTACAAAATTTTTTGTGGTTTAGTCTTAAGCTGACTCCCACCTCATGAATCTAATATGTTGATAGATATTTTTTTTTGTGATATATTATATAGACAGCTGTGAGAAATGTGTAAGGGATCTTTTCAAGTAAAACTAAAGTAGTAATTAAGGACAATGACAGAAAAAGCAAATAAAAAAATGCACTGATGTGGTAGGAGAGGGGGAGAACAGACAGGGCCAACTCCAACCTAGCAATGGTGCTGAAGTAGCAAAGAAGAAAATATCATTTTTAATAAAAGGAGGAAATTAGGCAGCTTTTGAGAACAAGGCAATGTAACATATGAGGAGTGTGGATAATGGATTTTCTTCTCTGTTTGCAAATGTTTGATACTGTAATGACTTGCTTAACTGTGGCTTTTTGCAAAGTTAAAAACCTAGAATTATTGTTACTCTTGGTTTCATGCATCAGAGGTATTATTTTCCCTTAAGTTTCTCTGGGAAAATGTGTGATATAAAATGAGTGATATAAAACTCAGGATGTGCCATTCCCCAGGAGATGAAACGATTCCCTCTCCAAGGATGAGCATGCTCCTGCACCGCCTGCCCTCCAGCCCCCCAAGGCCGTGTTTTTCAACAGCCCAGGAACGTCTATGTTGGGGCGGGCGATGCAGCCATCGTGTACTAAGCATGTGGAGGGGAGCCTGTTTGTACGAATACAATCTTAAAATTGCAAATACTTGTTTCAATGGCATACAGATCTGCAGAAGGGGATTGATATCACCTAATTTCAGGAACCTGTATCATGAGCGCTTATGTCTGAGCTGGTCCCTAGGCACCCTTTAGAGCCAATGGGTGCCTACAAATAGGCAAGTGCTTATTCTAAGACGTGAGTCATCTGACCTATTTTAGATGTCTACTTCGGGATGAGAGGAAAAGCTGGAAGGGTGTGTTTGTCTCCGTTGTTCCATAACAGCACTTAAACAGCAAGCTCAGATGCAGATATCTGCATTTAAACAGTAGAATCCCATGGGAGCGACAGTGACAAGAGCAACTGAAGGAAAATGACCAATAACTCTGACACTAGTGTTTAAAAATTTATCTGTGGGCTAATATTTGGCTTTGACACAGAATTATAACCAGCACAAATGAGCCAGCACAGATTTTACCTTCTGTTTTGCCCAGTCTCTGGCAGACACGTCCGCACGCTAAAGCTGTCGTTACATCCACGCCGTCAGTAGGGTAGGGGCTATGGAGACAAACAAGCCTGTCGTTTCACAGGAGTCTTGTGAAACTGTGGCCCGACTGAAGGCAAAGAAAAAACTCCAGCCCATTCAAATTGTGCTGAAGCTTAAGCCATTGGAAAGGGTTGCAGCAAGTAAGGAGAAGCTTTGAGGCTGACTGTGATACACAGGGACTCAAAGATGGACATCTTCTTGAGTGAAGGCTCTTCAGCACTGAGTTACATATTTCACATGGAGTGTGAGCGTTGGGGAAAGCTCCACCATTTCCTCTACTTTACTTTTCTGGAAAAAGGGCTCAGGAAGCCCATTTCTAGGTGAATAAAATCCTTCCAAGTACTGTCCAGACAAAATCCTGTAAGTCCGCAGAGGCTAATATGCATGTTAATGGTACCAGATGGTATTCTTTAATGATCTCTACTCAGTCAATACCGCAAGGTGTTGAAGCAGTCCATAAAGCATTAAGCATAATGAAGAGCTCTAGAGTCAATCAATAATCGGATTGCTACAACCTTGCGATGGCTTTGAGGTGCGAGACACATTGTGAAATTCAGCAGGACACAGGCTTTTACTTTTACATTAACTAAGCCTCATTTACCACCCACATCAACGGCTTAATTAGTACAGGTTAGCTATATTGATCTGGAAAATCTTTGTGAAATTTAACAGACAAAACAAAAAGAGAAAAAAGAAAAAGCCCTTTCTGTAGGATTTTGGCATGATCCCTTGTTCTTCAGTAAAATTCCATCAAGTCAAAAAGAGAAGAAACGAAAGAAAATAAGGAAGGAGAAGAAAGAAAAAGGAAGCTTTCCTAAATGTAATATACTTCTGAGTAAAATTATTGGAGGGCTTTCACTTTCCCAGGATTGCTATGGCTCTGCTTCCCTTTGGTTTGCCTGTTGGTGATTTCTTATGATTGGGAAGAGAAGAATGACCTGGAATTTGTTATAACTCGTAGTGTCTATAAACTGCGGGTCTTGCGTGTTCAGATAGGTTTCATAAGGGCTACTAATTTCATCTTTTTAAAGGATTTTATAGTGTTTCAGAGTGGCAGTCCTAAAATGGATTTAAGGTGTTTCCTGTTTTGCCTTTCTGATTAGATGGCAGAGAGTCTGTGAAAGACTCAAAACCAGTTTCAGTGTCGACCTGGCAGATACCAGGCATTTTTCATGTAACCCATAAAAGGACCTAATTTCCTATTGTTTTGCAGAGCATCCAGAGCTTCCACAGTGCTGGTCTAACTGCGCCCAGCATGGGAGTAACGGGGCAGGAGAGCTGCTGTCAGCTGCCGTGGTGCAACCACCATGTATCCAAATACCCATCCTCAGCAAGCACCTTAGGCAGTGGGAATCCATGGGTTTTGGCATCCCATTAATGGCTGTGAGCGAAAAAATCTGTCAAGGGATCTAAGGCATAACAAAAAAGTAGGGCTTATGAAGACAGCTAAAAATTATTTAAGAATTTAGAAAAATCAAAGAGAATTTTTGAAAATTTCTGGACTAATGGTGGTGGTAGCCATCAATACACATGTGAAATACACATAGATGAGACAAATTAATTTTATTTTAGAGCTCTTGCCTGAATTTTTTTGCTCAGCTGGGTCTAAAATCAAAGAAGGCTTATTTTTTCTGTCATCATCCTTTTAGGTTTTAGACTAACATATGGATTACTTGAGTTGTACTTGCAACATCTTGGAGAAATCAATTTCTTGTTTTGTTTCATCTGCACAGACTGCACTGGACAGTCAATATCCTGGCCCCTATTTGGCTCAAAATCCCTTTCCTGGATCTCTATCTATGTAAGTAAACACGCGATTTTTTGAAATATGTTGACAGCTGTGAAAGGCTGGAAATCCAATACATAAAATACATCAGTAGTCTGAGAAGGAACTTATGACTGAAAAGTGGTCTATTGGCATTATACATTTAAGATCAATGTAGCTTGTGAGGGCATAGAATGAGACTTCAATACTTGCGCCAGTTTGAGTGTGCCTGAATAATATAGTAATCCTTGGGGAGCGTAAGAGCCAACATAAGTGTCCTAATTAATCAGTGGCCTAACATAATAATCAGGAGTCCTTTAACCTCATTCTGAGTCTTCAAATCTCGTTACAAGAGTGACTTGCTGACTTGCTGACAGTGGGTAAAAATTTTTGTTTCTAACAATTTTCCTTATTTTTAACTTTTAGTCATGTATTGCCTCTCTAGGTAATTGGTGCAATCACAACCAGTTATGCAATTAGGCTAAATAGATGTGGTGATGCGTGTGTAATTTTGATGACAGCTGTAAAAACCTTTACTGAACTATGTGTAAGAGCGTTACAACACATACGCAGCAGAGAGACTTGAAATTCATGGCCATTATGAAAATCATGTCTCGCAAAATAAAAACTGATGAGTCCACGGTAAAAACTATGTTCTTACAAGCTTGGTTTGAAAAAGAAATCAGATCATTTTAAGTTACAGAGCTCAAAATAAACTTTCAATCATGGTTTGATTAGCTGGTTCAGGGGTAAGTCAAGGTTGGATTTATGAAACCTTATCACAAAAAGAACAACTTAATGCTAGTCCAGGACTTTATATACCGCTTTGCAAACTTGTTTTTACTGCTGAGAACAGGTGCAAATAAACTAACATAGTTACAGCCTTCATATTAGTATGGCCAGTGCGATGCAGCAGCAGCTGTGTGGCAGCTCAGCCCCTGTAGATCAGGCCAGCGTTTGTTCCTGGCTCAAAGATGCTTTTTAATTTTTTTAGAAAGGGCCAGATTCTGCTGTCAAATGTGTTTGTGGTTCCCCCTGACATTGGGATAAAGAAAATCCCACTGTTGGCTCCAGCTCTTCTGCTCATTACAAACCCAGTGTTGAGAGCACTGGCAGAAGAAATCCGGTTTACTATGTGTAACAGCCTTGTTGCTAAGAAGTGGTTGAAGAATTTTCTCTTGAGACCACATAGGAAGACTTTAAATTATATTACTATTTTGAAATAAAAGCTATCTGACTTCTGTCAAGAAGTTGATTTTTTAACCCCCAAGACATGAGCAATACTTCAGCCAAATACTCACAGTTTTAAACAGTATATTTTTCTAAATAAATATGAATGCATCAGAATATCTCCCAGAAAAAGCCCAGTCAATCTGTAACCCCTCTATTAATCACTGTCCGGGGCAGAGCCTGGACAGCTCTAAGAAGCCTTCAACATCAATTTCTGTAGTTGTACCCCTGGTTTGGAATGGTTCTAGGAATGATCAAGTTGTACAGGTTTCGACATTAGCTACTTTTCACTAAAAGCTCATCATGAGAAGCAAAAGTTAGAGAAACATGTTAAAACAATTGCCAGAGACCCCCTAGAAAAAATTCAGAACACCTTACTCTGGAGTCCAACTGGCCTGTTTTTATAGTGACAAATATGAA
>RSEF01000001.1:215326725-215358053 GCA_003993805.1 Himantopus leucocephalus | reverse complement strand
CTGTTGTCCACCAGGACTCCCAGGTCCCTTTCCAGAGAGCTGCCTTCCAGCAGGTCAGCCCCTAATCTGCACTGGTGCATGGGGTTATTCCTTCCCAGATGAACTTGCCCTTGCTGAACTTCATTAGGTTCCTCTCCGCCCAACTCTCCAGCCTGTCCAGGTCATGCTGTATGGTGGCAGAGCCTTCCAAGAATGCATGTAAAACCAGTATTTCCAATTCTGCAAACATGTATTTAACTTCGTGCAAGGTACGAATCACATTAAAAAGGGAGTACTCATTTGTGCTAATTGACGTTGCATCACTGTCAGCAGGATTGAAATGCCAACGTAAAAACCCTGCGTACGTGACAGCCAAGGTCATTTACAAGTATCTGAAGGTTGTACACAAAGAGGGTGGGAAGGATTTGTTCAAGCAGCAACACTGAAATTAATAGTGTGAAAATAAGAGAGGGCAAAGCTCCTTGACAGTGAAATCAATTTGGATGTAGAATAATCTGCCCCAAGGGAAGTGGAAAAGCCTAGATCATTTTTCACATTTAAAACAAATCTGCTAATCTTAAGTACTATGGGGAATAACACCGCAGTAGTGGGAGAGAAGGGGGTGGTGAAGGGAAAAGAGCTAAACAAGAAGCCTCTCCCAGCTCTAACGTCTGTGTTTCTGTGATGAGACGCTCACAGATCCAGCATCGCAGGGTTGTGCTGGGGTTCAGCGTGGGCTTTGACCTAGCTGGGCTCACTCCGGTCATATAGGCAGTATGAAGGTCTTCCTCTCCTCTCTCAAGGCTGTCTCTGGAGTTAGAAAGTGTATTCGATGTTTGGCAATGTTGTCCCCAGTCTTCCTCTACTCTTTTTAAATTATTTTTTTTTTCCAAAAAGTGACTTTCGCTGTTAGAGCTGATGCATGCCATCAGCTACTGGTCCTGCTAATGAATCTTTGCACACATGAACCTGTCGCAGCATCCTTTGTGCAACAATGATGACGAAAGAGTCTCAGAGATCAACAGTAATGTTGGTGTGCGCTTGGCAAAGTTTTGGGACTGTCTGATCACCGGCCCAAACCCACAGATTTTCCTACAGTGCACACGGTAGGACCTTTACCACTTTGATCTTCATTCCTCAGTTTTGATCGGATATTTTCACGTATCTTTTTCTTAAGTCTGGTGCCCAGTTGACTGCCGGTGCTTCTTTAGATTTGGAAATGAAATTGAGGGGTTTGGTCTCCCCTAAGCAATCTTTTGAATTAATCTCACTAATAAATAAAGCTGGAGAAGGCGTTAGTTATATGTGCTGTTTAAAAAACCCCAACTTGCTCCTTTATCCCTACTTTTTGTGGAATCATTTATTTGTGCAATCAAGTGCTGTGCGCTTCACTTGTGCAAGTATAAACTACTGCATAAATTGGACAATTGCGTAAAAAGAGTAAGTTATAGAAAGACCTTTATTACTTTTATTTTGTGAAGTAGTAGTGGAGAAAGATTTACCATACCTACATGCCTTCAAACTATTCACTGAAAGATAATTGGAGCAGACTTGTCTTTTGAACTGCCCTGTTGAGTTAAAGGAAGAGTGTTGCGCTCACAGGTGACTGGTGTAGGAGGCTGAATTATGGCAAAGATCTGGCTTGGGAGACAGTGAATCATACCAGGCTCTTGGTTTTCATTTAAAACATTGATTTATTTAGGCCTTACAGTTAAATTATAAAAAATAAAGGCATAGGCAAACAAAAACAAAGTCAATCTCTAAGAGACTGGTGTGAGGTTTGTGCAGGAGGTGAAGTTCCTACATCTTGCAGTGATGCACCTCACACTACCAGTTTCCCAGATGGGGACATCAAATTAGATGGACTTTGGCTTTGACACAGGTTGGCAGTTCCTGCGTCCCTACAACCTCCCAAACATGGCCTGTGAGTCACTGAGTCAATCAACTGAACTGCTTGAATTTGAGTGAGCCAGAAATAAAGATGTGAAATACAGAGACTGTATCATCTTAGTGAGTGTTAATGCTTAACTCTGCTCTTCTGGAGCTTTGTGTGAAATCTTACTAGAAGAAAACTTTGTTCTGTTTCTCATTCTTTGACAATATCTATTGCCAATACTATACTTTTGTCTTTTCAACCACTTTTTTAGAAGAAAAGCCAAGTAACTATGGCATTATCTATACATACAAGCAAATTTCCTATCATTTAATTCAGGGCATTTGACAACAAGCTATAAAAATAGCACACATGAAGTTAAAGTCAGCACAAATTTCTGCTGGAACAGCTTAGGAGAAAAGCAATTAACTCTCAGTTGTAAACTTTGGTGTTCTACCTGTGCTAGCAAATTTTCACCATGTTATATTTAATCTGTGACCAATTTAAACATTATACTACATATCTTTATGTCAGTGAATGTCTCAAACTTTTCTGTTACCTAAGCAGGGATGGCACACACTTGTGGGATAGAAAACACTGATACTTTAGTCCCTAACATGATGGCCACATAAGAAACAATATTATCTTATAAATAAACTCCACACAGGCTGAAGAAACTGGAAAATCTATGAAATACATATATTTAAATTGCTCATTAATTGACGAAATTACTCCATCAGTATTTTCTTTGACTGACAAGCTGCCAATAGGCAGAAAGATTTTTCACCATCTGGATCAAGTTCAACCCCAAAGCATTTATTTTTCACATTTGCTACTCTATTCCATTATGCTTACAAGTTGCAGATATTTAGAATTTTTACTTCTCAATAAAATTCAAAATGGCTTTTTTTTTTTTTTTTTTTTAACTGGAAAACAGACCCAAAGACTTTTCACTTTAGTATTTATTTAATTTGAAAGAAAAACTTCTACTGGATTTTTAAAAGAAGGCTATGAAAACATATTTCTTTGCTTCAGCTGAGTAAAAGCCTCATATTTGACTTGACAGTATTTTTCACAATTTCTAGAACTGTTTCACCACTTTAAAAGAACAGGTTCCTTAAGGCATGCCAGTTCCCTGCTAAAGTCAACACTGCTACCGTTGCACAAATTAAAACTGAATACTCACTTGTTTTCCTTTACCTCTGAGCAGGACCTGGGCCCAACAGGCATTATTATTAAATTAGCGCATGTCTTTGTGGAGAGCCTCAAGATATCCTGGAGCAACGAGACACTGTACGGTTAAGTTTTCCTGGCTATGTGCTGTTTTATCAACTGAATTTCATTTGATTACTTCAGCACATGAGTGAACTAGATGCTGATGACAGCAGTATTTCTAATGTACCTTGCAGACACGCTGAGCAAAATATGTTCAGCTCAAGGGGAACGGTCAGGACAGCCCAATAATATGGGCTCAGGTCAAAACAGATGTTCAGCCAGCGTCCGCTGCCTGGCACCAGCTCCAGCCATCATGAAACGTGAAGACGGGACTGTGGAAGATGTGAAAATGCATGAAAGAGCAAGGGCAGCTGGACAAATGAAACCCAGCTTTTCCTCTGGCATGGGGAGAAGACATCCCCTCCAGGATACTGGCTGCACTGGCAGGGATGATGCCGAGATCTGATACTTCCATGACACCCAATGCTACCCCCATTTCTGAGGTCTTGCAGCCTTTGCCAGAACTTCAGTCCAACAGAGAATACGAGATGCAAGACAGGAACACAGCCAGGTGGAGAAGAGCAGTTTATGCCTTCTCCCTGCACTGGGCAGTCTCACACCAAAGCTCTGGAGAGTATCTTCAGACCTACTAATGCCCTGTGCCAATAAAAAGTTCTTGTGCAGAAAATAGCTCTGCTCAGTAATTTGCTTTTAATAATTTCCACCACCTTTTTATTTTTGACTTCTTATAAAGAGCTATCTATAAGAATGAGTTGGTGAGGAATTCGTGCAACACGATTTTGCATTACTTTTTTATCCTTGTCATTAATTTCTATTTTAGCACAGAGGAACATTCTTGAATGATTGCTAAAGATTGCTGAAGAGTAACAACTAAATTCCAATATTGCAGAAACAACGGTTTTGTAGAAGATGTAATGTCAATTAGCAATGGAGATTTAAACCCAGAAACTTTATGACGTGAGTGATTTCCAAATCCTATTTTAAGTTGCACACATGAAAAAATGTTCTTATTCTCCAGTTACAGCAAAGCAAGTTTCAATCATTCTGAGACGGGGGAGTGTACAGTAAAATACTGATTCACAACCCTTGCAAATAAATGACATGCAGAATGATTTTCTATAAAAAGCTCAGTTCTGAGTAGAAAAGGGGTTTTCTTGTCTGTAATTTTTCCACCTGTAGGTATACAAGCAAAGAAGTTCAGGAGCCTGCGCTGTCTCCACAGCGACAGCGTAATTCATATTGACACCTCAGGAGCTATACGCTGGGCTGAGCAGAGGGCTTACCCCTATGCATTTCTAGATACTTCGCCTGACCTAACCTAACCTGACCTGACCTAACCTTACCTTACCTAACCTAACCTATCCAAGCATTTATATTTTGCACTTGTCAAAGTGGTAATGCGAGAGTATTTTCAGAACACGTGTTACAAGTGCCTGGTTTATTCACTGCAACTACTAGAGCAAAGATAAGTCCAAAAGAAGTGGCTGAGATGTCTACGTTAGGCTTTTAAACCACACAGTGAATAAGGCCCTGTGGTTATTAAAGTTTAGATTATCATGTCCGATCAAGACAAAGCAGATAAGGACTGCAAACCCTTGTCACGCCATAGCCTTGTGAAGCACTGAAGGGCCATAACCCTGTCTCACCCTGTCTTGAAATGACTGCTATGTTTTTTAGAAGGTGGACCCAGTTAAGGCTCACAGAAATGCGATCCACTGAATCTAGCTTTAAACATTTACCCTGTAGGTGCCTGGGGCGGAGGTAGTGACTCCACGTTCCCTCTACAGTCAGCGCATGATTCATCACATGTCTTTTAGACAATGGTGGCAGGTTGGTGCTCTTGACCATGAAAAAAGGAAGAGCAGTTCACTTTGGGGTTTTTGAGGTGAAGAAATATTAATATAGGAGCCAGTGAATTCATACTAAAAACAATCAGCTACTGTTGTACAACATTTACAGAATTGTCCCACCATCATGCGTAAATAGTATTTCTGCAGGAAGCCATATTTCAGGCTTTCACATTGCACAAGTAAAATATTTTTGTGACAGGTAAAAGCCAACCTAGAACANCTGTTTTACAACATTTACAGAATTGTCCCACCATCATGCGTAAATAATATTTCTGCAGGAAGCCATATTTCAGGCTTTCACATTGTACAAGTAAAATATTTTTGTGACAGGTAAAAGCCAACCTAGAACATTACAACTCATCTCTGCATGTGCTCCTTAGACATTNATTACAACTCGTCTCTGCATGTGCTCCTTAGACATTTTCCAGAAGCTTATAAATAAATGCCTAATGGAAGCATATTTTAGCTAGGAATTATTATTAATTATTTTTAATCAGCGGGTGTCCAATAATTGTCTGGCACTGAGACAATAAAACATTTTTGTTTTGGGCAAATTGCAATGTGTTTGTTGGAGTGTTACTGAAGAGTCATTTTGTTTATACAGCCAAGGCCACACTGTGAAACATTCTGGATGCTAAATGTTACTAGGAATGCTAAAATGTTATTAGGAATCAGATCTGAGTGGAAATACCCTTTATTTTTTAGGGCCTGCCTAAACCAAACTTTCACTCCAACTGTCTCTAAGCTGGGGGACTGAATTAATATTCTAAGTTTTTACTCTAGTTCATGTCTGCTATTTTTAATGTGACTAAACTGATATAACAATCCTTAGCAAAAAACACATACTAGGGCTCAGCTCAACTTCTACTGCATTTAATGGGAAGGGTCTTTGTCTTCAACACATTAGAAACACAGCGTAATGGAAGTAGAAGAGAATACTCAATTCAGTTGATAATGCAAGTGAAAGCAGCACCAAAGAATGGAAAGAGCTTTTTAAACTAAAATTTAATTACACAACAAAGACTGACATTTTATTTCTACTGATCAAAATTAATCAGAATTGGTAATATAAGCCTTATCTTAAGCTGTATAAGCCATTAATATAAGCCTAACATTATCTTTTGCAGCCCAATAGTAGTAAATGTTGTTCAAATAGTCATAAGAAAGACAAGCTTGAAAATTCTGGACCAAACTAAAGTGCTTTGACAGCCACAGAACAAAATAAACAGCAACTCGGTCCTGGTTGTTCATGATCTCATCTGGGATCACATCGGTGGGACGTTGTGTCTGCAGAACAAGTAGGTCCACTAAACTCCCACAGCCCGTGGTCCTGGCCAGGGCTATGCCTGTCCCTGCCTTGTGTCTTGCCTGCCCCACCTCACCTTACTGACTGATTTTGGACCTGACTCATCACTACAGACTTTCTGGGAGCCACAGGGCTGTGGACCAACCTTGGTTGCTGCCACCAGACTGGCTGTTTGTGCCCTGAGACTGCCCTGGACTGCACCTCTCGTTGTAAGGGTGCTGTCACCATTGGGTGCCATCACCCTTAGATGCCAGTGGAGTAGCCCTCTCCTGCTGCTCCCTGACACCATCAGTCTTGCATCCAGGTTATTGTCCTCTGGCTGCTATCCTGGGCAACTGAGAACTGACTGCAGTTCACTCTACCCTCTTTGACCCAACGTCTTTAAAAATAGCAGTAAGTATAGAAATAGAAGAGCAGCATTGCAGCTGCATTATTCACTGGCTGCTCCTTAAAAAATACAGTAGTGGCAGGCTAGAAAAAATATAAAAGGGCTGGATTATGCAGCCAAGTACACACAGGCAGATTGCTTCCAGGCACGTTGCTCCCAGGCGTATGTACCTCCAGTTCCCGAAGATTACAGCTACACAAGTTATCATTTTTCTAAGCAATGGTCGGAATACCAGTTGGAGGCCAATTTATAGCTGAGCTGAGCGCTTACTCCAATAAGAGTGCTCAGATTTCTTTGGAGAATACCCCACAGGCAGCCATCGCCATTAAATAGCAACAAGAAATTAAAAAGACTGGGAGAACAGAGAAAAGTCGGGCTAGATCAGTAAGGAGGGATAAATCTGGCTGAGACCAAGAATAAAGAATATTTAATTGTGTGTCAGTGCCTACGCCACCTTCACTAACCCTCCTCCATATCATCCCTGCAGGTAGGTGTGTGCTGCTTAATTTATGTTCAAACTCTCTTCTTCTTCGTAAATCGCTCCACCTGTGATCCCACACGTTCTGGTGTTTGACACTTCCATTATCTTTTACTCGGCGTCTGTTGCTATTTTCTGATCACCAACTTTAGAGGGGGAAAAAAAGACAGAGGGCCCTCCTTTTCTCTTTTCATACATGTACACATGGACAAATACACACCAACATGGACAGAAATGCTATTCCCAGTCCAGTATCTCTCCTTTCACTACCATTTTGCTACTGACTGGGGGGAATTCAGAAACCCAACATGATTAAGCAACTGAGGGGATTCTTTTATAAGGAAAACATAGGGGTCAATGAGTGCAATTTTGGGGCCTGTCAGAGAATCTACTCTATCTGTTGGTGCAACGTAACCCACTGGAGAGCGCGTGCTACCAGGCTCTCCAAATCAGCAGCTTGCTCCACAACAGAGATGCAGGTTTTTGAACGTGCTCAGATTGTGGTTTTTCTTCTATTATTGTCGCGGTACCAACCTCTTTAGGAAATCCATTCATTGTGTCAAATATCTTTAGATAAGAAGTGCAAGGAAAAGTTGGTCAAAATATCAAAATACACTGAACATGTGGAAAACTTTCTGATTATTGACTACAGAACAGTTTCTCCCTAAAAGCGGTGAAAGCTTATACTTAGGGAACTTAATTCTAGTGCAACACTGATGTCAGAAACAATCTCCGATAGGCAGAGAGGGAGGATAGGTAGTCTAATATATCTTCATACTTTCTAATTTGTGAGAATCAGGGATTCAAGTGAGATTGCTGAATATGAAGACAAATACTCCAGTCTCCATATACATGGATAGAAGAAGAAATAACAACAGGCTTAAACTGCAGCAGTTTAGCCATTCCTAGTGATGAGGAGATTGAAGCACTGGAGTGGGCTGTTTGGGAAAAATATGACATTTCTCTTGTGGCAGGTCTTTAAGTAGTGATTAGACAAATTTCCCAGACAGGAAGGAGGTACAGAAGACACCCTCAGGGCTGGGGTTGGACTCTGTGACCACCTGAGGTTCCTTACAGACCAGTTTTTCTCTGACATGATGACTAAGGCTGAAAATATCATGATTTTCGAGAGCATAAATTGTTTGGAAATAGGTGGGGGGGTTTTTTGGTTTCTTTTTTGTTTGTTTGTTTTTGTTTTATTTTGAAATACTTAATAAGCTGTCAAAATGTGTCCTACGTATCAAGTCCTGACACTCACTAGATTTTGGCATTTGGGGGAGAAGTGCGTAGACTATGCAGAGGGTTTTATTTACACTGCAATACAGAATTTGCTATCTCAGTCAAGTTTAGCTTTTTCCTTTCATGCCTCAGTGCAGTATTGCTAAAATGACAATAAAGCAGGTGGATGACCTTACATTGCAGGCAGGGCTGTGGGATCCGTAAAAAGAATCTGCTCATAAGAAATGTTATTAAATGCTATCAAGCTTCTGACTGTCATAACAAATACATTCAGAGGCATTTGAAGGGGCAGGCTGAGTGCAATGTAGGTGATCTGACAGGAATATGAAAAGAACTGTGGATGGCAAGCTAACTGAATAGAAAAAGCCCTAATGGATAGCGACAGAGCAATATGGTGTGGCTCACAGCCCAGGATCTGCGCTGCTGATGAGCACCAGAGCTGCTGGGAGAGATTTTGGAGGGATGGGACAGTCCTCTTTCTTGCAGGCACCTCGTCCCTGTTTGGCACCCCACTGAGCAGCCCCACTAGGGCAGGCACCCATCTGGCAACGCTTCCCGGTAATCATGGACTGAACACCCCCCTGCACCCTGACACGTGCATTAAAAATTGAGAGGCATGACATTTATTTCACTGGGAACTGAAATTGGGTATTTTTCCAAGAGACGATGTTCTGGAGTCACTGGCCAAATGAGGTGGGAAATGAAAAGGCATATGGTATAAAACCCGATAAATTAATTTTTACCTAAAAATTATGCTTCATGATAGTGCAACACTTCTCTGGCAACAGGCAACACCCATGAATATTAGAAAAAAAGGTGAGATGTTGATAAAGGTCTTTCCAAGAGCTACAGTTTCCAC
The DNA here is from genome assembly GCA_003993805.1 of Himantopus leucocephalus. Classification (NCBI taxonomy): domain Eukaryota; kingdom Metazoa; phylum Chordata; class Aves; order Charadriiformes; family Recurvirostridae; genus Himantopus; species Himantopus leucocephalus. Next base: position 215,348,845 of record RSEF01000001.1, on the reverse strand, counting down.
TATAAAAATATTTTCAGGAGACAGTCAAGAAACAGTATATGATCTGACAGGGAGAAAAGCAAAAGAGATGCTATTTTTGTCTCCGGCAAGACTTGTTGTAATTACAACGGTTGAGAAAAAAACAGATTACTGGCTTGTCTCTTTTCCCTCTGTAATATTCCCATCACTGTTTGACATTCTTTTTGATTCAGTAAAAAACTGAAAAGCCTTCAACCACTGTGGGTTTTAGGACTGGAAAAGGAAAGGCTATTCTTGTTCAGCCTGAAGTCTATGGTAGGGGGAATTACCAAGAGCTCAGTATGCCGCTTTGGCAGATATATAACCCTGCTCACAGATACTAACATGTTCTGCTCCTTTTGGTGCAAAGGTGAGCATCAGAAGATACTTGGGTTATGATCTTGAGTTCAAGATAGCATAAAACATACTTTTTAATTGAGTTTGTGCTCACATAACTTCCATAGCTTCCTCCAGTGTAAATATCAGAGATAAACCTTTGGGCTGTTCTATATTCCATTGATTATCCATAGACCAGTGGGCCCCGTAGACCGAGACAGCAAATGCTTAGGAAATTGTAACTGTGTTATCTTATCTTCATTTATCTTTTTTATGTTTGAAACTTGAAGGTAGCCAGTGTCCTGGAAAACCTCCCCTTTGCTGCAGTAGCATAGGGCAGCTGTAAGGAACCAGAGGGTTGGACTGGTTGCTTTGATACTCCAGCCACCTTCAGTAACAATTAGAAAAGCTGGTGAAGGTCATTACTACAATTATATGAATGAACCTGGTCAACTCAACTGAAGCACAATCTTTGCTTGGTGAAATTAAGCTGTTTCTACTGATATTTGTATTCTTTCCCTTATTACACGGGTGTTAGTATCTCTGACTTGTTTGATATGTTTAAAAATGTTAATAGGACCTAGGATCATGATGATGGCTCTGACCCTGAACAAATAAGTTTCTTGTGGTCAAAACAAACAGAACATGAAAGAAAAGTAGCCCTGTTGGGTTAAACCAGAGATCCAGTTAGCCCAGTAGCTTTTTCTGAAGTGGTCCAATAACAGACATTTAAAAGAAAAAGTAGAAGAAACATGATCCTTCCCCTTTTATATCCTCTCTGCTTCTTGAAATCAAGTTAGTATGTCCTGAGCTACATGATCAGAGTGTTAAAAGTTGTCATCAGATCCATTGCTTATTAAAGTATCTAATTCCTTTTGAACTTATTTATTTTTAATACAATATCCTGCAATAATGAGCATCAGAATTTAATTATACATTGTATGAAAAGGTACTAGCCGTTGCCTGATTTAAACTTGAGACCAGAAAGAAGATTTCATTGGAGCTCCCTAATTGTGTTTCACATTCCCTGTTTTTGTATCCATCCTGATTTTGTAGACTTTTATTTCACAAGCCATGGACTAGAGGAGTCCAATGAAATGAATTAAAAGTTATTTAAATATTCTAAATCACATTTTAAAAAAATGCTGAACTCATTTTCTAGATGTGGTAACGCACCCAAGTTTGGCTTGAAAAAGAGGAACTTTTTGGTCCTTTGAAAAGATTATCCTTTAGCTATCCCTGCTAACAGGTTTGTCAACTGGATCGCTGAGTGTTCTTAAACACCTTTTTAGTGAGACACAAGAAGCTGATCAGCTACAAATGTCACACCATCTGTAATACTTTCTTTGTATCTTACCTCTGGATTTGGGATTAAAAATGAGGCATAAACAGGTGAAAATGCATAAGACTTAAAACTTGTAGAATAACTAGACAGTTCATATTTTAAAATCATAGAAGTTATCGCAAAGAAATTTTGGCACTATCTCATAAAACGTTTACTGTGGCTTATTAGCTCTTAAACATTGCTTCTATAGGGTACGAAAGGAATTGGGGCCAGCAAGATGCTTCAGGTAAAATCACAACAGCATAAACCTTTTACCTGTGCAAAAACCCCCAAGCATTCTCTGTATTGAGTTAAATTTTGTTAAAAAATGTTTCCATGCACATCTCCTGGCCAAATTTAGAAGTATCACATGAAAAGCTACTCTCCCAGTTTCACCTTTAGAGTAAATTAAGACATTACTTCTTGCCCCCACAGTCATGAATGTATGAGCACAAAGGTGCAACAGAAACACATAAGCCCGTTCCTATCTGAATTTTAGCTTTATTTCCAACAGAAGAGTTCTCCTGGGCTTACTGCAGCCCTCTTTTCTGGACTCAATTTCTTCTAGATAAAAAAAAGTAAAGCCTGCACTGTTAGACAGCTTACACCACTTCTTTTTGAACACTGAAAGACTAAATGGAAATGCTGATCCCTAAAATGTACATACATATGTGTGTACTCAAACCCACATTTTACGTGTTGATGCTCAATTTTACAGTGAACCCTTTTTCCCTTTAAACACTTTCAAACACAAGCCTACATCATCTTTTCCCCCAAATCCTTGAAATTGTGTGATTATTTTTTTTTTTACAGACAAAAGCAAATTTTAGCAAATACTGACAATAGAAAGTGTGTGTACTCCCAAAAGGGTACAACGGTTTTGGTCTGTAATTATGCAATTTGCTAAACACTGAACCAAACATTGATATGAGTGGCTGGAAGATTAATGTTACACTGATGACAAAAATGGAAAAACAATTTGGGGAATCAAGAGGTAATTAAATTCTTGACAGACTCACTTGAATAAGGACCATTAGTTATATGAATGAATTATTCCCCTGAGGCTTTGCTATATACAGGAAATAGACATTTAACAAGTGATTTCATTGGCAATGTAAAGCTTATTATCTCCCCAAATAAATGGCAACATTAATTTACAGAGTTGCAGAGACTGGTCATTTCAAACTAAAAACTGGAGTTCTGACTCCTGAAGAAGTGCAATGAGATGGAGAAGTCCTTTCACAATGCGGTTTATTATATATTTTATACCAAGTTATCTGCATGTATAAATAATGTGCAGGGGCTGAACTCTGTTTCCTTATAAATCTGGAAAACTGATTTCAGTCAGTGCAATTATTCTGCCTTTGCATTGAACTCAGGAACTGTTCTGTAGAGCAGTAACAGGGAAGTGTTTGCAAGTCTGAAATATCTTGCTGACATGTAGAGGCTTGGGACCCACTGCGCTAGGAACTGCNAGGCTGAACTCTCATTCCTTATAAATCTGGAAAACTGATTTCAGCCAGTGCAATTATTCTGCCTTTGCATTGAACTCAGGAACTGCTCTGTAGAGCAGTAACAAGGAAGTGTTTGCAAGTCTGAAATATTATGTTGCTGACATGTAGAGGCTTGGGACCCACTGCGCTAGGAACTGCATGTTCATAGCAAGGGGAACTTCTTACCCTGCCAACCTGCCTAAGTGAAAAGACAGAATAAACTGGGATAAAGGAAGTATAATTATTCCCATTACAGAGGGAAATGAATCAAGGAAAGATTAAGAATAAGGATTTCAAACTAGGCAGATGACCACAGGAGCAGCAGGCCTGGAAGGGACCTGCTGAACCGCTTGGTTTTGTCCCTTGCTAGCACCTACCTACGACTGTGTCCTCTCATCACCCAGTTTTGGCCCTGTCCTGTGTTTTCTGCAGCCCAACAGGACTTTTTGCTGATGGTTTCTGAAGCTCTGTCTCTCAGTTTGCTCACAGAAATCCTCAGTTGTAAATCCCATGTATGCCAACTGGAGAGTTTTCAAAAATACTGTAATGCAAATGTAATGCCAAATATTTACTACTGCTACAAATGCAAACTACACTTCAGCAGAAAAATATACCTCAACAGCCAAGACTGTGGGCATTTCTCATGCTATAACTCTTGCCAGCCAGACGGCAATGTACAGGATATTAGACATCAGGCCAGTGAGAACTGTTGAGTGTTGGGCACAATAAAGCGACGCTGAAGAGCGGTAACAGCAGGAAGGCTGTTGGGTCCAGATCGTGCTGGTGGAGAGGACCTTGCATGTTTTGTGGTGGCTGGCCCGCCGTGCCTGCCGTGAAACACACCTGTGTTCAATGTCTGTCACAACTGTCAAAGCAGAACATCTGAAACCTAAATTTTGCATCCATGACTCTTTAATGTTCAACCTTTTGCTTGAGATTTAACAGCTTTTGAAGCCAGGGAATTTTCTCTTCTTGCCCTATTTCATTAAAAAATTATTTGTCTGCATTGTTTTTTAACATTTCTTCTCTATCCATCATTTAACTACAATGGCAGCTATCACAGAACGCTGTTTATTTTCTTAGCATCTTCCAATTAGGATGCACTGTCAGTCAGTATTATTATAAAAAGAATATTTAATTATTTAGAAGATTATATCATACTATAGTCTGGTCTATTTTTCACTGTGCTCCAGGTCTTGGTTGCAACAATCTAAATATTCTTTATGTTGCTAAAATTTTCTCTACTCTGAAACACATTAAACAATTGCAAAGTGCAATTTCAAAATGTTTCACTATTTACCTACCCCTTTTGCATCAATTACACCAGGTTTCGCGTTGAATTTCACCGTCTTCAAACGTGCACGCTCCTTTCTTTCAACTCTGGGGAAAACACAAAGAATCATAAGTTGATTATAGCAGCTTTTTGTACGATACGTTTGCTATCTGATCTCCCAAGACAATTGGCAGCTTACTATGCATAAAGTGAGCATTTAAAGCAAATTTTATAAATTTGAAAGAGAGAGATGTCAGGTGACTTCCTCAGCCAAGCAGCAGTTTTCTGGCAAACACGGGACTGGATCTGGGGAGCCTTGGCTGTCCTACACCAGCAGAAGAGCACTCCCTGTTGCAATATGTCACAATATTCAAGTGCAGAGAATCTTGAGGCTTTGACTACTTAAAACTACACAGTTTTGCCAAAAAGAGCATTTCTGAGGCGATGCACAAATGCTCAGTGGCAGAAGAGTTATTATCAGCTGCTCTAAAATACTGTGAATTGAGTGGGCGGTCTTATTTAAACCATGCCCTCCATGAGCATCTGCAAGCAGATAGAATGCAAAGAATTTGTTTTTCTGACTCATTTCAGTGAAAACCTCATTGCTAGTGAGTGAATTCTGAAAACAAAGATGGGCAGGTTCATATTACCAAATAGCTTGGACAAATAGGAGAAGACATGAATTATAAATTTCAGGGGGTTTTCTTCAGCTGGTTCTAGCCTGGCCCCATGAACTCACCACCCATGGTGGATGCTTTGGGTGAACTTGTCTTCAAGATCAGTTTAATACAAATGAACATAATACACATTCACCAAGCCTGTCCCACAAGACGAACCAAAATGCAGAAGTTGAGGCCAGAAAGGACATTTTCTTTGAAAGCTCAGTCCTGCCCTGAGCTGAAAAACCAGAGCACACAGCCCCCGTGAGCCCACCTCCTGGGACCTGAGAGCCCAAACTGCAGTGTGGTATGACCCAAAACTTGGCTTAGTCTGTACAGTTCTGGTATTCGTATATTTAAAGAAAGTTGAAATGCTCCCATGAGAAGCCTCAAAAGTTATTTGGTCCTGATATCCATAGCTTCAACAAACACAGCTTGAGAGAGGAGTTGTTATATCGTATATGCCATGCCTTCAGAGTGAGAAAATACTGACATCTAAAAGATTCTGTTTCGGAGGGAAACACGTATCAAAATCATTGCCAATGAGCTGATGCCAGGCAAATTAATTTTAAAGAAAACACAGTTTTACTTTTTAATTCTTAATATGTTTAGCCACCAAAATAATGTAGAAGAGGAATATGTGGCATCTCGATCCATTCATATCTTAGAATCAAGACCTGATAAACACAAGTTACAGTCCTCAGTATAGAGGAAAAAAAAAGACACACAAGGCATTTACAAAGGACATCAGACTAGACAGTTCAGTGTTCCTTTTCGGTCCCTAAGTATTATAGATCAATATCCTGATTTTCCATTATTCAATGAACAAACATAATTTTAAAAACAAGTTAGTAAAACTTAAAATCCATTACCATACTGAAATATTTTGCCTGTGGGAAAACTATATACCCTTAGTATATTTGAAAAGTTCACCATTACTACAAGATTTACATATGCTGTATATTTAAAATTTTAACACAGTATGCTTAAATAATAATGCTGGGAACTAAAAAAAAAAAAAATGTACAAAGGGGTGAGGTCTCCCCTAAACTAAATCGACCCCCAAGAAAGCAGGTGCAGAGAGAGAAATCTAAAGAAAGGAAGAAGCTACGTCCTTACCTTGACTAATATGGTCATTACTGTAAAAGTGACATTTACTACCTTTGCAAAATCATCTACAGCATCTATCATCTACAAAAAAACCTATCATCAGCAAAAAAATCCGATCACCTACCCATAATTGAAACAGTAACTCTATTTGTCTAAGATTAGGAATTGCTCTAGGAAATCTAAGTTGAATCCTGCAAAGCTAGCTTATAAGAGCTTGATATTGTATTTTTGTTAGACAATAAATAGCTGGGAAAAAAGTGAGATTTATTATATCCTCTAAATTGGACCAGAATGACCCTTTTCCTAACTTTCACAATCTCCCACTAATGACATTAGAATACATTCCTGCAAATCTCTTGGTTTCTAAGTCTGGATAGTAAGAATACCTAGTTTCTGATAATTATTATTTTTTTTTAATACAGACTCTCGTCTTTTGATAGAATGATAATTAACACAACATGTTTCCTTCTGTCTGAGTGGGCTTATATATTTCCTATTGAAACACAGTGAATGCTGGTTACTATAGTTACAGTTTAAATTTAGAATAAATGCATTTCTCTGTAAGTGTGGAATATTCACATGGAAACAGCTCAAATGCAGCTTTCAAATTAAATCTATGTTATTAAAAACACACGAACAGTCTTAAATTTAAACTAGCAGATGAAGCCCCTTGATAGTACCGGTAAGAAATGAAGACTTGAGGCTGTGTAATTGCCTAAATAGGATGGATGCCTTCTGAGAAAATAATTAGCTCAAATGAACACAATATTCTACTTATTAATCTGTGTTAACATTTAAACTCATTCCAGTCCTGTCTAACTTCCTAAAGCATCTGCTTTTAACTTCATCTCTTATTCACTGCGTAAAGAAATTTGGAAATTAACCCTGAGGAGGGGACCTTATTTACGAAATTCATCATAATTGCATTAGCAGCCATGGAGGCATCGCTGCTTCCCACAGGCATAGCAGACGAGGAGCTGCAGAAACATTTTGCATTGCTTTGAGAAGTATATAAATAATGTCATTAAGTGCCATTAATCCTCCAGGCAAACATACCAACAACGTTCATACATTCTCAGCATGCCTGCTGAATGCTACGAACATTTCATAATCTGGGGCTGTTTTAAGGATAGCAGACAGTGTTGCCTCCCATTACAGTTTTCCTGACGCCTTCCACAATGAAACTGTTCTCGGTTACTTATAACTTAGCTGAACTGTAAGCTTCCAAGCGGATATTTCATGTGTCTCAGGGCGATTACATTACTGTTGCTGCCCAAAGTGTCAATGAAATGGCTTAGAAGTTGGAGAAAGGCTAGGATAAAATAAATGGTTTTGCCCAATTTATAACATATTGCAGCTCAGGTGCTCTACTGCCTTCATGTCTTGGGTCTGGGACTTGACATGTGGCAGTGGGTTGCTCTGGTGTTAGGAATATACTTCTCTCTTTCCTGAAGGAAGTGACCCAATATCTGAATGTCTGAAAAGTTTAGGTTTTTACATGCTCTGGAGAACTCTGTTAGAATTCAGCTTGGTTCTCCAAAGATTTAGTCTTTGTTGAGGTGGCCAGGGTGCAGGACAGCAGTGAAATAAGATGTTCCCATAATTTTTCATCTGAGCTACCAGGACACTTTTGCCATAGACAGAGCTAAAAAGGGAACTAAAATGATAAAGATAAAAAGTATTGAATATCAGTTCTTTTAGCATCGTTGATTCAGCTCTTAGAAAATACATTTTTAAAGGAACACTTTTAGCACTTTTTTCGAGTCTTCAGGTTTGTAATAGCTATATTTAAGGAAAAATAAACTTGACTCCTTTTTTCCCCAAGAAAAGGGGAGTTTAGGCACAAAGGGGTTTTTTTTTTCAGCAGCAGCANATTTAGGCACAGAGGTTTTTTTTTTTTTCAGCAGCAGCAGCTGACATTGTGGATGCCTACGTAGCATACGAGTGTAAATTCCTTACATTGCTTTAGCTGACAGCAAACCCACCATCCCTTGGACAACATTTTGATCAATCAGCTGAGGAAATTGCTTTTAAAGGAAGAAATGTTTCGCTTCAAACTGTGTCCATTTTTCATTCACCACTGCTGCACAAAGCAGGATTATGGGGGGCTGTGCAAAAATAAATAAAGTGAAGGGAGCGGATTCCTCTTTGCCAAATTTGCAGAGGCCCAAATTTGCCACCCTGACTTGCCTGATGTACACATTGCTCCTGTGCCCATTTCTAATTATATATCTGCTCGACAGAGCTACGCCTAGGGGATGAGGAGAGCACAGATACAATTTCCAAAACTACTTCATGGCTCAAGTCCCATTTTCAAAAGTGCCTGGGGGTCACTGCAACTCAATGAGACTTCAAGAAATGTTCAAAGACACCCACATCCAACACTCAAACGTGACTTGGGAGCTCAAAGGCTTTGAGCCCCACATGGAGACAGCATTGCCCAACACAACTGATGTGGATTTCACCTCCAGCTTTCCACCCACTCTCCAAGTGTAGCTGCCTGCAGAAGCACTGCTGTGTACAGGGAAATGGTCTAAGACCATCTGAGACCTGGGACAGTTGGAGTATACCCTGTATACTCGTTTTCTCTTGAAACCATTTTTGATACTGGCCTTTCTTTTCAAAAATGGTCAGGATTCATCCTCTTTGTCCCATGTAAAGCTAAAGAAGAGGAGAGGTACACTGAAAATATACCTCAGCCCTCAATGTTTCCTCACTAGCAAGTTCAAGACTTCAGTTCTTTGCTGTTCTCTTCCTACTCCTCTTCTGAGGAACTTATTACTGGGATGCAACACCCACTGCACTGCAATGTCTGTCTGCTTTTGTGTTTCTGGGCACACATAGCTGTTGAAAACAGGTCTCAGAATGAGACTTTCAGTTCATTGTGTGCACTGCAAACAAAAAGGAATCAAGCATAACTCAACCAGACATGAACTGTGCTCCTCCATTGTGGGGATTTTGTCCACTGGGAATTTTGTCAGGGCCTTTCTAAAAGCACTGATGAGTCTTCACAGCAGAGATGTAAAATATCAAGTGAGACATGCTTTAATCTTCAATAACAGTGTTCATCACTGATTTGGAATACAGATGCAAATTGTAATCTGGTGTTGAGAATCAAATAAAATGGTTACAGTAGCCTAATTTGCACAGATTTGGCACTGAGATGTCTGCAGAATGAAAATTATTTTCAAATCCGGCATGAGAATTGTAGTAAGGAGAGTTATCAAATGGAAGAACACAACATAAAATGGACACTTGAAAGACCTTGCTATATTTTACATATTTGTCAATGTGTTTCTTCTTGTCTTGCTTCACCCTTTCCAGGTCATCTGCATTATATTTCTTTTGCCTGCCCATCAGGTGAAAGATAAGTGAAAATACGTATTACTATTTATAGACCAAATATGTGGACTCAGTCCATAGTTTTTTATTGCTTCCATCCCCTGCACTGCTTAGTCTTGTTTGTGTGAGGTCTGAACTTACCAATAGATTCCCATTCTCAAAATTATTTTTGAGCATTCCTGAAGTGGTATTTTTGCAACAAAACATGTATTTTTCAGTAGAAGAGAACGTGCTCTTGTTCAGCTCTCCACCTTCAGTGACTTGCTTATAGAGCAACTCAGCACCTGGTCTATATTTTATGAAAAGAGCAGACCTAATGCTGTTAGGAAGTGCATTCTCATANCATTCTCAAAATTATTTTTGAGCATTCCTGAAATGGTATTTTTGCAACAAAACATGTATTTTTCAGTAGGAGAGAACGTGCTCTTGTTCAGCTCTCCACCTTCAGTGACTTGCTTATAGAGCAACTCAGCACCTGGTCTATATTTTATGAAAAGAGCAGACCTAATGCTGTTAGGAAGTGCATTCTCATAGACTTATAGAACAAACTTATGCTGTTTAAAAGCTAAGGGCTTTTATCCTTCAGCATTAAAGTTTACCACCACTGCAAGAGAACAGGAAGAGGATTATACATATGCATACATATCAATTTTATTCCATATTTATTTTTTTCCAATTAGATTAGTAATTATAGTCAGGTAACTTATTTTAGACAAAGCTTACATGATTATGCCATGTTAAAAAGTTTTATCATCTAAGGATTAAAGTCTTAAGGGATGTTTAGAAAGGTAGACAATTTATAGGAAACCATTAAAAATAAAACTCACTTGAGTGGATAAACATGCCCTTCTGCCAAGCTGAGCAGAATAACAAATTTAAGTTGGCTTTTTGCCCACAGGGACTTCTGTGCTGGGAAAAACCTCTTGTTCCTTGTCCTTAAATGTTTGTGAAACATTGGGTTTTATGTACTTTTCCCCCCGTTTTGCTCTGAAAGGAGAGCGTGGTTACGTGTGTTTGTGGGGAGAATGTTGTCTATTTGAGAACACGGAACACAAGTATCAGGCTGGTACACCTTCAGCTGGTAATAACAGAGATACAGGTTGAATAACATTTTGCAGTCAGATGTACTTAGACTACCTGAAAATGGAAATCTTAGAATGATGTCCAGTCTGAGAGCGGTTTTGTGGCTGCACATCTTAAAGACAACAGAAAGATTAGTGTAAATATTTTAGTGTTTTAGAACCAAATCCTCACTGGCTGCAGTGGGAGCAGTAGTAAATGCCGTGAAAATTTACGCTCGGCCCTTCTGGGGTGATCTGGGTGAAATCACAGAGTAAATTACTTTCAGACCCACAGACCCAAGTCAAGCAGGTATAGAAAATAGAAAATACCGACGTTTGACATTCAGGAGGTGGGAGGTTGCTGTGGTGGGGGGCTTGCCATGTAGGAGTGTTTCTGTGTGCAGAGACTCAGCAAAGAAAAAGTGAAAAGAACTGGATGTGTAAAATCAATGCTACAGCAAATTAAAATCTCTTTACTACTGAATTAGAGCATGTGTCTAGGAATTTCATACAATCTAACTTATGCACATTGGTTTCATGCTTTTTGTTGATTTGCTTTAAATAATGTGAGTGTTTCCATGGGGAGGGAACCGTAGACATAGGCTGCTCAGCTAGCTACTGCCCTTTACGGGAAACTGAATCTGTTTTCTTTATCCAGACAGTAAGAAGGACAGCGAGGCAAATACAAATTCTTGTGATCTAGTATAAATCTAATTCTGTTGGTCATTCTAGTATAAAATAGTAATTTTTAATGACAGGGGAGCAATTCATATGCGTAAACATAGTGCATAGATAATATCACAGGCTGCCTGAGACGTTGGTACAGGACTGGTAGTTATGTGCCCTCACCTTGGATACCCTTCGCAGCATAATAACTGTGCCCTGCTCTCACCTTAGACAGAGCTTGCATAAACCTTTTTGGTGGGTGTGGAACCATATAATATATAATAACAACAATTTATAATAACAACTGTTTGGTGACTGTTAAACCACAACTGAAGTAGTTTGCAGCCTCTTATGCTGAAGTCCTACTGTTCCCGACATCAATATGATACACTACCACAACACCTTTATAGCATTATATTTGGTTTCTACCCAACTGGCTACTCAGTCCCATGGTCGAGAACAACAGCTGTAATCAGACAATAAATACATACTGACAAATGGACAAAATGTTGCTTTCGGATGTAGAAAGGATTGCAATGAGATTTTAGAGCTGCAGGATACCGAGCGTTCTGTTTTCGTTAATCCCCACTGAGGTCACCGGCTCACCAGTTCTTGAGATCTGGTCCTTGCACGGATCAGTGGAGAAACACAGGGCCACCCTCATTTCTTTGTGCTGCCTCTTTCAGTAACCCTCCTCTAGCTGCTACGCTACCCTCCAAAACTCCCTCTTAAAGCCTGAATTTACAATTTAACAATCAACAAGGCAACAAGTCCACACATTGGCAGCAGCTCTGAAATCTAATGACAAATAGCTTTCAAACTCTATTTAATCACTAAGAGGTAAAGTGTGGCAATGTATCCAACAACCTGGAGAGAATAATGAGTGGCAGCTCCCCTATAATTATAAATTATGATTTCTTCTGGTATATCATATATATTATAGAGGAGAAAAAGAGTATGGAATCTTGATTTCTCATTCAAAATTTCTCTTATCAGCTCATGCAAAAATGTCACTGTGTGAAGGGCTCTCCTGTAAAAAGACGTAAAAAAATAAAAAGCAAAACTAAATACTTGGAAAGCAATTTCCAATTGCCATTACCCAGCTCCTTAAAGAAGTAATATAATGGACTTGTTATGGCTTTTTGTGTATATATATGTATATTTGTATACATATATATATACACCAAAATAAAATTGAAGCAGTCACGGGCTTTCAGAGCTATTCCATAATGATTCCACTTATGAAAAATGCAGTAATTGTATATTAGCTGTTGCTGGACAGGAGCTAAGGTAGTAAAGCAGATAGGTAAAAGACTAACACTAGCACTAATAATCCCTGGGTCTGTAAAGCCTGTCCTTGACCCAAAGTGCAAAAAATGTTACAGTCCCACAGGGTAGTATTCCTGCATGTATACACAGGCAGGAGTCCAAGCACACCAACCCCACCAACCCTCCCAAAATCCCCAAACCCTAAAGAAAAGGCACAGAAATGAATGGGGGTTTGAAAAGTACAAGACAAATATAAAATCTCTTCAGCCTACAACATCATAGGGAGCTGATCTTGCAGGACAAGTCACAGCCTAACAAAGGGCTACAGATGCTCTTTTGCTCCTGTCCTATCACAGGGCATATTTTACTGCTAGATGTTGCATATGCCAGATTACATACAATGCAATGCCTGTAGAAACAATCCCATGTAAACTATAAGAGATATATACATCCTGCATTAAACAGCTTAAATGAAGATTTCCATGCCATAGTTGCCTACATTTGGTGAAATGAATCCCAGGACTACTCTGTTTTAGATCAAGCCTCTCCTAGTCAATAACCCACACCTGCAGAGGAAACTCAACTCTGAATTAGTACATTCTAGAAAGTATGATGAGCTTTATTCTCTGCAGCTCAGCCCTGTATGCACTGATTGCTCATCCTCCCCTTGGGTTGTGTGAATGACCACAGAAGATTCTGCCAAGAGCACATCAGTCTCACTGACTCTGAGGGATCATCCAGAATCGACAGAAAGGAAATAATACTCACTTTTCAGTGCACTGGAAAAAATACCTTTGTGCAACTGAAACCTTTTGTGGAATAATAACAACCTCCCCCCACCCCAGCTCAGGTGTGCCACATCAGTACATTAATGCAGACAGAAAACCAGACGCCATTGATTTTTCCAGGCCTCTCAGATTCACTTAGTGAAGTATCAGGATGACAAGTGAAGAGCATGGTAACTATACCTGCATCTTTTCAAATTCAAGACTCTTGTTTTTAGACTCTAACCAACCTATTTTAACCTTGCCTCTTTACTTCCCCCCCGCCCCCCCCTTTTCTCCCAGTGTTGCCTNTCCCCCCCCTCGCCCTTTTCTCCCAGTGTTGCCTAAGCCACGTCTTTTTCCGAGGCCGTAGCATGTCTGACCTTGACTAGAGAGCCTCTATCTTTTGTCCTTCTTGAAAATGTCACTGTGCAGATAACTGAATAAACTTTAGGCACTTACGTACTCTTCAACTTACAGAAGGTACAACTCCATATCTTAGTCAGTTACTTTGCCCTTCTTTCCACTATAGATGTTTTATTAAGTATTACAGCTTTTTGTAGCTTCTCATAGTACGCACCGCACCGCAAGTGAGCTTTGCGCACATACTTCCCTCAGTAATGACTGGATAGACTGTCCTCTTTTTGCATATGTGATCCAATCATGTCATTACAACAGTATTTACTGTAGCAACTAATAGTAGGCAAGTATTCCTTTTTCAGTATCTAGAGACTAAATCTGTTTAATGGGCGCATTTTTCCCCATTGTAGAAATTATAATTTAGTTTTTATTTCTAGGTATTATACAAATCCAAAATTGCTTTTTGCTGAAAATCCTGGTGTGGTTGCTATTCAAACATGGTCATGATTAGGGAAAATGAGGTCCTTGCAGGGCCCATGTCAACAAGGTGTTTGATGGCCTTTCAGTTTACTTTTATGTGATTTAGAACAAGGAGTACTATTAGCACCTGGGCCAACTCTCTTGAAACTGCAACAGGGGCTCTATAGAGCATCAGACGTCCCATTTCCCCACTCTAAAAAATAGGCACGATCATTTTTATATTAATGCTAAAGCTGAAATTGCTAGGAATAGAGAGTTTATATGCAGTATGGGAGCATTGCCGCAAAAGAGAAATGTAATGTGGTTTGACAGATTTCATTTTCCTCCCACCCTTTCAGTTCTTGACCTTTCTATAGCAACTATCAACAGAGGCAGAAAGTAATACTGATTTGTGTGGTAGTTCTGATACTGTCAGAGACTTGTGGCCAATTTTACAAAAGCACCTAGGCAGAGTAAACAATACAAACAATGAGAGAGATTCAGATGTCTGTTCTCTCCCTGTCAGTCAGTACGAATCCATCACAGCTAAACAAAAATTCAGATTCCACTTGGAGAGTGGATGAAAGTTCCTTCATTTACATTATATGAAAGATTTACTGTGATATTGATTATCCATCAGTTTCCAGGCAGGCTGGAAAGATTAAATTAACAGATTTTGAAGCCAAAGAGGACCATTATACAATTTAGCATCATTTTTTACATCACACAGGCCGAGAAGTTTAATTCTATTACTCTCGCAAAAGAAAGACATGCAGTCTTGATTTGAAAATGTCAAGACATTCATTACATCCCTCAGCAGTATGATGCAATGCCTAATCACCCTGACATTAAAACATGTGCTCTACTTCAAATTCAGAGCTAATTCCCAGACTTGGGTTCTGGTTCTTCCTTTTCCTGCCGAAGCTCTTTAGTAGATGGTGCTTATTCCCCCTTCCGCCCCTTCTTTGTGAAGATACTAATCCGCTATAATTGAGTCACCTTTTGAGTTTCTTTTCAGTACAGTTAAACAGCCTGAACTCTCACAGCAAAAATCACATCTTCCAACTCTTGAAGTAATAACTGAGAGATTTTCCTCTACTTTCCCTGTTTTTTTCAGCAGATTGATGCACTGTGTCTTTGGAATAAAATGGAATATTTTAACATCATGGCCAAGGAGGTAGGAAGGAGGAAGCAGCACTCACCTCCTCTTGCTGGGTATAACTCCCATCTCCTCACTGTCTCCCTCCAGAGTGACCCTCCTCGCCTGCCACCATTCATCGTCCGAGGCGTTGATGACGTGAAGGATGTCTCCATACTTAAAACTGAGTCCTTGGCTTGGGAGGCCACTGTCTTTGCTCTTGTCATAGTCGAACATGGCTCTGTGAAAGGAAATAAAGATATGAAGAAATGGTAATTATATCAGTCTTGGGAACATTTCCTTCTGAACGATTTGTCATATTTTATGTTACAGCTAACCCTTGCTCCTTTCCAAAGGGAAAGGTCTTGTTCAGAGAAAAACTTTCCACTGTGAAGTTAATCTTTACAGAATCCTCCTTTCTTTTTTTTTTTTTTTTTTTAAATGCATCTAGATNTACGGTATTTACCGTTTCACTTAATAAAGAACAATCAACCCATCAGAATATCTAGTAAATAAACCTGGTAGCCAGAAGCCCCTCTTGTCACCTTGCCAACAGCAGTTTGTGGCTGTTGAGCTTGTCCTTTTCTCACACTTCCCCGTGCTCAGACAGGAGGTGTCTGGCAGACAGGGGTGCATTGGGACTAAATACAAAGGACCAAACCTGTGCTCAGGGTAATTTGTTTTTAGGTGAGCGGACGCACCTATCTTAGCATCTAGTTCAGACCAGAAGTCAGCTTTCAAATGGAATCTCTTGGTTATGCCCACTCACAGTGCTTTGGTTCATGTCCTGGAGCTGTGTTATGNTGCTCTGTTATGTTGCAAAGACTGGATTCCTGAAATTTGAAACTAAAATGAAAGATGCCCTGACCAGAGTAGTGGTAGTCTGACATACACCCCTCCAGATGTGCTCAGGGTGCATGCAGCGCCGTGGCTTTCACTGCCCACGTCCAGGCCCCCTGGGCTGCAGCACCTGCTCAAGCAGCCCTAGCTGTTTCCTTCGATGTTGAAGGTGTTTTCCACCAGTTTGAAGTGGACTTCTACCTTGGGTATATCTATACAAAAATGTCCGAGGTATAGGACATGTATATTAATACAGGACATATATATAAGTTTATGGACTCCATAAGCACAAATTGAGAGCTACCTTTAGGGTACCTGGCTATCAAACTGTTGCTGGGCATAGTTCAGCATGGACTTACTACTGAAATATTCAACCCAGACCCTGGGAAAGATCTTCAGCCTGCCCTGAGCTTGGTATTAACAAGGTACAGTGATACCAGCTCTCAGCCTCGTCCAGTCCTATGCCTGGCACCTACACCAGCAGTCTTCAGGGTAGACATACTCCAGTTTCTCAGGGGAAGACCCTGTACATGGATCCCAGCAAGGCTGGACATGAGTGCAGGTCACTCATTGGAGTTACCTAGCTAAAAATCCAGATCTTGGTTTCTTACCAGAAAAAATACATGGGAATATTTTTCCCATGTAAAAAATTGTTTAAAGATCATGCCTGTCAAGAACTAATGTTTATTTCCTACAGGGAAAATAATATTATTATAATCCTGACTACAGAAATGTTAGATCAGTGAAATCCCAAGAGGTGTATAATAATTCCTACTTTTTTATTGTCAGAAATAACGCCATGGCAATCTTTTCCCTGGTAAACACTTCTGTGAAAAGGATTTTATATAATTAATTGTTGTGCATTGTAGTGTAATTGCAAAGAATGATTATAGCAACTTTATGAGTAGACTTAAAACACTCAAGGTTACTTATAACGATGAGAACTTAAAAAGTTGTCAGAGTTGTAACTATGCAACAAAAATAATTTAAAAGCTTTCATAAGCACTCATTCTGCATGAAAGGTCTGGTTCAGGAGGAGGAAAAATGTTATTTGGAATATGCCTTCTCTTAAAGAGTTTGCAGTCATGTACTACCATCTTGAGAAAAGCCCAGATAATTCCCTTCTCTGAGGATGAAAACAATAATTAATCCTGCTGAATTTTACATAATCCATGATCTTAGATATGCTTGTGCCTTTCTTGGTAAAGGTTCTTGGACTTCATGTAACCTTTGAAAAATTTTAATGGATTAGCAGTGGAAATCCTTTAAAAACTTGGCTATATCTTAGTAAAAATTTACTTTCATAAAGTGTTCTTATCAGTAGCAGGTCATCTTGCTGCCTTCTCAAATAAAGCTTTCTGTGAAGATGTATGATGAAACAGCATATACATCCAGAAGTAGCTAAGTATCATCAGTCACCTCTTCTTAACCAATTAATGACACCTAATCTCTGGAGAAATGGCAACACACACACACACAAACAGGCGTACAACATACCATCCTGTTGGTATTGCCCTTATCAGCATGCAGTGGTCTGAGTTTTATCATTGCATTGAGCATTTGTTGTCTTAAAAATTCACGAAATAATTGTGTACCTTGCCATGGAAGCCTATCAACATCTGAAAAGCCTGACCACGCAGTTGGCAACCATGCTAAATACTGGGCAGATGTGATACAATCCTAAATCCACGCGCAATTAAATTACTCAAAACAAATGACAATATCTTCTGTTGCAGAGAATATGCAAGACTATCACACCCCAGGTGTAAAACACAAGCCAAACTGGAATTGCTCCATATTTGGTAAGTTCTAAGAGGAAAGGCGTGTTTCAAAAGTGAAGTAGCAGAAAGAAAGTAGGGCAGTGTTCTTCGTCCTTGAACAGACATTTATACCTCAGAGCCCATGTATTAACTTAAAATCACTGACTGCCATCTTGCTGGCTGATGTTAACGATGAATGCAGATGGCAATGTTTGCCGCTGACTTTCTTTGATTGGAGTAATCATGTGCAATGCTAATTAAAATGAGATTACAGATCTCAGACAAGAGAATTTTTGAGCACACTTTTCATTGAGTGAAAGATTTTGTGGCTGCATGCTCTACAGCTGTTGATTACTCCATTAGTAAATGAAAATGATACAAGAGCTGACTTCAGTGCTCTTTCCTAAACATTTCAAATTAAAAGCCAGGTTTAAGTTGATAACGTAGCTGTATTTAAGCTTACAACTTTTATAACATTGCTGGCTCTGTAACACATACTTTTACAAGCTGTCATTTGGCCCAGCTGGAAGAAAATGTTCACTCTAGGCACCTTTGTAGAAGTTAACATCACTACCTTGGGCAATAAAGAGACCAAGGCACACTCATCCTCGCCTCCTCCTTTCAGTTCTCAGGCTGTAAGTACAATTCGGATCTCTCCACGTCCAATTGCAAGCTCTAGTTTTACCTATTTAAGAGGCTGCCATGTCATTTCTAATTTTCTACCTGATGAACAGCACTCACTTCTGTTTGTGCTCAGCCTTTCAGAAGTATATAAATGTAACACATCTGCATCTGTTGAGTCTCAACCAAAGTGATACAAAATGAATGCAGCCAGACCTCTCATTCGATAAAGGAACTGGGCAGGGCAGACAGAAAAAGATGCACTTTCTTGCTTGTTTTTTTCATGTTTTTTGACAGCGGCAGCCCAGTCTTACAGGATGCCACACTAAATCCTGCAAGCACTGAAACTTTCATCAGAGAGGAGAGTTCAGCTCTCAGCAAAGTCTATTTGATCTATGCAAGCTTCTTTACCTGGATAACATACTAAGGTATGTTAGATACCTTAGATAGGTTCTACCATGCCATGCGGAATATCAGAGGAAAGGTTAAAATGTAGTAGAATCTTTGCAGAATATTATGTGTTGCGGAGAGGATATAAGCAACTGAATCCAACAAGAGACCCACCCCCCCACAGAGCACCCATCGCCCCTCTCTGAGAGATGAGCACCATATTTTCCTTTCCGTTAGAGAAGGACCAGCATGATCAGGACCTGACTGCCCTAACTCCCCCGGACAACTACTCTTCCAAAATGAGACGTCTAAAAGAAACAGCAAAGAGGTGTTATTCAAACCACCCAGAGGATTTACCCCATGAAGCCATGCCACAGTGCCTCTCTCTGTGATGAGTTAGAGGTATCTCCACACAAAACAAGCACATGTAGTGCAGATACTGGGGAGCCTGCTCAGCAGAGCTAACGAGCTTTCTGAACTTGCTAACATGACTATATGTTTTCATATGGCTGAGTCTGCTTATTCATGGGTTACTCAAGCAGTTCTTCAAGGCACTGAGCCGTAACTCATTTTTAGTGTCTTTTACTGCAGTTTTAAAGAATAATAATCTCAATAACCTCACAGCTTTCTAATGGCACTTATCTGGCAGGCTTGGATACTAACAGCTTCTCCTTTTTTTCTCCACAGCTGACAAAAGCACATCTTAAAGAGCAGTTCTTCTTCTTTCAGGTGTTTTATATCCTCAGTTAGCTGCTTGCATCCACCGTTCAGCCCTTTTTGGATCACACAGGACAGAACCAAGAGTTCTACAAGGCTTTCTCTATGGCACTAAGGGCTCTTTTTCCAGTCAGATGATTAAGTCTACTTTTGAACTGGGATAGTCAATTTTTAATAACAAAGGAATCAGTTTAAATTATTTAACTTTCATTTTAGAGCCGTCACCAGTGTTGCGATCACACCAGCATCGGAAAAATTCCTGTTCGGTGTCTTCTAGACAGTGCATTTCACAAACAGGGACCTGGATTACACAGGATGGATAACACGTTTTGAGGTTACATATATAGTAAGCCCAGTGATTACTCTAAGATGTGGATAAAACACTGAAGTAAATAGGGAACAGAGCTCGCTACAAACTAATTAAACAGAGGTGGTGAGATTACGATTTGGCCATCTTAGTTCCCCTATTAGAAAAATAGCAATAGGAGTGGTTGTGATTATCAAAGACCTAAAGTATATGCACCAAATTTCCATTAACACCTTTAAATTTTTTTCATCACTTCCCAGTTTTTGCATGGGTTTGGGAAAAATGTTTAATATCTGTACAACATTTTGACTGTGAAAAGTGCTATTCAAGTGTTAAGTAGTTCTTGGTGAAAGCCTGCTGCTTGTAGAAAATTAAGAAACACTGTTCTGAGAAGTGAAGCAGAAGGTGCAAACATTTAGAACAAGCTCAATGTCACAAATAGTTAAGATTGTGTGAGTCTTGTTTCCTTGATATTATTCCAAACTTCAGAAGTGATCATTACACTAGGCTAACCCCAGCAGTAATTTGGACTGAACCTAACAGGTTTTATTTTTGTGCTTGGGTGCTTCTTAATCATTTTTAGGAACCCACATCAGCATAAAACATGAGACAAACTTTTCACAACAGCATCAAAATTCATTGCTCAAAAATTGTTTGAAATGGAAATACTGCCAAGCCCCAAGCTGTAATACGCTGCCAAACATGCAGAGGTGTCCGCATGGCAGTGAAGACCACTAAAACGGGGGCATTTTTGTTCCTCCACTTAGTGTAAATACTTCAGCATTTGAGGTATTTCCAAAAGCTAAGTTGCATTGCACAGTAAATTACTATTCCTAATGACACCTATTCTTGCAGCTGGAGTAAGAAATCTTTGACATAGGAGAAAATAAATTAGCTTTAAGGAAATAGCAGATCAGTTCTTTGTGCAATCCCATATATTGCAGCCCACTGGCACCCACCATGCCTATATTGTTACCAGCATTTTAAGAATGAAAAATAGGATACAGAAAGACTAACCTATCTTGCTAAGCCTGTGGCAGAAAGGGAATTTAACAGAGCAACCATGCTTCCTCGGCTAATGCTGTAAACACCGTTTGTAAGTTAGAAGTATTCACGACCTTCCTGGCAAGGCAAGGGATATTAATGCATTTACAGCACAGCGGTATATTTTGCTGAATGCTCCTGTATGTTCAGGGCAAAACCCCGAAATCTTCAACTCCCGTATCTCTGCACTGTGGCCAGTAATCTCAATTTGATACAGTTCAGGTATGGCGCAGCAGCTTTATTTGCATCATTGAAATTACTTTCTTCTGGCACAGATGGGAGTTTGCACATAAATTTACAGACTGCTCTTTGCCATTTACTTGATTATGAAATGACAACAGCATTTAGCAAGAGAGATCTTCATCTTCTGTAAACAGTCCTAACCCTTCTGCAATCTGCCAGCGTATCTGCATTTACACCACTTAAGAATATAAGTCTTTTCTCTGAAAAGCAGAGATTCTCAGGCATCAGGCTTTACTGCGTCACCATAAGGGAGAGATACTTTATTCTCCTTCGTCTCCACATCTATCCTACCTCCCGCCCTATTTTTTTTTTTACAGATGGGGAAATCCAGCGCACAGACGTTTAATCATTTGCCTGGGTTTAGATAGTAATTCAGCATCAGAGTCAGAGTCAGACCCTAAGTTTCATAGCTGTCTTTTCTGCACTCTCAGTAATAGATATATTTCCACCCACTTACAGGCTCAGCTTGAAGAAAACATGAGAAGAAAATGAAAGAGACCCCAGCGTAATTCATCGCTATAGCTACAACAGAGAGCACTGCAGCGCTGTGAGAGAAGCAGCCATTGCAATACAGTTAAGATGCTATTAAAAGGGTTGAATTTTCGCATAGTGGCATGTCAATAAACACTTTCACCTTCTCCTCCCAGCTTTGTCTCCATCTGGAGAAGCTGAACAGGTAAATCCTATGTGTAGAGCATAGAAAAAAGTTGCTTTCTCCTTGTGAGGCACGGGAAGCTCTGAGGTGCTGCTTGCTATGACTGGAGGTTGCCAGAATAGCCACTGTGCCAGGGATGATCCAGTTGTACATTGTCACCTCCTCTGAAAGAGCGGGAGGGGACTGTTTTATTAGCTTTTATTAGGAATATACCACAGCAATGTGGTTTCAACAAAAAACATCTGAATGTTTGACTTGTTACCTACAACTCAAAGACACTGTGATTCCTGCT
>RSEF01000001.1:215312774-215326625 GCA_003993805.1 Himantopus leucocephalus | reverse complement strand
TCCCCTCAGCTTTAATTACTGAAGTTGGGCTGAGAGGGACAGTGTTAGCAGCATCTGTGTTATCAAATTCAGTCACACCAGGTCATGGTTGCCATGTTCCCTTTGGAAGTTATCACAGGTCAGGGACCATTCCCAGCAACAGTTTGGATGCACCTCCCTTTATGGTGGAGAGAAGGACGTAAAAGAAGGGGATATGGGCTGTTGTGGCAGACCATGGAGGATGCTCCCAGGCATGTGTAGTTTAGGGTGTTAGCATAGCTGATAGCACTTACGGAGCCCCTGAGGGAGTGGAGCTGCCCCTAAGGCACTTTCACTATACCAAATCCCATTGCACATTTGCATCCAAGCCTTTTCCATTTGCTACCGCATTGCTTCTTTACTTCATTCAGCAATCTCTCCATTCAATCCAAGTCATTCTTTATCATTTCGCTCCTAGTGGGAATTTGGCAGAGAGTTATGCCATGGGCTTCAATGAAAAAAGGATTGGAGACAGCAGTATTAGTTCCAGAAAAAATTCACTAAGAGGAGGGAGGTATTTTCTTTATGGTGTTTACATCAGGAAAAAAGACTGCCGTCTGTGCTCAGGGAATATTTTGTTCATTTTGTACATCCAGCCATGATTCTTAATGTCACCTCCTATGAGCCAATGTTTATGTTGTTGATGGGCTTTTTTGGGTGTTCAGCAAGTGCTCATGTTCTCTGCAGGAAATGGGTTCTTCTGTAGTGAAAAGATTTACATCAACATTTTCAGAAGTAAGAGGGTAGATTTTGAAGAGAGCAGATTTAGAATAGGTATTAGGAAGAGATTTTTCACTATGAGGGTGGTGAGGCAGTGGGACAAATTGCCCAGGGAAGTTGTGGAGGCCCCAGGAGGCGTTCAAGGCCAGGCTGGATGGGGCATTGAGCAACCTGCTCTAGTGGGAGGTGTCCCTGCCCATGGCAGAGGGGTTGGAACTAGATGGTCTTTAAGGTCCCTTCCAACCTAAACCATTCTATGATTCTATGATTCTATGATTCTATGTTTCTATCGATCAATGAATGTATGTTGCACTTCTGTGGTCTTGCTATGCAGCAGCATACAAGGTCCTATGTTACAGGCAAAATCTCTTACAGCCTGCAGTGAGGAAGGACTGACCACTTCAGTCTTTCAGCTGTGGACGTGAACAGAACTCATATTACTCCCAGGTTTGCCTGGCTTTAAGCTCTTCCAGCAGGAATGGAAAGGTGGCTTGAGAATGTGAAGCTCTTTCATGTCTTCTCTTGTGCCAGCACAAGGGGAATTCATTTCAGGGTACACCCACTTTTTGTTTCTTTGGCATTCTACAGGGCATAAGAGGGCCAAACAGAATTCCCCTTCTGCCTGCAAACATCTAAAACCAGTATCAAGCTGCGAGCATGTGCCTCCACCCTTTCCATAATTTGTTTAGGAAAAACTGGCTGCCAGTTTCATCTGTGATAAACACAGAAGCTTTTAAATACATCTGCATTGTGCTCAATGTATTCCAGATTGGCAGCTTGGAGGTTTGTTTTAAAAAACTGGGAGACTGCATTGGTTCGGAACACTAATTAGATTTAGCCTTAGGTATTCTGACAAACTCCAGAGAAGATCTGCAGTAGCATCTCGATTCTGGAGTGCTTCTTCAGTGCTCCTGAATCTGTGCATGAAATTTCACAACAAAACCCCAAACTTGTGAGTGAGATTCGAATTTCAGAGCAAACTGGAAAACTCAGGCCAGGTTTCCTCTAGGGTTTTTTTAAAACAAATGAGAAAATTTTTGACTGATGTTAGAATCATAGAATTGTTTAGGTTAGAAAAGACCTTTAAGATCATCGAGTCCAACCATTAACCTTGGTCCATCAAGGTCCAGCCTTGACCTGCCGTGAGGATTATGCATCAAAATTATGTGACATTTGCAAGTTCTTGGGTTTGTTTTTTTTTCTCCCCACGCAGATGAAGTGAAGCTGCTGCTTGACAGCATCTCTGCTTTCTCTCTCAGGAATCTGTGCAGTTTCTCAGCACGGATTCCTGTGTTGTGACATTTAAGATTATCCACATCCAGAAAGGAAAAGAAAAGTGACTGGATGTCAAATCAGGGATACTTTAAACTACTGGGTAATTCACCTGAAATTGCAACCTGTGGGTTGCACAGTTTGACACAAGACCCAAAGAGTCATTCTGTGATTCTTAGTTTTAAAGAAATAGTAATTTATTTACTGTCTGAGAATATTTATTTCGGGATCTTTTTCCCCCAGGGAAAATGAAATAATAATAATAAAGTAAAATAAAATAAAATAAAATGTTTCTTTCAAAGACAATGAGACAATTGTGACTCTGTGTAGCACAGCTTGTAGCTACCCCCTCCTTCTCTGCTTCCAAATGTATCTTCCTTCTAATACAGAATACACTGTAAAAAAATACTGGTTTGGTTTTTTTTTTTTTAATAATTTGTCTACGATAGTTCTAAATATTACAATAGCTCTCAAGGATCTGCTTCGGGTAATTGGGTTTTTTAGGTCTCAGATACCCTGTAGCTTGCAATTGCTTTCTCTTAGACCTAATCATGACCCGTATCCGTAAGCAGCTTTTAAAATGACATTGTGGCCAGGCTGCCCACAGAATTCATTGTGCTTCCACTGGGTTATAATCAAAAGGAAATTTTCAGCACATGAAAGAACCCCACTGATAACATAATTATTACTACCAGCCAGTTATATGATGGCTTCTTTGTTTTTTTGGACAAGGATATTAGACATCTGGAGAACTAAAGTAAGAGAAAGCCTTCCTATGGAAAAATGATCCGCATTTATGATTTGTATAATTTGAACATAATGGTGACAAAAAGAGCGGTAAGAGATGGACTAAACACAATGACTCTAGTACTGAAAAACACCCCACCAGCCAAAATTCAGACAATTATGGCAGCAAAATGGAATATCACATATTTTTTTTCAGAAATCAACATGTAATATCAGAGCATTGTCAGCCAGAATATTCTTACTTCTGTGGAAGAAGTGTAAGATGTGGGGAAGTCTACAGACTTTCCTAGCATGGAAGTGCTCTTTTGTTCATGTCATAATGAATCTGTTTATTCTTTCCAACCTTCAGAGATTATTTTTGAAAAAGAATTGTTCTCCAGCTATTGAAAAAGTGTAGGCAAACAAAACTAGGAGAAAGCATTAACGAGACAGAACTTTTGCTGCTCTTCCTTTAATGAGAGAGGGCAATTTGGAGAAGTCAAGATGTTTGTTTGCAACAGGTCTTTCTTAGTAATGGCTTCTGCTTGGCCTCAAATGTTGTCCTTTGACAATGAAAGAGTCAGAATTCGGATTTGCATTGTTATTGTGTTGACTGACTAGGTTCTTCTGATATAATGAGGTGTCACATGCATATAGGAACTACACCACAGAAAACTACTGAAAATTATTATGGAAATTAATTCCTCTGCCTAATGTGGAGAAATGTACTAAATCCGTAAACTCTGCTGGATGCAAGCATTTGAGAAATCATAAAATCCTTTTGTCTGTAGGCCAAAATTTGAAGAGCTCATTAAGAGTTTACTCAGTCAGTGGGAGGTTGCTGATAGAGTGAATCCTTTGTGTTTTAGCACAGACTTCAACAGGAAACAATGCAATTAATTTTTGGTTTTGACTTTGTCTCTTTTAAAGAAGAAGGGCGATTTTGCAAAGATCCAAATGCTATCAAAGTCTAAAACTGTATTTTTATGGCACAAAGGTCAAGTGACTCTACAGGAGCTTTGGTGCATGAGGCCGAACATGAAATCTCTAAAGGTTTCAGATTTACAAGGTGTAACTCAATAGAAATCAATAGATACAGAAAAATGCCAAAAGCCTGACCTCAACTCCGCTGAAATCTTCTAAACTGTAATGGAAATAATGCACAAAGTTGTCAGAAAGAGCAGCAGCTATGAGACCAGAGGTACTATTTGGTCAACCAGTTCTGTGGATTCCTTGATGTGTCAACCCTTACCTACCATAAAGAGGTTTATCCCACTAAGTTTTATTCTGTGGTTGGGTTGAACCAAACCACCCTGGTAGATGATGTTTCTTATAAACCTCCATCTTCTGGAGTCAAATGAATATTTCAAAAGCTCAGTTTTCATTTGTGTCCCCTTCTCATGGAGAAAACCTTGAAAATAAGATACCAGAATATGCAAAAGCAGAAGCTAATAAACAAAAAGGGAAAATAAAAATAATAGTCTTTGGCATCAACTCATCAGTGTCAAAACACTGTGATTGTTTCTTCTTTTAATGGTTAAATTTGGTGATTTCACTGTGTCTGTGGTTGTCAATCCTCTTTAGAAATGGACTTTGAAGAAAAAAGTGCCGATCAACTACTATCACCAAAAATATTTAACAGCAGCAATATGTGTGTTAATATCTATTAAGCAAAGTTGCAAGAGGATGATGCTAAACTTCTTAGCTTCTGTCATTTAAACACAAAATTAAGCCCATGCTGCACTCAGCTCCTTGCAGCCCATCATGCGCTCCATTGCGCTATGCGCACCCTCCCTCCCTGGGAGCCCCGGCTTGCACGCGCTCAAAAGCAGGATTAAAGGTAACATCAGAAGTTCCTGCATCCCATTTTTAAAGGTAAATTAGGCACATCTGAGCCCAGGTTTTGTTGACTTTCAATGAAGATCAGACTTTGAATTGCTAAGTCACTTTAAAATCATTACTCTAAGCAGCTTTAAGATTGACAGAATTTGCCTTAAGCTGCTCTGAGGCTGACAAGACGAAGGTCTGGTATAGTAACAGAAGTGCTTTGATTCCTTGCTCTTGGATGGTGCTAGGACCTAGGATAAGCCTCTTTTTTTTATGTGCCGTGAACGAAGCTCAGAATTTTGGTGGTTTTGTCCACAATGACACTTCATTCTGTGTGTAATTCCTGATTTAAGCAAGGACACTAAGCAACAGAACTGGGACCTTTCCTTTAATACCTTCATTTAAAATGCGTCTTGTGGCAATGAAAGGCCTAAAAATAAATCTTCCAGAAAAACTAGTTGCATTCTTCTCCCTCCCCCTGCCATGAAAATTTTCTACCTATTCTAGCTTAATATTATCTTGATTTTAAAACATTCCTGTGTCCTGCAGAAAAAAAAATCTGCCATGAACCCTTGCTTCTACTTAGCAATTAATTTTAGATGGGAAATGTTTATCAAAAGCCATGTCCTTAAGGTTAGGCAAAGTAATGATAGCAGTCTCTTGAGTCAGGCTTCTAAAAGTAATTTTCTTTAGCATTTGAGTAATCTGACCAATTTCAAGCATATTACACGTACTTAAAGTTATTCATTGAGACTTATGTGTGCCATAACACATCGTATGTAGTAGAAAATAATTCACGGATGCAGTTGCTTTTCTAACATTGCTCATAGGTAAATATTTTCTGTCAAATTTATTTTTAAAAAAATGACTGCACATTCCAGGATGTAAAACTCAGTTTGAAACCTCACACACTACTACCATTTCCTAAGCCTGAATCAAATGATTGTGTCATGCTGGAAGCTGGAACGTGATAGACCTTAATGTTAGATTTGTGTGTGCAGGAAATACCAGACTGAGGCAGCAATGATAAAAATCTAGTTTATGTCTTCGGCACCTGTAAATGAACAGTAACTCCCTCCCTGGCTTAGAGGTTATGATGGAATCTTTGTTTTTTAAAAACATTGAATAATGCCCTTTACAAAAATGTTTTTTAGCTGGGAAAGTTGTAGAAGAGATCAGTTTAACAAGCATGTCTTTTTTTGTCTTGTTCGTCATGGGCTGATCCAAGAAATTCCTCATTTTATGTTGGTGCTGACCTTGTTGAGGTACTTGATGAGGCTTCCTAGAGAGGTGGTCAGTGCCCCAGGCCTGTCAGTGTTTCAGAGGCATTTGGACAATGCCCTTCATGACATGCTTTAACTTTTTGTCAGCCCTATATTGGTCAGGCAGTTGGACTAGATGATCCTTGTAGGTCCCTTCCAACTGAAAATATCCTATCCTATCCTATCCTAGCCTAGCCTAGCCTAGCCTAGCCTAGCCTATCCTATCCCATCCCATCCCATCCCATCCCATCCAACTCTACTCTACTCTACTCTACTCTACTCTACTCTGCTCTACTNCTACTCTACTCTACTCTACTCTACTCTACTCTACTCTACTCTACTCTACCCTACCCTGAGGGAGGAAGTGCTTCTATAAGAACAACAAACCTTGTCATTAACAAGGAAGATGCATGAGGTCAACTCTCTTGCTTCCACTGTAGGAAGGAGGAGCAAATCCCACTCCTCACGTAGAAAAGCTCATAGAACACATGACAGCAACTTTTCTGAAAATCCAGTCCTTGATATAACAGACCATATGGGACTAAGGAACAGCGCTGGACCACGTTCACATTTGCATTACTCAGTGATCAGTTCATCATTAGTGGAGCTGCTCTGAACATGTGGGAGGGCAGAATCTCCCCAGGAGGATGGTGAGCATTGGGGCAGGTGGTGCAGAGAGGTTCTGCAGTCCTGGGGGATATTAAAAACTCAGCTGGACAAGGCCCAGAGCAATTTAATGTAATTTTGAAGTTGACTCTGCTTTGAGAGGGGTGTTGGACATACAACCTCAGGATGGTCTCCTCCAAACTAAATTACCTATGATCGTATCTATTCAGAAGGACTGAGGTATAAAATATGTTGAGACACAGGAGTTTCTCTCAAATCATATTTATCACTTTTGGGCATATCAAGAATTTTTTATATATATTCTGTATAAAATGACAGTTGGACTTTGGTGTCAAGAGAGACCGCATTTTCTGCAGTGGCTTAAAATAATTCACTTTGCTTAAAAGTTCCTTGATGTAAGCAACTGAGGATGGTACGAAGATGCTCAAGCTATGTACAAGTTCAGGTGATGTTCTCCAGAACTGTGCACCTGTACTAACTCAATCTTGAAAGCACTATAGCCAAGTTAAAGCTGTACCTCACCGCAGCTGATATGGCTGTACTGCAGTGATTTGGGAACTACAGTGTGTCTGGTAGCTCAGCCATCTTTGGGCAGTGTAGGCACCCCTGGTGTGACTGTGGGCTTAGAGTAGAGAGGGCTTTCTTTTGTTCATATTTTGGGAGAACAACTTAGGTGCAATGCAGAGATTGTTAGAGGAATCTAAACTCCCTAGACAGTAAAGGAGAGTGCCAGGTACCAATGGGAAAAGAAGAATTCAGAGCATTTGTGTTAAATGAGAAAAATAGGCTGATGTAGGTGGTGTGAACATTTCTCTGTTTCGATGTCCTGTTTCCCTACTTGTAAAATAAGAACA
This sequence comes from Himantopus leucocephalus, assembly GCA_003993805.1. NCBI lineage: Eukaryota > Metazoa > Chordata > Aves > Charadriiformes > Recurvirostridae > Himantopus > Himantopus leucocephalus. The sequence goes on along the minus strand of RSEF01000001.1, from coordinate 215,319,319 downwards.
TTTAAGGAGAGTATTGTGAAGTGCTCAAGAGTCTGGTAAAGTGGCCATATCAATGTCTGTGATGGGTAAATTAAAGGGTGAAATGTCTTTGATTTCAATAGAAGGAAGCATCTATTGAAGCTACACATTTTGTCAGAAAAGCCTACAGTGTAAATTACACTGTCATTTAGCTTCTGCTTATACAAAAACTGTGCCATTACAATGAATGGAGTCTTATGGAATAACAGAATAGAGACCCAAAAGTAAATTCTTTTTTTGATTCTGACATCCCAGGGAGTCATGGAAAAACAAACAAGCAAAAAAGCGAACAAACAAATGTCTCTGAGTGAAGAGATGTTTTTCTCTCACTTCATGTGGGCAAGATTATTTGAAATATTCATCAATGATCTTTTTTTTGCCTGGACCGATTCTTAGACTTTTTTAGTATTTCATAGCCTCATTTGCAAGCTGTAGGAACTTCATGTTTGTTCACTTCCAACATGGAAACAGCAATGCAATTTGTTGGGTGATTTAAGGGCTGAGCAAGGATGCTCTCTTTGGAGAAGGCTGTGGTGTACAGCAGGGAGAGGATCAGACCATATGTGCCCTGTTCCTATATGTTCCATAAACACCTGCTACTAACCACTGTCACACTTGGCTAGATGCACCTTTCTTCTGAGCCAGTCACTTTTGTAGAGGAAAATAGATACAGAAGGTGGGAAACTGAGATTGCCTGCATGACTTGCATTAGTGCCGACAGGAGAAAGGACATGGAGAATTTTGAGTGTTTAAAAAACTGAACAAAGCAATCCAGATGGAAAAAAAAATAAATCAAACACTTGAAATATCTGCAGGTGACAAATTATGAAAACTTGCAGCTTAAGGAAAATCAAATTGAACTCTTCAGTTTGCTGAGAGTTTTCCCTGCGTGTAGGTGATGACTCTCACGAGTCAGTCAGTGGGGGAAGAGGAATTCCCAGTGCCTGGGATCCTGCACAGGCAGCCCATGGATGGCCAGACATCTCTGGGAGCTGGTAAAACTCACAGGGGCCAGGGAGGGACAACTACTGTGGAGTTTCTGTATATGTGTCAATCCCAACATTATAGCAGAAAATTTTTGACCAGGGCTACTCTGTGTCTCCTTGATCGAGGTCTGTGTTTGATGATTAGAATTACTTCAGCAACCCAAAAGCTGCTATAGCATGTGAAGTGCTGTGTTGCATTAAACAGCAATAAATAGTGTAAACAGGAGTTTCAAATCACCTTTGCATATATGCCTTAACTTTGTAAATTGACCTCACCACAGTACCTGATTCCCAGATGAGTTGTCTTTAAATCATCTTACTACACCAGTATCAAAACATCTCTCTTATGTTCAGCTCTACCATTCCTACCTTTGGTCTTAAAAAAACAAACTCATTTAAGTTGTTTAAAACAACTTGTGACTAGCAGTGGAAATGCCATCTTTTTAATAGTTTTCCTTCTGTCTCTGTCTCATTAACTTAGTATTTCCCATCAAACCTCAGCCAAAGAAATATCTGTTTCTCTAACAAAGTCTGAAACATTTCTTTTCCATAGCTGTGATTTATGGCTGCAGTTCTGTCATTAAGCTCTGTAAAGTGAACAAAGTTACTGGAAACACTCTAAAAAGAGTGAGCTTTTATTGCAATGAACAACTTTCAGGTTTTCTGTATAAACAAGCAAGTCAGTATAAGATACAGTGTGATGAAATAAATATAAATGAAAAAAACCCCTTAAAATAGACTGTATAAAACTTAATTTATCTTCAAAGATCCCTTTGCCTTATGATCTCAAAATCTCTACGTTAAAATCCTTATCTGAAATTAAGAGCAAGAGCTTCTCTTCCTTTAAATAACAGATACAGGCACTATCTTCTTTACCAGAAAGTCATTCATTTAGCAAACCCTCATTGCAGCATGTGACTGCCTCTGAAGGATAATTTCAAAAAATCTTCCCAAATTTCCCACATAGCAAGGCCACATCTGTACCTCCTGCAGCTGTAGCAATAATTTACTGCCACTAATTTATCAGTCCCATTGCATTACTGGTCTTTAGTGAGGTGGGTTGAGATTTTTCATTTTCTTACTTTGTTTTTAAGAGTTTGTATTAATGTTCATCCCTTTACACAAGGCTGAGGGATCTCCTGCATGCACCAATGGAGATTTCTATGCTTTCAGATAATTTCCAAGTGAGTCTATGCCCAAGTCCAGACTCATTCACTGTTCAGAGACCAGGAGATGCTTGGGACAGGCACGGCTCTGCATTGCCAGACTCTACAGGGACACAGAGGAGAAGAGGATGTCCCCCTTCAAATCCCTTCACAACCAAAGTGCAAAACAGGACAAAGAAAGGCTGTCCCATGTTATTTTCAGCACCTTTGATATACTCTTCTGCCTCCTCAAATGCTTGTTGGCAGCTCCTGTAAGCCCAGCCTGAAGGAACCGGGATAGCTAACTCCTGGTAGAGCAGGTGGTGGGCACCAAAATAAGGCTGGCAGCAAGGAGTCACTTCCAGCTCTGACTCACAGAGACCAACAGGAGTCAGAGCTTCAGACACATCTCTGTCTTGTTAGCTGTTCTGATTGGCTACTGTAGGTATCCCAACACTCGATGTACTTCTGCCATGAATCCAATCCTTGGCACCCAATTCATCTCCCACCTCCAAGCTGATACCTTTTAGGCACCGAGATCTGTCCTTGGGAGTTTTCAGCTCAAAGCTGGAGACAATTTTGAGGAACTGCAAACCCGAGTGTTTCATTATGCCCGTTGCTGAGATCCTGCCTCTGTCTTTATAAAACAAGGATGGATGGCATTTCCCTGCCATGAAGGAGAATAGTGAGGATAACTACAGTAAGGATTGTGCGGCATTCAGACACTAAATACCAATTACACAGGGCATTAGGGCGTAATAAGAAAGCTCAGGAAGGAAAAGGCCATAGCAATAAAGCCAAATGAATTATTTACAATCAACTCCAGGGTGTGTTTAAGGATGAACCCACAGAAAAGCCTTTCAGACCTGTCAAATCAATGGAACCATCTGCACTTGATGTGTCAGTAGACAAAGTTTAATAAAAAAATCAATAAAATGAACAGTAATAAATTACCAGGGTGATATGAATGACTTAAACATGTGGAAGCAGAAAATATGAAGCCAGTTTTTTCAAGGGACACAAATAAATTAAATCTGACTTGAGTAACAGGTAGATCTACTTAACCTCTTTAGAGGAATAGGGAATTCATGGATGAGGAATATCACTTGGATTTCCAGAAAGCTTATGACAGACTTTCTCACCAAAAAAATCATAAAACATAAAAGATACAGTGGTCTAGGAGTGAAAGATTAGTAAACACTTAAAGAATAGGAAACAAGGGTTAACAAACAAAGTTTCATTTTCACAGTGGAGGAATTCCCATAAGTGATCTAGAAAAGGTGGTGAAAAATAAGCAATACTATTTACTGAAGACACTGAAATACCATGGGTAGCAAACCCAAAAATTGATTGAGAAGACTTGCAAAAGGATTTCAAAATGTCAAGTGACTGGATGATAAAACACTTGATGAAATTCAATGTCTATAAATGCAAAGCGAGACATGGGGAATATCAGTCCTTGGTAAATGTACATACCGATATAGACTAGCTAAGTAATTACTCCCCAGGGAAGAAATTATGGAGACTTTGTGTATTGTTCTAGGAAAACGAATTCAATGCCTGGCAGTAGTGAAAAAGGCAAATTTGTCCCTATAATTTAAGGAAATGATTAAAGAACCAAACAGAAATCATTGCTATTATACCATGATACGGACAGCTACACACTTCTACTACCGACAGTCCCGATCCCCTCATCCCGAAGAGGACCTGGGAAAGGCAGAGAAGGAGAAGAGAGACCAATAAGGGCAATTTTCTCACAGGTGCAGATTACACAGACTAAAGCTTCTCAGCTTTAAAAAAGATGACCAAGAAAAGAGTATAATAAAAGTTAATGAAATTATAAATTTCAGGGAAGAGGGAATAGGGGACACTTGTTCACTGTTCTCACAATACAAGAAATGGAGGGGATCGTAATGTAACCACTAACAGATAATATACAGTATGCAATTAACCAGTGGATGTTGTAGAGTCTGAAAATTTAAATGGGCCTAAAAAAATTCTTCCAAAGAAGAGAAAAATCCATCAAGGGCTACTGTTATAGTCTCAGAGGATCTGCTATCAGATTCTATTTGAAACAGAATAATGGGTGGGAAGGACCTTTGGCCCAACAGAGTTTGGTGGTCATGTTCACCTTCACATGTTCACCCTACACCACTGGAGCTTGGGTTTGATTTGGATAACTTGAAACAGTTGTCATTTGGCTTGTGATAAACTGCTTGAAAGACAATTTCTATGTTTATGTCCTGCCATATTTGTGGAAACCACCTAAGGAATTCGAGCTGAAGTCCCCTTTGCACATATGTGATTCAGCTGCCCATAAACCGAGCATTAGGGTGGGACCCAGTACAGAGGTGGGACCCAGTACAGAACCGGGACCCACTCCTGGGGCCAAAAATTTTCTTCAGGCTATGTAAGTCACTGTCTGTATCTCTGTTCCTTCACCTAGTCTTTCCTTCAAAGAAACCTTAGAGATGTGAAAATCACTAATTGAGAGATGGATATGACTATTTTTATGTTATAATCACAACATTTCTTTCAGACAATGCCCTTGCCTTCTTCTTTCTTCTGATAGCTAGGTTTAAAGAGATGCTGCACTTAATTTTTATCTGAAAGTCTTGGCACAGTTACTAAGGATTTTAAATCAAAATAATTTAAATCAATTTATAGAATATTATTTTGGGTAATCTTTTGGTTTTCCGCTGTTGAGTAATGTTGCATGATTACACTGAATACAAGGATTGAAAATACATCACAGATTTAAGGGCACTGAAAAATCTTTCTGAAACACAAATTCTACTGATTCATCATTTTCATGAAAAACTACAAAGTTTTTTTGTTACAGAATTTCACTGGTACAAGACTTAGCACATATGATAATTAAAAAAGTTTAGGTTTGCAAGATAGTGGATGCACGTACATCTTCCTAACCTAGCATGGTAATATTAGTTTTTTAACCACACTGTTGAATATATTTAATGTATTCATACAGCACCATATTTCTTTTTGCAATTAGTCCAAGTATTCGTCATTTTTAGCGAAAATCTCCCACTACAAATCAACGTCCTTTTGCCTTCAGGTAAAGATATAAGTAGAAGGGTAATTTACTCAAAACTGTTTCTCAAACTTCATTAGTAAAAATGTTGGCATTTTTAGGGAAACCAAACTATTAAATTGGATTTGAAATAAATGCTGAAGCAGCACCATCTAAAGAAATGTTTTAAGAAATATTTTTATATGCTTACACCTCATAATAAACTAAATAATAGAAATATCATCATAATGCTCATGCAAAAAATGCCTTGGAGAAAAAAGATGGCATGTGTTCCCTAAAGATATCTTTGTTCTTGTCTCTTGCTAAATGATTGACAGGGTAAAAAATGAAGTGATTAACTTCTAACTGACAGAAAACAGTAACATGGGTCTGTAATGATGGCACCCGCAAGTGGCATAGTGTCCTACTTATCTGCATTTTAAAGCAACAGCTGCTGAGTCTTTTGCAATGTCTGCAGAATTTTAAAGAGAAGCAAGATTAGAAACAACAGTACATCTTTGCTACAAATGCCATGGAACTGGCTCTCACAGGACAGAGGTTGAACAGAAAGTGTTGGGCATCCGTGAAATAATTATATTGGGCAGGGAGGAGACAGGTTCTTATAACTCTTGACATCTATGTAAAAATACCTTGACGTTTCTGAATCAACACAACCCAGATGTGTGGTTTCACTGTCTAGCAGATTTCTTCTAGACTGAGACATTTGTCTTGAAGATCTTTTTGAATCTGGACACTTTTCCTAAAAGAAGTTCATTATAAAAGGATGCAGATGATTTATTATTAGGTTCTATTTATGCAGTTAGACATATCTCTACGAATGCCAGGGGGCTTGAACTAGACAATCTTTAAGGTCCCTTCCAACTCTAACCATTCTATGATTCTATGATCTACACCAGAGAGTGCTCAGTCCTGGCAACTGGTTTGCAACCTCACTGTCCAAGCCTAATCCGCTCTAGCAGGCACGATCCACACTGCTTAGCACTGGGCTCAGGGCTGCTTTGAGCCCATGTCACATCCTATGGCCCTGAGAAATAAATATTTCATGAATGTGGTATTCTTCCTCTTCAAAGTGGCTGAAGTAACGTTAACAGTATGTCATACCATCACCGACCATGTTTTATAGCATGACACCAGAATAGTGTTGCGTGTCCTAAGCAAGTAGCATGAGGGTGTATGGGTGTCTCAGAGCGAAAGTCTGCCAGACTGTGTCATGCAAAGGGAACCAGACCCAGAGATGTTTTATCCATGCTGCCCAAAAAAATCTCTGGAGTGAACGGCCCTAAAAATAACCTATCCTTTGATGGACAGACGGCTGAATATGAGCCAGCAGTGTGCCCAGGTGGC
>RSEF01000001.1:215296168-215312674 GCA_003993805.1 Himantopus leucocephalus | reverse complement strand
ACCCAAGTGCAGGACCCGGCACTTGGCCTTGTTGAACCGTATATTTCAACTTCAGCACTACTTTCAAGTATACCAACACAATGTGAATTGTAGAGTTGGCTGTAAAGGTGGGTATGGAAATCAGAGCTGGGGCACAGCTGAATCCAGCTGTAATTTCAGAAGAAGAAATGGTTCTGCAGCTGCCCCTCCACCAACTGTCCAGGGGAGACTACTGCAGTGGGAAGTGTAACCAAGGGCAGAGCCTCTTCCCAATAAGATGAGAAAGTTTATGATCAATCTTTTTGTTCCAGCCCGTGCTGCACTAATTATAAAAACTGTGCACAGTGAAAACAGATGCCTCTTAGGCCACTACATGCTTGTCTTCTTCTAGCTTTAATTAGTGCTAAGCATTTCGTAGCTTTGATAGGTATGCGTTGTACAAACGAAAGCATTATGTGTTAAAAATGAGTGTGTTCTGGTTCATTTTTTATTGAACCATGAGGAACAGAATCTGAAGCTTTGCCATAGCAACTTAGCAGAAGCTGAGAGGAAGTCAAGGTTGAGGTACTTTGGGTTGTTTACTCTGATTTCCAGCAAAATGAATTCTCCATTAGGCGTTAGACACCTTTATACATGTTGCCTGAACTTCTTAGAAATCAGCATGATGCCATATCACTCAGAGAGACTTTGATTTTCAACAAGTCACAGAAATTCTCACTTGGGAACTTTGCTGAGTTACAGCTGAAGTTTGGCTGAGACAGTTTTTGAAGATCGAAACTGGCATCTGGAGCTGGTTTTATGTCACAGTCACCAAACCTCCGTAGGCCACTGAGCATCAGGTCAAGGATCCATGGGCAAAATCCTCCTGGGAGAGCTGCACAGCAGGTTGCTATGCAGTCTGAAATCCACATGAGAAATGCAATTCATGGAGATATCCTGGTAGTGAAACCTGAACACGTGATAATATCAGACTGGGTGATGGAAAGCTCTGCTATGTAGATCTGGAAGGAAAATGTGCTAAAGATATGATTTCATCTGGGCTTTTTGGAGGGAAGTACTGGGGGAACCAGAGAGAGAGGTACGAAATGGTCGTACCTAAATACTCATTGCAAGGAGAAAGAATATATATATTTATAAATAAGTGTATATATAAAAAAAAAGAAAATCCAAATAGGTATATGTTAAATACATGCAATATACACATATACATTGCAAACATCTTCACTTAAGCTAGTTGCCTAGTATCTCTCTTGAGTCAGTGGAATGCACTTGGCACTTTCAGAGTACAATTCATCTCATCCAGAAGTAGACATCTAAAATTGCTCAGGCGAATCATGCCCTAAAAATGTCTATTTCTCACAGCTGAGTGGAAGGAGCCTCAGGTGATTAGCTGAGATGTAAACATCTATATTAGAGACACTTAAAGTTGTGTGACCTGAATCCCACCCACACTGAATGTCTTTCTCTCTCTCTCTCTCTCTCTCACACACACACACACACAGAGTGTGCATATACGTATCTTGAAGAAGCTGTAACGTCAGGCTCTCTGGCTGTTGTCTGTGGATGCTTCTGCTCTGTGTTTCAGTAAGACACTGCAACATAGCTTTGAAACACTGATAGTCCTCTTTAAATAGGCTGGTTTGTTCCCCATATTCTTATTCCCCAGGACTCATTCTAAATTCATTTGCCACTTTTGTTAGCACCATTAAGGACACGCAAATGTTCAGCGCATAGTCATCATGCACTGGATGAGCTTATGATTCCAGCTACGGCATCACACTCTACATTTCTTTCATGCTTCAGAGCACTGTAGGTCAATCTGGATTTCTGGAGAGTGAATGTAAGTGCATTTGGCACCCAGGCATTATTGTTTGGTTTTGATGGGAAAATAGCGAGAGCTTACATAGCTGTGCCTGTACTTTAATGGCATGATAGAAACTATTAGAACTCTCTTTACTGAACAGTAAGTGGAGGAAAGTGGAATTTTAGTACATTTTTTTTCACTTACCTTGGATTATTCCTAGGCAATTGAACGGTCCAAATTATAGCACAGAATGGAAACATGCATTCAGAGAATCTGTGCTAAATAGCATAATATGGAAAGCTGGGCTTTATGATAGGATTTAGCAGACATGTTTGGAAATGGTCAGATAGGGACGCACATAACCTACACTTGTGAAATGGGCTGTTGAACTTGAAATGCCATTTCAGATTGGAAAATTGAAACCTCCTTGGGACGTTACTTGTTTCACACATCCTGGTTAAGTGTAAGTTTCTGACTATTCAATTACTTTTTAGCTTTTCTTTCTCTGAATATAGAGTCTTCTCTACATCCTGCTGGCACCAGCATTCTCACTGGCTTCAGTGAGAGCTGCTCAGATTCAGAACCAAGGAAACAGAACAAATCTTTATTTCTCAAAGCAAGGAGGGCGACTCTCTGTGCCTGAGAGACCTTTTCCCCAGGTGGACATTCAGGAGCTGAGCAGTATAATTGAATAACTATTCACTCAGGTCTTTATTAATTATCAGAGACACCGAGGAACAAAGAAGGTTGAGGTATATACTGGAATACAAGAATCACCTAATACAATGGGCAATAAATCCAGTAGTTGTTATTTATTACTTTGAAATTCATGTTTAGAGTGAAAGTATCTGGCTCACAGAACCTGTGATTATCTGTAAAATGAAGAAGGAAAATGACACCAAGTCTTGTCTTTGGCAATGCAAATACAACATTTTCTTATGAAACTCAGACTGTTTATGTGCTCAAAGGATCATTTTTTGACATTTACAAAAAGTACCATGTTCCTCATCCTGCTGCTAAGTAGAGACTAAATAAGAAATTTAAAAAATCAACTAAAAATTGAANCTAAAAATTGAAGAACAAGGAATATCTGGAGAGAGTCTGTTTTGTTTTGGGGTTTTTTTTGAGGTGTCCTTTTGCTGATGTCAGTGGGATCTGCAAACATTTCACACTTCTTTGTATTATGCCTGTGAAATTTTCAGAGNAAACAAGGAATATCTGGAGAGAGGCTATTTTGTTTTGGGGTTTTTTTTGAGGTGGCCTTTTGCTGATGTCAGTGGGATCTGCGAACATTTCACACTTCTTTGTATTATGCCTGTGAAATTTTCAGAGGTCCTTAACTGAAGTGCCCTAAGACACACAACAGTATTGCCACTCTCAGCTCAAAGGTGGATGTAAGAATTATTAATCGTGAGGTATTCACAATTCAAAGGCCTTCAGGCTTATAGTTTGATGGCATTTTGGTGCTAAAAAATCCACCCTGAAGTGTGATGCTGTACTTATAGCAATATGCCTCACCTATACCCTAGGACTGTGAAAATTGATACATTTGATATATAGTCAGTTGAAACTATCAGCCACCTCACAGGCTACTACAGTTTTTTCCTAAGACTTACTATATTTCTTATTCATCTGATATTTTTTGCAGTGTTGATACTAATGAACAGTTATGGAAAAATGAGGTTCTCTTGCGATTTTTAATAACATTTCACAGACAAAGAAGAAGCAGTTAATGGAGAGTGAAAACTGAACATGTAAACACATCAGTCAAAACAGTCTCATCTCTGCTTCTGACACCAGCTCTCTCCTTCAGTTATTCATGTTTATCAGATCTGCTAGTCTTAGGTACCCGGTATGAAATGAGCCCAACTGACTCCTTCCTGAGACGCGGTCTGATGCGTCGTTAGCTGCAGCGTGAACCAACAGCCCAGCAAGCCTTTCAGCAAGGGATGTCTCTCCAGTTGTGCCAAAAAGAGACGAAAAGCAGATTTATGTCTATCTGGTTGTGGCTTTGCAAATCACTGAATACTTTGTGTTCAAGATTAAGAGCTAATGCACGCAGTACTGAGCACCTCCAAGGACTGAGCCCTGCATGAATAAACCACAGCCTAGAGTAATCTCAGATAACAAGCTCTGCCTAAAGTTCAGAGTATAAAACAGAATATAAAGCAGCTCCTTATCAAAGCCATTCTTGCCTAATTCATCTGATCTTTACATTATCAGTAAAACTTGTTAGGTATAAAATAACTGTCTAAGACCTGAAATCATGTCTTCAGTGCTGAATTATTAATACCTGCTGAAACAGCTTTTCTATTAGCAGCTTCAGTCGGAGTAAGTAGTACATACCTCTGGCCATTTTCCTTATTGTTCTGTTTCATAAGTTCTTGAAATAATGTCCTAGAACAGGTAATGTGCTTGACATGTGATGTCTGCTCTAAAGAAGCAGCACACCTTTTTCTTTTCTTAAGAGATGCTTTAATAGCTTTTCATTGCACATATATGCTGCTTTCCAGTTCCCTAGTGGGACTGCCAGCATTCTGGTTCAGAGACTCATCCAGCAGGAAAGTGTCAGCTAGAATAATTTCCAAGCCCGAAGAGGATGATGAAGAACTTGGCCATGTGTGGGAATAGGATTTGTTTGAAATTTCTATAACCAAGGCAGTCGCCGTTTCAGACAACGTCATGTCTAAGCAGAGTCTCAGAACATGATCCGTCGGCACAGGGGGGAAAAGTGTCAATGAAGATAATCTGTCTGTGGCTTAAAATGGCTGAAAGTGAGTCAGCAAAACATGCGTTTAAGCTGTGTCTGTTCTATGTGAAAAAGCAGTCTTATCCAACAAACAGTTCCTTATGATGTTTCCATGTCAACAGCTATAATAGGACACCGTCAGTTTGTGCAGTTCTCAACTGGAAAAGTACAAGACACTAAGTTAGACCATGAACATAGAGAAGAAAACCCCTTGAAACAAAAGCTTGTGGGAATGCAGTCAAAAGTTGGAAATCTAAATATGTGCATTGGCACAGTGCAAGCTAGCAGAGGCTCTTAGCACAGTGGCCAACGTGAGAGAAAGAGATAAGACTGCTTGGTCCCTATTAAAGAGTTTTCTGCCTGAAATCTTACATGGAAAAGTAATAAAGACACTGTAGAACAGGCTCTCCAAATTAGCTCTGTTGGAACAAAGCAGAAAACAGTGTTGAAACAGGACATAACCCTGGTGAAAAGGGCAGTGGAAATTCCCATTTGAAGTGCCTTCCAATAAAGATAAATGAGGAGGATCTTTTGCCTCACTGTAAGTTTGTCTCTGAGAAGGGAGCCCAACCAAGTTAATCGATGAGGTTGAGCAGGACCAGCAGGCTTTGCTGACCCTTTTATTTCTCATTAGAAATAGAAATTACTGTACTAACTCTACAGTGAGCCTGGGAAGGGTGTAGGGAATCGCCTACCAAAGTTGGGGATCATAGGGAGCTCCTCAACAACTCCATTTGGTCATTCCCTGCCACCCCACTCTCGTAAAAGGGAGCAAAGTCCTGAAACAGAAAGGTTCAGGTTCTCCCAGGCCTCACCGGCATCGTATTGAATACACCCTGGGTTAGATGCAGCTAGTTTGCTGAGCTAGCTGTGAGTGGTGGTTGTGTAGCGCTGGTCGATAGCGGAAGGTGGTGTTCAAGGGAACCCAGCTCAGCGTGGGGGTACCGGCCCCAGCAGGCTGCTGGGCAAGTCTCTGTCCCTCTCACACACCAGCCTCAACAGGTGGGATTTGATCATCCCTGAATGTGTCTCATATTCAGAGCAAATGAAGTAAAAAAAAGATTTCCGAGATTAGCGTATCTGTGTGTGTGTCTATATATATGCATGTGTGCGTGCATGTGTGTCCACATCTGCATTCTGCCATGTCTCCAACTTCATCTCTTGTGAAGACTCTGATTGTGGGTCACGCTTCTCTTACAAGTACTTACTCTAATTGCTTTATCTAAAAATGTAGCAAATAAAAGAAGACTAACAAACAGAGCTGTCTGGTAAAGAGTTTGCCAGATGTTCCTCACTAAATAGGAATTATAATAATGAAACTTTCATGTACTTTCCATAAATTCTATTTCTTTTTCTTATGCTTTTCAGTTGACCTTGCAGGCAACCCCATTCCTTCACCCAATCTATTGTGCTGCTGTAATTATCAACACACCTGCTAGCGCCATATAATACCTACTGCTATACAAACCACTGCTTACAGAGAAGGCAATAGCGTGTTGCTATTTCTGCTCCCACATCTCCCTCCTAGCTGTTCAAAAGGGTCCTGGCATAGCGGGCAGCAGCTGAAAGCTTTGTGAAAAATGAGGACAGAGGCAGTTGCTTGACGGAATACAAGGATTTTTTTTGTAAGGTCACATTTCTCACCACTCAGATTTTAGTTGTTCCAGGTTAGAAGAGTTTTTACCTTGGCATGCTGCTAATGATACGTGTCGTCTCCATTTCCAAGAAGTATCGATATTCCTTTCTTTCTGGGAGCCAAAAAGGTCTGTAATTTTCCCTTTTAAAAAGCACTATCTCTGCAGACACACTTTCTCTTCTTGATGTCCTTGAGACATTTTAAAATCCAGGTAGAGGCTGCAGTGACTGACTGTTGTAATTACTCCTTTCTGCAGAGACCGTAAGACAATTTACACAGATAAGGATCACAGGTTATCAATCGCAAAATGGAAGCACAGCCTAATGGCCATCAAGCAGCATTTTGCCACTTTCTTGCTGATGGTTCAAGATACAAAGCCACAGTTCAGTCCTTTTGGCTGTTCCCCTCTGTACCCAGCCAGTCAGATTTTGTTTGTCTAAGATCCGTGTTGCTGCGAGTACTTCAGGATCTATTCTTGTACAAGAAGTAAAGTTTAGATTTGAAAAACATCTATAGTTTCTTCAAGTATATTTCTGTCCGAAGAAATGGATATCTATGTGAACTCATCTTGAAAGCAGATTAACTGAGACTAAACAGAATCAAACCCATTTTCAGCAGCACTGCAGGAAACCTGGTAGAAGCAATGATTCTAAGGTGGTTTGCAGGTTCAAAATGCAATTGCCCTTTCAGTATAAGCATTGAAAGCGCTGTCCTTTCTATACTGGCAGTCAGAGCATTGCCACATCCATGGAGAGCTATTGCAACAAGAAGGCTCTGCTGCAGCGAGAAGCTGTGAATATAATGCCCTGTGAGATGCCCTGGAAAGTACATTTGCTCTCTGGGTTATTCTGCTCTGGTGTCTCATCCAGACATGACATTATAGACAGATTTTTATGACACCCACTTATTATTAATTTAATAGCAAATTTATCACATTATTAAATAACTTAGATTTTAATGTTATATATTGTTGTTGTTTAGTACTCCAGTGTGTGGTCCTGATTTCAGACCTGCCCTTCTTCACAGAAAAAAGGATGAGCTACACTGGCATTAGCACGGTCAGAACTAGGTTCCTAAAGCCTCCACTAGAGTTATGAGGAACAGCATGATTTCAGTGCACGGCACTTCAACTTTGATTCACATCAGTTTCATTCTGGCTGAAGTTAGCCCCAACTAAAGTGCAATTTAGAGCCATCACTCTTTACCCTGGTTTCAAGTCAGAATCATGAGATGTCCCAGGAGTGAAAATCAGAAATCTTCCTTCATCATTGATATTTGCGTGTGGATTCATCTTGAAAGGCTTGTGAACTTTAGGAGATCTTTCAGCAAAACTGAACTGGATCTGCATTTTCTTGTTAAGTCTCTGGAAATCTAATCATCTACTTACACTTTAATAATTAATTAGAATATCAGTAAGAAAAACGAAATGCAAACACTTCATATCGATTTCTGTGTTGGACTTGTTATCCAGCCAGACCTAGCGGTTACTGCTAGAAGACGACAGGTCAGTTTGAAGTCCACAGCTCACAACATCTCCTGATGCAAGTGCAGGAACCACAGGCGTTCAGCACAGGTTATAAACTTCCATGCACGACAGAAAGGAAGCCTGGCAGCCAGGCAAGTTCGGCTGGTTTTGTGGCTAATAACTGTTCATTCACGTAAATCTGATCTCGTTTAGCAAATGGCTGAGAATTTATTTCAATGTCTGAATTATATGTTGCCTTTTTATACAAGCCAATAAGTATGATTTTATTATTAGCTACTGTGTTAATATAATCATCTTTTATTTCCTTGATGCTTTCAGGATTGTGTATTTTCAAAGTTTTTTTAATTTATTTTCATTTATATTGTTTGCTTCTAAAATTCAGAAAATGGTTAAATAGAACATAATTAGAAATACAGCCATTTCTTTTCAATTCCTTGTCCTCAGTAATCAATTTATCTGCCTTTGTCTGTCTGCTGCACAAAAGTAGACAGTGGTTCAGTTAGCAGTAGTCACCTATAGGGTCCCTTTAAGAATATCAAAACAATTTTGAAAGTTTGGGTAAAATTCCACAGATAATTTTGCCTTTAAGGAGAACTGCAGCAGCTTTGGCTGCAAGAAATCTGAAGGAAAAAAAATGTAAAAGAAATAACAATCAGCAAACAGGATATTTTTCTCACTGAAGGTATGAAATAATAGTGAATTTGACTGAATAATGGCTTGAAAATTATCCTAGTGAATGCAAGGACCATTGCTGAATTTAGAGCCTGGAGAAGATGAGGTTGTTTTCCTCTTAATAGAGCATGAAAGAGTTGTATGGTAGGTGCTTCTTAAGCTACTTTACTTTTATTTTTTCTGTATTGCCATCCCAAAGCCATCAGGCACTGGGCAGACATAAGAATATATTCCTTTTTAATGTGGACAGTGTGCATAAGGGTCAAAGTTTCCTTTCCCTAAACTTTTTAATTGCTATAGTTTCCTTGGTTCAGTGCAGCAGCTCTTAATTTGCATTAAGGTGAGTGAAAGGAAAATCCTACTTGGTTTGTTGGGGTTTGAATTTTTAAGAAAGGATACTTCAATTATATTCAGGTTTCTATGCTGCTTTTTTAAGAAATTTTATAAAAGTATTAAGTCACTACAGTTGCACTTTTCCTGTTCCATCTATGGAAATGAACTACATACCCCAGCATATTACACGAAAGACTTGCATTCTTTTTTCTACCAGTTGCATTGCATTCTAAATATATTCCAGAGCTGCAACAGACATCAATTTGAAATGGGATTTTGATATATTTGGGAAGAGCAGGTAGATAAGTCTATGGAATAAATGAAATATTCTAAATGTGCTTATTAAACATTCAGTAATAATTATGTCTTCTACAAACAGCAGTAAAACCGATCTGCAGTCAATATAACTAATGGTTAATGTGGTATGAATCAAGGTGTCATTTGCCATTGTAACTCAGACAAAAATCTTAGTACTAACAAGAATTTTACTCCAAGTTACTGTTTAAAAGTGCTCTGCCTATTTAAAGAACACAAAGAATTTTCCATCCTATCTGAGCTCTTCCTGGAGGAAGATAAGTGGTATCATTGTGGAATTAAGGAGCTCTGATTCTGCATTGATTTAAGACCTAAAAATACACAATTATATTGTTAGAGAGGTATGGAGTGATGCTGAAGCACTACGATGAGCTGTTTGTTCATTGTAGGACACCTGTTTACAGTTATTGGAGATAAAATAGGTTTTGAATAAAACATCTGACACTCTTTAAGTCATAGAACTCTGAAGAGTTTGAAGTTGAACTTTATCTGAAATTTCTGAATTAGATGTGTGAAAAGAGGTTGGTTTTGGGTTTTTTTGTTGCAGCCAAAATGAAAAAGGAGACTCACCAGAGACAGTTTTTCTAATGGGATCAGAAAAGTACTTCTAATGCTTAAGTTTCAGGTCACTATGACCTAGGCTCTGGTTGTAGTTATGATGTGTCATAAGCAAGAAAACCCCAACAGATTTAAGAAAGTATAATCCAGTCTCTTGCTCCTTAAGTTCTGTCATATTATTAAGGTACTGGAACCAGAAATCATGAAGAAACCATGTTGACTCAAATAAATTCCACTGAAAACACATCACCATATCCTTTCCTTTGAAAGGGTATCACATATCTGGCCTTTCGTCCCTTTCTGTTAGGAGAGGCAGAACAAAGAAAAGTAAAATGCTATGGAGTCTTCAGTACTATTATTTCTCTGCAGAGCTGTTCTGGAAATGAGCCGATAGNTGGAAATGAGCTGATAGCAGTCCAAACTTATTGGAATCTGATCTGTCTCCACCCTTCATAGAATCATATAGCCTTCTAAGTTAAGGACTTGGTCTTTTCAGTCAGCAAAAAAGGGAATATTTATTATAATTGTGTCTTTATTACACACCGAAAAGGCTAGACCTACAAGCGAGGCTCAGGAGTGCTGAGACGTGGGCAAAATCAACTCCTGTGCTCTCTTTGAGTATTGCTAGAAAGTAGACTTGCTGACATTTAGGTCAAATACTTCAGTAAGATTCCCTCTGAGTGATATTTATACCAGAAGCATTACAATCTCTTGAAGTCAAACAATGGATATGTTTTTCTTGATGTGCTTTACCTCTGCTTACACTATGTACATGATAATAGGACTTTATGGGGTAAAGATCATTTCAAAAATCAGCTATGCAGACTGTTCTTGGAAGAATGAAGTACCAACAGAAGCAATTTAGTCTAATTAGACCTGGTGGGAAATGTTTGTACGAAAATATAAATACTTTATAAATAATCATGATAGTCTGGGACTTAAAGATTCTGTATTTCTGTGAATTATTTTTTCCCAGTGTGCGTACAGAATATTCTAATCATCCCCAATTACAAGAATAATTGAAACTTTGTTTGAGCTGATTAACTAATTTTAGAATTTATTTTCTGATTTCTTAGCATTTTTCACTGATAAAAGCTGCCATCTACTAGGCAGGCTGAAGTTTCCTCTGCCAATATTTTGTTTGACATAGATTTCCCTAACAGCTGATTAATAGATAATTGTGCTTGGTAAAATAAAAAATTAGATGTTTATAGTTTGGGGTTGCTGAGCAATCGTGCTTTGTAGAAGGGAGCTGTTCTTTACATTTCCTGAAGGCCTATGAAATTTTACCTCACACTTTAATGGACGAAAAGCATTTGCAGTTTAACTCCAGTGCATTTGCAGCTTAAAATTACAGTAGTTGAATAATTATCATGGCCTCAGTCATCCTGCTTCTCCTACGGGCAAGAGAAAGTAACGTTAGAAGGATGTATTTCCTGTTTCTATTCGCTTCCAGGCTCCTGATGGGAATACCTTGTCTCCTGGGGTAGAAAGAGTTCCTATTCCCATTACACAAGGGTTAAATGCCTCCTGGAGCACAAGTCCCCAGAACGGACATGGAACAAGTAGGTTGCATCCCACAGTGAGGAATGAATGTTCTCGTGGATAGCGCCTGTATATTAAAGGATGGCAGACTGCTAAACGCACCTGTGTGTCACCACTACAGACATCTAATAACGGATAGTTCTATGGTTAGATCAATAGTCATAGATTTAGAAAGCTGGATTTTGTTTTTCTTCTTTACCAGGCTATTCCCATGGTGCCCTAGGGTATTTCAGTAGCTCAGGCACAAGCAATAACCCTCCTGCAACTTTGCTGCCAGGGCACATGGCTGGTTCGTGCCTAGTTTGCCACCCTCTAAGAGTCCCAGGGCTTGCAGAGCTGATCCCCAGCGTCAGTCCCTGACCCATGAAAATAAGGAGCTTAGTATGTTCCAGGTGCAGAACTTTGTACTTGTCTGTCTTGAATTTCACAATGTTCCTGTTGGCCACATCCACCAGCCTGCCATGGTCGCTCTGGATGTCAGCCCTGCTCTCGAGTGTACCAGCTGGACTCACTGTAGTGCTGTCTGCTCACGTGATGAGAGTGCACGTCTCACCTCCTCCAGGTCATTGATAAAGATGTTGTACATGATGGGTATAGACCCCCAGATAGTCATCTCAGGATAGACCTCTGTGATACCCTACTTCATACTGTCCTCCAGGTAGAGCACAACTGATTAGCCACAACCCTCTGAGGCTGATACCCGCACAGACTTTTACCCAACTAGGTGTCCACCCATCCAGACCATAATGCCCTAGCTTGGATGCAAGAATATTTCTGGATACAAGAAACAAAAGCGTTGTTAAGGTCGAGGTAAATGACATCCACTGTTCACTTTCATCTACAAACACAGTCATTTTATCCTAGATGGCCATCAGGTTGCCCAGGCATGATTTACCCATGGTCAGTCCATGCTCACTCTTCCCAGTCTTCTTTTTCTCCTTCACATGCTCAGAAATGTGATCCAAATGGACTTGCTCCTTGACTTTCTTAGGCACAAAAGGAAGACTGATCAGCCTGTAGTTCCTCAAATCATTTGGCGTTTTTTTGAAGATGGGTTTGACATTTCCAGTCATCAGGGACTTCCCCTGATCTCCACAATCTTTCAAAGATGACGGAGGCCTGGCTGTGACGTTGGCCAGTTCTCTCTACCCCTTTGGACACAGCTCATCAGGTCCCATGGACTTGCATGGGTCAAGTCCAGTCCTCAGCCACTGCTAGTCATTTGTATTCCTGAACCGCATCTTCAGGCACAGCACCCTGGGAAACCTTGTTGGTGAAGGCTGAGACAAGGTAGGCATTGAGCTGCTCAGCCTGATCTGTGTCTGCTCTCACTAAATCATCACTCTGTTCTGCAATGGACTCACATTCCCTTTGTTCAGCCTTTTACTGCCAGTGTAGGTGTAAAAGCTCTTGTTGAGCTTGACACCCCTGACAAACCTCAATCAAGCACAGCTTTGGCTTTCCTGAAACCATCCCCTACATGCCTGGGCAACATTTCTGAATTCCTCCTTTGCAGCCTGTCGCTGCCTCCACCCCTGTATACTGCATTTTTGCACATCACACGGGGTGCCCAATGATCAAGCACCACACAGTATTATCTGCCTAGTAAGTCAAATTTTAAAACAAGTTCAAGTTGCATCTTTCTTTTACTCATGTTTTATCTGTTCTCTATACATTAAATCATGGTCTTCTGCAAGTTATTTTCCATCATGCCTTTTTTATGCTCTAATTGGTTAACATACCTGAAATATACATGTGAGCGGAAGTGATTAACATCACTATGTTCTGTTCTTGCCCTATCCATCTCTTTAATGCTATATTTGGATGGTTGCCTGTCTCCACATCCTTCTCCATAGTATACCACAGGTACCTTGTGCAGATTTCCATTAGTCCTTTGATGAACTACAGGCATCTTGCTCATTAACGCATTATCTAAGACTTCTTCAGTCAGGTTTTCAGCTCTTCATTACTTCAGTAGCACAGCTACAGTCATTACGTTTCACTTCCTTCAACCTTTCACAGCCGTACTTCTGTGTTTGTCTGGAGCTCAGAGTGAAGTGGATGGGATTTTGGTTGTCTAGGATCCAGGCTGTAATGCACAAATCTAGAGGATGTTCACTGTGATTATAGTTACAGACATCTATTATTTTGGGGGGGTTGAATGAGAAGAAAATTAGTGAGTTCAGTGTTCCCCAGGGCGGTGTTTTGAAATTCCAGTTCATCCCTTGATATACATTTCCACTCTTGCAGTCCAGTTGTGACTTGAATCTTTCTTGCTTAATGTGGATTCAGTCCTTGCTGGGTTTAAGAAAGAATGCGATTACACTCCTCTAAAAGATTACTCCATTCGGGTCCTTGCATCAATATGCAAATAAAATGTTAATTGAAAAAATATACCTTTATCAATGATGTATTTTAGTGTTGTAAGAATTCTGCTTAATTGAATAACATCACGGTTTACTTTCATGTAACAAGAGCATCACAATAAATTCTCATCCATTCAATAATCTGGCCATTTTCTCAAATTTCATAAGATATCAGTTAAACCATAATTAAACTATCACGAATGCCTTCTGCTTCCAGTCTGTCTTCTTCTCAAACAAATCACTGCTCATAATTAATTAAGTGGGATGACAGAAACAGAAGAATTTTAACTACTTGAAAACATATTTCTACACCTAATACAACCACACAGATAATGTCGTTTCAACAACATTCCTTTCAGATTCACGTTAACTGGAAACGAAGAAATGCTTAAATTGGAGCAAGGCGTGGTAATGTGACAGGCCCCATGTTTTAATGTTCTGATTTTTTCAGGCTGTCTAAGACTTTTGTAACAACATAAATCTTTTCATTGCTATCACATCACTGCTACCTTATTTTAAATCCTATTCTCATCCCTATGCTATGTGGGCAGAAGATAATCTCATTTTATTTGGTAAACCTCTAGGTTTTGTTTAGTAAAACTCAGGGATGAGCTGCTCCTCTTAATGACACGGAGCAAAGTAAGCGAGCTTTGAGATAATCCCATTTGGTGACAGTTTGTGAAGGAGGTTAATGCATTTTTTGTAGGACTTTCCCAGTATTTGGTTTATTGTGTTTGCAGCAAATGCTGTTTTTTACCTCTTTTATTTCTTAAGGGAAAGCCTATGAGACTTCTTTCCATGACACCATTTTGAAAGTGATGTATTGATTTATTTTCATTGATCTCACTGCACAGTGTTTAAGGAATTGATGTTGCCATTCAGCAACATGGCACACTCTTGTTCTCCCTCAAGTCAATACAAAATGGGTCAGACCTTGAACCGCCACTCTCCATACTGAATAGTTTTTGGCGTCACTCAAGAAGAATAGGCTTCTTGGTCAAAGTAGAGGATTTAGCAGCCTGTATAAAAAACATTATTGTTGATTGATGGGGGCAGAAACTTAGAACTGACTTTGTTAAAAGCATTTTCCAAGGTGACTTGTAGGAGTAAGCAATCCTCAGGAGGCGGGGTGAGGATGCAGAAGCAGTGAGCATAGCTGACTCAGTATTGCCTGTAGAACTGATAGAAGTACATGCTACTTTCAGGCCACAGTATGAGGTACAGGAGCCCAGCTTTGGCATCACAACATCTCATGGTCTATAGACGGTGATCCAAGGTGCCTAACTTAGTTACATAAATTCTATGCACAGTAAATTGAAGTGTTGAGTAGGGAATTCAGTTTTGCTGTGCTAAGCAGGGAGTTTGGCCAAATGCATCCTTAATGGAGCTCCCTTACAGAGAACAGCAACACCTTAGGAATGGGCTAGGTTCAATCACTCTGCCCTAAATTTAGCTTAGAGGAAAAATTAAGTGCTGGAATATGTCTGAATTCTCACTCTTGCTTTCAGCCTGGCTTCAGTCTCTGTATTAGGTCCCAACTCTCCTGGGAATTTGAGACCAAAGCTGTACAACTGAGGATAGGGACTTTACTGAGCAGCAATGTCTGCTTAAAATGTAAGAGGATGAGATGGTGGTGATGATGGTGTTCCTCACATTTTGCAAAACACCCTGGCAGGTGCATATCCCTTTTCCCTGCATTATTGCTGTTTCAGTCAAAGCCAGCCTGGAATCACTGACGACAGTCAGGACAGCTCATTCACTACTGCATTCTTCAGCCTCCAGCTGAGGGGTCCCCACCAACTTCTTTCTCCCAAACTTTAATGTTTCTGACCCCTCGGTCACACTGCCCTTTCAAGGAAGGGTGTGAAAAATGTCCTTTCTGTAAATAGCAACCTGCTGGTTAGGGCACTTCATGAAGATGAGAGAGTTCTGGCTTTGAATCCCTTCAGTCTGCTGAGGGAACTGCATTCCTATCTCCCACTTCCTCAGTTAATGGCACGGCAAAATCTTGAATTTCCCATACTCAGGTAAGCCTCTAACCACTAGACTACTAGAAAAAGGCAAATATCCTAGCTGCATTTTTGAATGGGAATAGCCTTTCCTATTGTGGTTTTTCTGCATTCACTTTTGTATGTGTTTGTTAGGCATATTCGAAGCATAATAAGATTGACGCCTTTAGGGTTTAAATGCAGTCTGGATATTTCTCTGCTTTAAATGTGAATTCCATAAATGTTTAAATGAGAGAGAGAGAGAGATCCAACTTCTCATAAATATGTGAGAGCAAATGTAGTCTAAAATACTTGGGCTACTGAAGGGAGTAGGAACTCTGAATTTTGCAGTAAGGCCTTGGTGCTTAAAATCCATCTAAGCCCATTTTAGGCATTAAAACTAGTCAGTCTGAATCTTGTTCTCAGCTTTGAGTAACCTATTGGTCTCCAGAAAGTTTCTTCATAGACTGTATTCAATACCCTTTTACCTTACTATACTTCAAGCAACTATCAAAGTGGTAAGATGAGAAATAGTTCTGATTTTCAGGATCATCTGAGGCTTTCTGAATAGTGATCATCAAGAAAGTCCAAGGTAATTACAATCACAGTCATAGCTATATCTCAAACGAATCACATGCCAGCCTGGAATTTTATACTGGTGTAGAGCCCTCAGAGCTACCATTTTCTCCCAAAGAAACCCTTAAACTAGCAGGTCATTTTAAAGACAATATCAATGATTAGAAAAGAAAATATCATAGTTAATTTTTGAGCCGCATTTACATTAATGAATTCATTTCACTCCAAAAGAGGAATTCTAGCTGCTGTAATGTGATATCTTAGATATGACTTTATCTCAACAACAAAATGCTATTATTTCTGAAAATGTGTTGCTGTGGCACAATTGTTTGGGTATGACTATGTAATCTAGCTGCCCAATTTGCACCCACGGTTTTGATTGCTGACATCGTATTTCTCGTTTACTCCCAAGCTCTCTTTTGGAGCAAACTAACTAGTTCCCTTCAAGAACAAATGGGGATAGAATCATAGAATCATAGAATTGTTAAGGTTGGAAGGG
>RSEF01000001.1:215265342-215278530 GCA_003993805.1 Himantopus leucocephalus | reverse complement strand
GAGGATGACCTCCCTCGACCTGCTGGCCACACTCTTCTTGGTGTTTGAGTTATTCTCTTGTTCGAATTGTTGGTGTTGTAACAGCATGATGAATGAATAATGTAACTCAATATTATATTTTTAATCATGGCTTCCTAGTCCCTACGTGCTCATTACAACCAGGATCTGGATCTGTCTGAATATTACATTTGTGTTGAGGGTGAAGGGGGTGATGTTCATAACCATGCTTGGACCTTATTTTGCTGGCTTTGGGGCAGTCGTGAGAGGACAGACCTGCTCCAAAGAGCACACGCTGTCTTCACTGACTGTTTAAGTGTGATAAATGTATGAAGAAACGCAAACTTGGTGCTTTCTGTGTAATTCTCGTTAACTGCAACTCTTGCATTGTACCTGGGGACTCTCATTCAGTTACCCAGTTCCGTGGGAGGAGGAAGAGAGGTTATTAGTTGCCAAGAAAAGAAACTCAAACCAATTTAAGCGAGAACTTGGAGGTGCCAGCTGTAACCCTGGGCAGTATGTGAGGCTACTGCAGAGCAGCAGAAATAGAGCCATGAACCGAGCAGCGGATTTGCTAGCCTGCAGTGAAAACTTGGATTTCTCCACTGGAGGTGAAGTTCTTCACTCCAAAGGCTATAAAGACTTTTTTTTTTTTTTTGATGTGGAGCACTTGTCTTTGCCACGAGCCAACCTACATTTCTATGCCAAAACTATGCTCAAACCTGTGTCCTTATATTGCACTACAAATGGGATACTTTACAGTTAATACCTAATTTTCCCTGATTGTCTTGGGTTGTTTTGTGCTTTTGACAGTGAACCGAAAGCCTATTTGTGACTTACAAATGTGTGTTTTATTGGAGGCGGATGTGTTAGCTGGGGCTGTAGGGGCTGTTGTTCAGGCTGGCACTGAGATTTGCACTCGAACCCCATTTGTGCTCAGTGTTTGAATTCAGATTCCCAGATCCGACGCACGGTCTTACCAAGCATGCGCATATCCCTTGCAATTTTAACAATTGAGAGTTTTCTAACTTTTGGTGGAGGTAACCCTAAAGCTTTTGAGTTTGTCTCTGCGGGTAGCTGGTGGTTGTCCTTCCAGGCTTAGGAGTAGTTTTTTTACCAGTTCGTTCTTCCCATCGTCCCCTCTGGGCTGCATTTCTCCTGCTCTTGTTTTGCTGTGCCGGGCAGGGATGCTCCTCGCCCCAGTGCTGCTGGCTGGGCTCTTGCCTTGGTGCTCCGGCAGCATCTGCCTAGACATCTTTATCCCAGATTCGTCCCATATCCTTGTGCGTTTCCTGTTCTCCCTGTCTTTTCACCTGATAACCTTCACTTCTTCCTTTTATAACTCTAAAACAAAATTGCCTCACACTTTCTTTCCACCACTTTTTTTCCTTTAAAACTAGNTCATCTGTAGCAATTCAGAGTACTGCCAGCTAAGCAAATACCCCAGTCCAGCTGAAGCCAGTTTTGGAAGCCTTGTTACCCTGCCCAGATTCTTTGCCACCACAGCAGCTTCTCTTCTGCTTTTTATCATTCATGTATCCAGTTCAAGTTGGCTAAATTTAAGTTGTTCTGCACGTGACTATTGCAGAGACAGAGGTGCTTCTGCTAAAAGAGAGCAGCAGCGCGCGTTAACAGTGACGATTTCTCTTCCCTTGGAGAGAAACTAAATAGATTGGAGAGCAGAGTGGTTTGAAAAGGTGGTTCAGAGCTGGAATTCGCTTGTTCTTGCTGGAGTTAGCTCACCGCAATAAAATTGTGCAAGTCGTCACAAACCCTCTGTTTTCAGAGAGAAAACCAGTGACTTTGTAAATCTGCTGTCAAAGTTAAGATTTAAGATAATGCTTCTGCAAAAGTCCCTTGCACAGAGCTTTGCGGGGTGGCGGGGTTTGGTCCTGCGGTCACACTTCAGGGCAGTGCACGAGGACTGTCACGTAAGGAAGAATAAAATCCAAAATGCCATGTAGGATGTGTCCTGCAAGCTGATGTCGGCAGAGACAAAAAGTCTTCTCATATTCAGACTTCTACTCTTGGTCTTTACCTTTTTTTTTTTCCCCTTCTGGGAGGATAAATATGGACACACACAAAAATACCACATTTGTTCTTTGATTTGTGGTATAGTCCTGGATATCCCACTGCCAGTTTCAGTCATATGTAGGACAGAAATACATCTAGAAAGGACTAGAAATAAATATAGAACTTCTCGAGAAGTCCTTTATTTGCTTTAGATCAGCTCCATTAGACGTGAAATCTGTTTATAACTAATGATAATTCACTGTGCAGTAGGAGCTGGTGCTTGTGTGTTGCTTTATGCTCGGCGGGAGCGGGCTCTGCCTGGGGGGGGCGAAAGGCTGTGCTTGCATTTGGTGGAATAAATGGCAAAAAAACATGAAGAGGGAATTCTGTATTTTCCTATATGAAAACGCCTTATGTTGAGTTTTGAATTACAAGCAGTGTTTTTGGGTAGACTGCCTGTTTTGTTAAAGAACAAATGGTGGCAGTCCCAACAGTTTTGTGTAAGACTGGGGAAATGCAAGGGATGACCAAATGTGGGATGTTCCTTCCCCCCATAAGCACAGTCTGTCTGGCTCATGCCATCTCCTTTGATAAGCTGTATCCTAAAGAAAAATGTCAGAGTATGTATGTAACTAAGAAGCTGCTAATGTAGTCTCTTTCTGTGACTGAAACGCTTTTCTTTCAGCATTTTGTGTCAAGATCTTGAACACCTGAGTGTAGCCGGCTGGCATTAGCCTTGGGACAAAGTCCCCCAGTCGGGATGAAAAACATTTGCTCTGTCACATCCCTTTAACTTAAAGGATTAAAACTGTGTGGTGTCCAACAGTGTCAGCCCACTCTGGTGTAATACCTTAAAGAGAATTATTCTTGCTTGGTTTTGGTTTTCTTTCTGTTTTCCTTTTTCTTCTCAGCCTGTCTTTTAATTCCCCTTTGGCCCGTGCTTTCTCCCTTGCCCATCCCTCCTCGCATCCGCCCACGTGCACGGCAATCCAGAAACGCTCCAGACCCCGAACCGCTGGAGGACCGAGCGTGTGAGCCAGCAACCCTTGCAGGGAAGGGATGCTGCAGGACCGGCGTGCCGAGGGGTATTCTGGCCGGAGTCCCGCATGGAAAGATCCTGTTTTCTGTGTTTTTGGCTTGTTGCCTGGGTGAAAGAGCCGAGTTCCCTCGTCCCCTGGGTTGTGATTGCATTTCCAGTAACTTCAGCAGCCTCAACGTTTCAGCTCTGCACTGTGGGGAAGGGTTAATGTATGAGGATCGTGATACAATTCAGTGTTTGAGCTGAAAAGTTATTATGGAAATCTATTTATCTCATGCTCGATACAAAGTGACCTCCTTTTGGTATGCGTGGGCTGTAAGTGAGAAGGTGGGTGCCCAGCCAGGGGGGAGGACGATGATGAATCTCCTTCCTTCTGCCTCATATCCAAAGATAAAGGATCCAAACTAATTACCCTTGTTATACCCTGTTGCCATTAGCTAATTTGCATGGGGGTCGCTGATTGTGGCTCAGTTTTGTGGATGAGGTTTGGGGAGGAGCACAGTCCGGTTCGGTTTGCGGTCGCGATGAAGGCTCCGCAGCGCAAACGTGCGCTGACGCCTGTGACTCTGGTTGGACACGGCCCCGGGTGTCCGGACACAGCCAGCGCGATGGTGCGGTTTCATACACAGCTGCTTTTCAGGGGAAGGAGCTTGTGGCTTTCATTAGAGAAGGGGCCGCTTTCCAGCCAGCGCACGTGGGGGGTTGTGCAACTTCTGGTCCCCCTCGCGCAGCCACGGTGGATGGGGGTGGCAGAAAAAACCTAACCCGCAGAGGAGCATCGCTTACAACATCGTGTAATAAACATTATCCCTGAGGGTCCTGTTGTTCCTTCTAGACAAAAGGCCTTGCGTTGGGGCCCGGGAGTGGAGAGAGAGATTTGCAGGAGGGGAAGGGCCGGAGACAAAACCAACGGAGTCAGACCCGGTGGTGAAATGAGGGATGTAAATCTGCTGCGTTGGGTATCCTCAATTTCTCAGACTTCCAGCGTGCAGCCAAAACCAAAAGGCAGCGCGGCTGGAAGGAGCAGGCTCTTTGGGGACCTGCTCCTGAAGTTACAGCCAAGTTATCTCCTGCCTATAGTCAGAAAATCTGCTGCAATGAAAGGCGCGTGGTGCTGGTCGTGCAGGCAGGGTGCGAGGTGCTTTGGATCGCCTGTGTCGGAGCGACCGCCGGGGTGTCTTTGCTGCTGTTACCTGACTGGCGGATTAAAACTCGCACAAATACCCATGCTTTGGGCTTGCTTTGAGAACAGGTGAAGAAACTCCTATTATTTGGCACGTGGTAAGAAATGCCACGGTGATGCTGAGTATGGGAGCAGGGGAGGGGACTTGGTGCCGTGCCGGTGGCGGAGCCGTCATGGAGCTGAGACACCCACCCCCCGGCTAGTTCAGGCTCCCTTTAGCAGGCAAGAAGTCACCCCATGTAAAAGCACATGATTCTCACTACCCGCGCCTGAATGTCTGCCGGGGCTGAATTGCCTGGATCCCCGAGAGCCGCTCCATAAGAAACAGCAAACACATTTTCCCTGGGAAGGAGCAGCTGTTTATATATAGCGTGCAGTGGGTTCACCAGCGATTATTAGGAAAACATTCCTTTCTAATCGTAAAAAAGGGCATTTTTGTTGTCTCCTTTCCTCTAAAACACACAAATCGGAGTCAGGGATTTTCATTTGCCATGACAACCAATGAAACCGCCAAGCCATGTGATTTCTCTAGCCTTCCTATGATTAAATCTTTTTTTTTTTTCCTAAGGCCATGTTGCTAACAGAGTTGGGAAACATCAGGTGTTATTTGTTTTTCTCATGTAGATTAGGCTGGATTTAATTTGCATGTTTGCTTGGGAGCTGTGGAGTGCTGGGGGATATTGATATTTCCATGATTCATGATAAGAACGGTGTCTTAGTACAGAATTACTGTATTGTACTGAAGTCTCTTTTTTTGCTTGTTGAGACAGTGCTATTACTGAAGGGTCCCTGGCTCCCACAGGACAAAAACCATCGTGGGACCCATCAGCAGAACAGTGATGAGGTTCAGAGCCTTAAGCCTTGGAGATGTTGGTTTACACATGATACAAATGGCTTAGAGACTTTATGAGCCAATAAATCTTTTCCTGTTCTTATGCCGGTGCAAGGTTTTGCAAAGGCAGAAGGTGTGATGGATGTGTCTCATGATGCCTGGTCCATGGGAGGACTCTCGTTGGCTCCAGGTCTGAGCACTTCACGCTAACTGAAAGCCTGGGGGTGGTGTCACTGTCAGCAAAGCTCGAGTGCCAGCATTTATCCTCTCTTTTAAAAATTGCTATCTTCTGCTCAGGAATTTCCCCAGGGCGCCAAATATAGATTCAACAAAAAAAAACCCAACCAAACAACACAAACCCAAAACCCAACCCCAAGAGCCGCTCTGTTGCTAAGGAATAAAAATAAATGGTCACAAACATGGTGCTGACGTGCCAAGTTGCGTCCCCATGACCATGCAGCTGTGAGTGTGAAGGTCCCTAGCTGGGCAGTGACAGCGCTCCCCAGGCTGCACGCGTCGTGTGGGCATCGGTGCCCGCGGAGGACTGGCTACTATTTGGTTTAAGTAAACAAAAGGAAACGACTTTCTGCTTCCTAATATTAGTCCCGAAGAGATCAAAACTTCAGGAGGCTGCTGCCAGGAGATCAGTAGTAGTAATCTCTGTGTTTTTATGTGGTAATATACATAATACAGCGATGTCGATATTGGAAAAGCCCTGAGAGATCATATTTGTGATGGGAACATATTTTTGAGCAAAAGTACCGTGCTTTGGGAGACCTTAAGCTACCTCATAGGGTTGTTGAACATTGACAACATCAAAAGGGTGAACACTGGTGCTGCAGAAGCTGCAGTTGTGCCTTCACCTTCTCTCCAAATGCAAATCTGTATCTGCAAATCTCTGCAATACCCTATTAACCCGTGCGGCTGGAGATGGGGAGTAGCTGAGCTGGGAGAAGAGGTGTGCAGAGGTGAAGATGTGGTTGAGCTGGGCTGGAGAGCTGCTGGGGCTGATGCAGTCTTCTAATGTGTGTATGTGCGTGCCCATGCGATGCTTGGTTTTGTGGGGGCTTGCCTGCTTTAGTCCTCAAGGTACCGCTTGCTGCATCAGCTCTAAATAATAAATCTTAAAGACCCAGCCCCTGGAACACACTTTTTCTTATTATTTTTTCAGATTTCAGGCTTTTAGGTAAGCCGTTTGAGTAATGTCCCTGCAGTGGTAGGAGACCTAGAGCAGAAAGCTTCCACTAAAGAGCTGCTTTTTTGCTTTTTGGGATTTCTTTTAGTGTCAAATTTAACCCATGCAGGCTCTCAAATTGCAGCTGGCCCAAAGCTGAAATGAGGTTTTAACAGCAGACAGCTGCCCTAGATGAGTAACTGTGCTTTTGTGGTACTTTAGGACAAATGAAAAGCACTGTAACCACCTGAAACTATAAAGGGAACTGAAAACAGGCTACGTGTTAGCGTGTGAGCTAAAATTTGACCAGAGCATGAATGTTGCTCCTTACTCTGTGAAGAGACCTGTGGTATCCTTATAAAAATCTGACTCGGGAGCCATGATATGAAATGTCCATTATAGAGATACTAGTTATAGTGAAGATATTTTTTTTTTTTTTACAAAAAATGAGATTCTGGGACCAGGGCTATAAAAATCTTAATTCTGCTGTCCCATCCCCAAGTTTTTTTTCCCATCTGGATTGGGTGCCTCCTGCAGCTGGCAGGGTGCTGGGTGCGGGCAGGGCTGGGAACCTTCCCCTGGGAGGCAGCAGGGCTTAGATCAGCTTAAACCAGCCCTGAAGCTACACCCAAGTCTCTATTATTCCCACTTTCTTCCCCCTCTGAACAACTTGTTTTCATGAAACATCTGCTTCCCTGGCAGATACTCACAGTTAAAACTGTACCGAAGTGTTTCTTCGCAGAAATGCAAAGAATATTCCCTGTCAGCTCAGCTGCTTGCCAGACGGGCTGGCTCATCCCAGCTGGGGGGTTTCCATCAAATGAGAGTGTTTTTAGAGGGGAAAACTTCTCGGAGGGGATAACTCTTTTGCTGGTGGTGCAGTTTTGATAGGAGGCCGAAGCGTAGATTTTTGTGTGCATGAGCATCTACGAAGTTACAGTTAAAATGTGCTTCCCATCTGGAAATAAGAGGAGGTGATGAACTGGGGAGCACTGGGGCAATAATCAGCCTAGGACTAGCCTAGACCCGTCACCCCAATTGTGATCTTAGTGGCAGAGAGGGCCCTCTGGTTTGGGATTTCAAGGTTGTCTTTGGACAAGGAACCTGGGAGATGAGCTTCCCTGAGCTGCTCTCATCTCCAGCACCTTCATCTCCCTCCCCATAAGGATTTAAATAGCCAACGCTATTGTGTTGCCTCTGCCGTCTTAACAGGAGCCTGTAACGCTGAACTATTTTATTCCTCCATTGCTTCGTGTTCAAAAAAGCTATCATTTCTGGGGGAGATACCTTCCTTTAATTTGCATAAAAGATGCAGAAGTCCTTCCGAAATACCAATGCGCTGTTGTAAACTGTCACCTTTCCTACGGTGGTGGCAGAGGGGTGTGATGCACAGCTCCCGTGTGGCTGGCTGGTGCCGCATGTATGGTTGCGATAAGGGAGCCTCCAGCTGAAACACAGGGTCACCTCTGTATTTCCTCATGTAAGTTGGAAAAAAAAACCCACCAACCCCACAACCAACAAAAAAACCCTCTTCTCTTAACAATCTTACTCTGCAGTAGCAGGATCTGCTCTTGAATTAGAGGGCATGCCTGGAAGTTTTGCCTGGGGATGTCAGCCTCCCTCTTGAGTCACCAGGAAGATGCTGCCCCACATAATCTGGATGCAAGTGACTGATTGAAGGTGGGTTACCCGCACTGTGGGATTAATTGCCCTAATAATTTTGCGTTCCTTCCTGGAGAAAGCTCCTTCAAGCAATTGTCTTGGAAGGCTTCTTCGCTGTGCGTCAGGCTGCGACGTAAAATGTATGGGAGGTGCTAGTTAGGGGTCAGGATTCTCTCACTGACACCTTATCGATCCTAATGCTTCAGAGGAATGTGATTTTCTTCCTTTTTTAAATTTTTTTACAGCTTCTGCATGTACAATTCTTACAGCCGTAGTGTCTTGGCTTTTGCAGTTTTGGCTGTGATTCTTCCTATTTTAAGAGAGCCAGTGCAAGTGCACAGAACTGTAGCAGGAGAACGTGCATCTCCTCTTTAGGGATCTGGCAATACGGGATGCAGACTGCATCTGCTATGGAGGAACAATAGGTACTGTGTTGTCAGGAACAGTGAGCAAGACGTTTTGGGGGGGCTTTTTTGTTTTACAGGGAGGTGGTGAGGCACTGGCCCAGGTTGCCCAGAGAAGCTGTGGCTGCCCCATCCCTGGAGGTGTTCAAGGCCAGGTTGGATGGGGCTTGGAGCAACCTGGGCTGGTGGGAGGTGTCCCTGCCCATGGCAGGGGGGTTGGAATTAGATCATCTTTAAAAGGTCCTTTCCAACCCAGACCATTCTAGGATTTTTATCTTGCTTATTACCTCTTCCCTTTACTGATGGTATTGCTAATTTATCATTATATTTTGGGAGAGTTACCTTTTAAGTCTGATGTATCTGTCCCAAGCCATAGAGACAAGAGCCAAAAGTTGTGGTGGTTGTTTTGGTTTTTTTTTTTTTTTTTGTGGATCCCATTGTCTGTTCTGAATAAGCAGCAAACTTTTATCTTAATATAGAAGTTAGTTTTTAGCTTTTTGACTGCTACTGCAGGACACCATTGGGCTGGTCCAGCATGGCCCCACCAGTGGCATGGCACGGCACAGGAACGTCATGCGTGATGCCGCATGGACCCCACAGCCACAGGGTACCAAGCACAGCCCTCCAGATACTGATCTCAGCCACACGAAAGTGAGATTAGATGAGGCTTAATTACTTGTCACTTCTACTGGGTTTGATGGAGAAGTCATTTAAATCCCAGTAAATCATAAGCTTCCTTAAGCAGAAATCAAGAGGTGGAAATAACTGCTTCTTTTTTTAATTAAAAAGCATTCTTACAAAATAACACCTTATTATCAAAAATTTTTAGTTTGTTCATACCGCAACCAAAACAAGATGTTCAACAGCAGTAAGACATGTCCTTGTAGTTAAAACTCAAAATTTTCTTGGGCATGCTTTATAACCTAAACTGTCTAATGTACGTATTCATATTTCACAATACATTCATGAGACTTATGTCATTGGTTAATGACATACTTATGCTTACAGTACTTCTGTATTTGCAACCTCATTTGAGTCACGATGTTCTTGTAAATATTTTATCAAAATCCTTTCGTTGTGATAGCTTTTCTGGTATCACGTCAAAAACATTGGTGTCAAACTGTCTAATCTTGCAAGTGTTTTATCAGAGCCCTGTCACCCAGTGTCAAAACATCTCCACGTACGACCGTGATGCCGCTCAAACCCATGCCAGCCCAGCAAACTAATGCATCAGGAGACTTCTTTGCCTTTTACCTGGTTGTCATGCACAAGCCTTTCTTCTAGACCAAGGGTGAATCGTTTCTCCAGCAGCTTTGCTCCCCTGCAGGCTGTGGAGCCACCACTTCCCGGCTTGTAGGGCTGCTGTCCCCAAAGCCCTTGCCCAACTCATGGCAGACACCTGGGGTTCAGCCTGATCCTGCACCTGCTTTCTAAAGGCAGGGTCATTCTCACCTAAGGTGCCGATGGGTTTCCCCGTTTCAGTGGGTCAGGTCTTGGTGCGGGAGCTTTATTTCCCATTGTGGAGAGCCGGGCTTAGGAAGCTCTCCTGGCTTTTCCATGCAAGGCACATTCCAGTTAATGCTTGGCTATAGTTTTAAAAAAATCATTTTGTGGGGTTTTTTTTGGTTGTGTGTGGTTTGTTGTTTTTTTTTTTTTCCCTNGTTGGGGTTTTTTTTTCCCCTTGGGAAGGGGCTGTTGTTTTTGAGTGGATAAAGCAGCACTCTTGGCTGGATTTCTGGCAATGCAGTTTTCCGCGCTTGGAAGTCAGCCTGTCTGCTGTGCTGGCTGAGTCTTTAACTGCTTCCACGCAAAAATGTTATGCTGCGTAGCGTACAGCTTGGGGGTCCCATGACTTGCTCAAATGTGGCCAAAACCACCGGAGTGTTGTTTTGAGCATGCAGTATTGGGTCTCTGTGTCCAGGCATGTCTTGAAAGATGTTTATAAAAGCATGTGTTAAGGTTGCACTGGCTTCTTTGCAGTCACAACCCTTCTTCTGCCAGTAAATGAAGTGCGGGGCTGTTCTCCTGCTTGGAAACAGTTTTCCTAAGATGGTGTGTGTCCTGGGTGTGCTGCTGCTCATGTGTGGTTTGGTCAGCCATTATTGTGGATGTGCATGTCATGTTTTTTTTTTTTTTTAAATCCTAAAGAAATGAATTTTCTATTTGTTATTTTGCAAGTACTGTGCGGGTGTATCTCGTTTTTGCCCAAGTAATGCAGAAATTGGATTAGTTCATTTATCTGTGTGAGGAGAATCATCATTGATTAACAGTTCAATCCTCAGATACATTTGATGGAATATAACTTGCTGTCTGCATGGGATATTTTGCACTTCCATGGCTGTTCCCAACACCAGAGTGTCACTGAGTCTCCCTTCCCTCCAGAAGAGGGGAAAATAGAGTGAGGACACCGGACAGCAGAAGCTGTGACTTGTCTCACCTGAAGAATCTTCAGTGGCACTGAGATCCTCAAGGATGTGTCCAACTCAAACACCACCCATCCTTCCACCATCCAACAAAAAATGATTGGTGATGTGTGTTAATGCTGCTTTTGACACCGTAACTAGCAAAGCCCCACAGAAGACTTCACCCAGCAGTGGACAGCATGGACACAAAGCCTTTTCCCCATCAGGCGATGCCAGGAGCATGTAAAAATCCAAAGATTCCTCCTAAATATGAGATCTGCAACCTCCAGCGTTAGGCAAACCAGGCAGACGGAGAGGACAGTCTGCAGCTGGTTATCTATGGAAGTGAGGAGAGCTGGTGTCCAGCCACGGGCCATGGCAAGGCTGGGCCCTCTCATGTTGAGCATGGGCATCACAGCCAATGATTCTGCTCTTCCAAGCTCCTTCTGCCCAGTAAAGCAGAGCTTCTGCTCTGGGATCTTCCTTCAGATGATATTGGTGCTGGATTTACCTGCTTGTTAGATGGTGAAACACCTGTAATCGCATGTCAATGGGTTCCTCCATGGAGTAACGTATGAGCCGTGATCTGATCGAGTAGTCTGGCGAGCTGCAAATTTTCTGTGTGCTCTGTGCAGGCATTGATGCAAAACCTCTCAACTTTGGCTTTGCTGTATTTTATAGAAATATCTCTGTGAGATAAAACATATCTGTGATATATGAGAACTTGCACCTACTCAGCTGGCTTGGGTTCTCTATGAGAAATGCCCTGAGCAAAGGGTTGAAGAGCAGTAATCTCTCCAAATAAAGTTTTTGGGTAGGGATGAGGTTTTCATAATATAGGGCTTTTTCCAGCTGGAAAGTGGTTTTTTTTTTTGTTTTTTGTTGGTTTTTTTTTCCTGGATGCAATTTGCTCTTTTTTTAATGTGTCTAGACTTTTGAATGAGTTCTGAATGGGGCTGCCATGTGTGGGGAAGCCCCACTCCACCCTGCACTGCGTGCATAGTTGCTTGATGCCTCCTGGAAGTGTTGGATGGACTTGTTGAGCCTGAATTTGTCAGTGGTAGTGTGAGCACACTGCAAGCCCAATGCACCATGGAGGTGTGTGCACTAATAGTCTGTAGGTGATGCACGTGTGGGATAAAAGCTGCTGTGTTTCTGCCTGGGAAATCATGCTTAGAGGCATAGTGTATCTGGACCCGGGACCTTCTCCCCTCTTATGAGGGACCATCCTTGATGAAGGGGCATGTTTAGGATTGCCAGTGCACAGGCACAGACTGGGTGTTGCTCACCTGGAATGGCAAGTGTGATGGGAGGAGATGGGAAATGCCAAACTCTGCGACCCCAGTGCCTGCAATAAGTCTTTCTCACTTGAATTTGGGAGACACTTCCCTGGAGTTTTAATGTCCCACCAAGCTGAGAGTGTGGATACCATGTGCTTGTGACTTTGCCACCAGCAAGACAGAGGCATGGGTGATCTGGGCTTTCATGAGGATGAAGTCTGTCTTAATTTTTCCAGTGTGAATGGAAGCAAAATTAAACCTTGTAGAGGAGAAGTGAGGAAGGTGGGCAAGGAGGCAGACAGAAATCCAGGCTGCTTGTTTCCAGAGGGGCCTGAGCTGGGCTCATGCTTGCAGAGTGCAGGAGCCCGCCTGGGTTGGCAGTTGCTTTGGAAATGGAAATATTTTATCCTGAGTTACGTAATGCAGCAGCATGTCCAGACCTGAGATCCCTGCAATTTTCTGGCCCGCAAGGAATAATTTTCTGCTTGAGATGTTAACCTTCACTTTGAATTTCCTGGCTCGTATGGCAAGTGTGATCAGTGTAATATCTGTATACATAACTGCTGCTGTTTGAACTTGAGATGTTTAGGTAAATTTATTTTTGTTTGTAGCTGTTGGATAATGAAGAAGATAAAATGCTTGTATTTATACAATTCTTAATGAACATCAAAACCCACCCTGACCTACTGGTTAGATCCAGCAGGTGGAAGAGGCTGCAGAGCTGTCTCTATGTCTAATTGAAGCAGTAGGTTGTAAATGAGGATTTGAGGTGGCACAGAGCTGAGGCGCAAATTATCAGTGTTCCTGGCTTAATACAGTTTCAGTCTTTATCCCAAAATGTGGAGAAGCCTTTGCAGCTGTGAATATTTTTTGGTTGGTTGGTTTTTTCCCCAGCTCTTCACTGGGTAAAAAAACTGGCTGGATGTCTGGGCCCAAAGAGTGGTGGTGAATGGAGTTAAATCCAGTTGGCAGCTGGTTGCAAGTGGTATCCCCCAGGGCTCAGTACTGAGACTGGTTCTCTTTGGTATCTTTTTCAATGATCTGAATGAGGGATTGAGTGCACCCTCAGTAAGCTTGCAGATGACACCATGTTGGGTGGGAGTCTCGATCTGCTTGAGGGTGGGCTGGCTCTACAGAGGGATCTGGACAGGCTAGATCCATGGGCTGAGGTCAATGGTATGAGGTTCAACAAGGCCAAGTGC
>RSEF01000001.1:215250294-215264342 GCA_003993805.1 Himantopus leucocephalus | reverse complement strand
TTGGCAGTGCTAGGGTAACAGTTGGACTTGATGATCTTAAAGGCCTCTTCCAACCTAGATGATTCTATGATTCTAGGTGGACATGAGGCAGCCAGAGGTTGCGAGGATTTGGGGAGACGGAGCCCCTCAACCTCCTGTCTGCAAGGATGAAGGGTGACCCACAGCCCAGGGAATGAAATACCTTCTTACTCTTACCAAAACAGCAGCAAAACCTAGTCCATCCTTAACCTGGTGCTCAGCTCTCTCCCTGACTCTTTCCTGCATTAAATTAATGAGTGGTGGCTGGACTCTTCTCTCTGAGGTCACTTATTGAAGCTATGAGCTGAAACAATGGCAGCTTATCTGCAACATGGAGGAATATTGCACAGGAATTTGGTCCTGGAGTGAGGGACATCGGGCCCCCGCAGCAGCAGGGGCATGCATGGGTGAGCAGCTGGTGGTGGACCAGAAGATCAGCTGATGGCACTTCTATTGACCTGAGTTGCTGGGGACTAGAGCTACGTGAAAACAGAGATATCTGGTTTTGATGATGATGATTATTTTCTGGTTCACTGGCTGAAAACTTGTTTTCCTGGTTTTATATTGTCTTTGAGGTTTTTCAGCAAAATGGAAAGGGGGAGGAGGGGGGTAAAGGCTTTTAAATGGTTCATTTGAAGTGAGATGAAATAGGCCACAACCCCAGAAGTGAAATGCTATCTTATGGCAGAAAATGAAACAGTGTCAACTGGATGCAGGGGATAAAACCAATTCATCATAATCTTTCAGTTGGGTTTTTTGTACAGAAGTGTTTCACCTAGGCATTATTTTTTTCATGTCCGAGAGATGGATTCAGTGTTTTGTACTGATTTGGAAAGCATGCAGCGGTCAGGAACAGACTGCCCCGTTCCTCTGTGTTCTTGTACTGTGAAACCATGTTGTGACTTTAGTGTGTGCAGGAATCGGGTTTATTTAATCAACAGAAAGTGCTTTAATGCTTGAGATGAGTCTTGGAGAAGCGAAGTCTGCTTTCCCGATGCGGGAGGTGGCAAAATGTAGTTGGACCCTTACAAAACAAGGCAGGTCGTGTCAGCCCCCGCCTCTCCTTCCTTCTCACCTGTCTTGGCAGTGAGGGTGGGTTTCCAGGCTTGCGAGGACCGGAGGTGGTTTCCAAAATGAAAATGAGAGCTGAGGTCTCGAATGGGGTGTGCAGCCACTGCTTTGCTCCTTACTGGGCTCACCCACCTGAGTCACTTCAGCCTGCAGAGCCAGTTAGCAACTTCTCCATGGCCTTATTTGATTTGAGGAGGAAAATCTGTCTGGCACGTGTGATTATTAATTTGCTGGTGGAAATCCTGGATGTTTTGCCAAAGGAGACGTAGAAGTACCCTGGAGATAAGGACACATCATCTTGCCCCGGGTCATCTACAAGGAGAGTCCTGTACTGCCAGATCCAGATGGCACGTGATGCCATCCAGGTGCTTCTTCTATAGGATTTAGGGGTGTCCCAGGGAAGGAAAATATTACCAGGAGGTAGTTACAAGCTTAGAAAAATGGGACATGGACCAAGGGGAAGGGAGGCAAGGTAAGTCCGTCCCCCCCCCATCCCTTCGACAGAAACAGTTCCTCATGAAAGGAGTTGGGGTGCTGTTCGGGAAGCCGCAGTATGTTTGTTAGGTGTCCAGTGTGACTCTGTTCTTCCTTTAACAAGCGATTTTGAGCCCCACTAACAAAATCAAGGACCAGACCTCAACAACATCCAGGAAGCTCATAGCAGTTTTGGGGATACATTACACTGGCTTTGGCATTCATCCAGACCGCGTGGGACCAGCTCTGCTGAACTGTTGTCCTTGTCCCAGGATTCCCTATTCACAGCCCAGCATCTCTCATTGGACAGTTTTCTATTAGAAGTTAAGCAATGAGAGGAGGTCCTTTCAGCCTGGGCTGACCTCGATGCTGGCAGACTCAGGCTTAGACCCATCCTCTGGCTCTCTGCAGAGACACAACATTTTCTGCTCTTCAGCAAACACATTATGAGGCTGGTCACATGCCAGTTGAGAGGTCCTCCTGACCAGCACTGCTGCTGGTATTACCTTCACCTGATTTCTTCACCTTTACCCCTCTTTTTTTCCCCCACCATATTTTTAAATATTTGCCGTATTTTCCCCCGTGGATGGGATGGGTTTTTCTGAATTGTTCCATCCTCACATTCATTCCCCAGGCACCAAAGTCTTCCTCTGGGGCTCAAGCCTGCTGGAAACACTCGAGATACTCAAGCACACTTGTCTGGTGTGTAGTAGCAGAGGGGAGAGTAAGGCATTGCTGTCCATGAGACAGTTTGTCCAGAAGATGGAGGACCTCTGTGGGAGCATTGTATGGGCTGAAGGAATGAGGAGGCTGAAGAACAAGTACTGTCCTCTGGCCGCTGCATTGGGAGACAGCTGTGATTGATGCTGTAATAACGGGTGTTGGGAACGCAGTGATGGGGAAGTCTATCTCATAACCAGAGTACTAGCTTTAAAGCATGGTCACATTGGTCATTTGGCCGGGGGAAAGGAGCATTATGGTATAATGGTGAGTGGGCTCGAGACACACATCCCTCATCCAGCTTCATTTCTAGAAAATACTGCTTTTAGAGGGGGGCTGGTTTCGATGGATGCTTTGCAGAAAATACCAGTGCAAAATATCTGCTGCTCTTTCATCACATTGAACAGGGAGCGCTGGTGCCTCTCCTCTCCCCCACCTCCTGGTTTCCGTGCATTGGCACAACCGGTCACAGCTTTCTGGCCCCAGGATGGGAATTGCCCCCTTCCCAATGCCCTGCAATTCAAATGGTTTTCTGCAAAGCATGCCCATCCCCCTGTTTCCTAACTCACTGGCAGCATCTCCGGGGGGGGCGAGGTGACATCCAGGCCAGCGCAAAAGCCAAAAGGCATCTAAGAGGTGCTGGGACCCTCCTGCGAGCCAGGGCCAGGCAGGCGGGTGGTGCAGGGGAGGCGGGATGTACCAGGGCACCCAACAACAACTAACCCCACTTGGAGCTGCCACCTCTGCACAGGACTTTGGGGAGTCCTCTTTGAAAGCAGCCCGTTGGAGGTAAGTTCAATGGAGTGAGTGGGTATGCACTCTGAGGCACCCTGAGCCAAAACGCTCCACTCCAGACCATGAATAGATCCAGATCCTGGTCGCTTTTCTTTTTTTTCAGTGTAAAGAACAAGTCCGTTTCCAGTGATGCCGCGATGCATGCACTTTTGCATCACACCAGGGAGCGTTGAGAAAGCCAGCAAATATAATGAGACTTAGTGATTAAGAAAAAAAAAATAGAAAAAAGGGATAAAAGCCCGAAGCGCAAGAGTTACATGAAAATGCAAAGTGTTTGGTAAGGTTCAGACACCAAAAAACTAATGAAAAGGTGCTTTTTTTCTTACTGATGCTTGACATGAGGGGTCTGCACCCCATGTCTCCTGGGGTTTTGGGGTCCTTAAGCTGTAGGAGTTGCTTTCTCTGGGTGTCTATGTGCATACTGCCTTCCATGGTGAGAAACGTGGCTTTCACCTCTGGTGTCCTGCTCTCTCCAAAGAGCGGGGCTTATAATTCCTGGCAAATTTGCATCTGTGGGAGTGGTTCTAGCTGAGCTCTGGCGTGGAAGTGCTGGGTGATGGTGGAGGAAGCAGGGCAGGACACAGTGGGAAGCCTGGGAGGCTCTCAGGGCAGTGGGTGATGGACCAGAAAGTCAGGGAAACCCAGCAACAGAGAGAGATCCCACAGCGTTGGCTGGGAGTGCTCATCAGTGTGGCTTGGTAATGGCTAGGAGAACTGTGGGTGTCCACCTCATCCACGCTGGGCAGGGGTTGGGGGTGGCTGTTGACTGATTTCCACAATATTAAGAGAAAAGGAGACACTCGTCAAGCAAGTTGAGGTGCTCTGAGGGGCTGGGTACTTTGCTTGAATGAGCCACCACTTGTCATGAAAAAAATGGGGCATTCAGGAGCGTGACAACTCTGCCCAAGCTGCACCTATAGCAGCAGGGTATCTCTGCTTTTAATACCACAAGCAGGATAATGTGGGGCTTTACACTGCTGTGCTGCTACCCCGAAACACGGAGAGCAGAAATCCATAAACTCCATTAGAGCAGGAGAGCAAATGACCTGAAGCCAGGGGTCCCAGGAGGAAGTTTGCCATCCATACGGCTTTTGTTATTTCTCTAAAAAATAAGAATGAGGCCACTGTAAAATATCAGAAATCAAGATTCACCCATCCAGCTTTCTGTGCGAGGGTATTCAGGGCTTGGCAACTGCCTGCAGACATGTCTTTGGGGCTAGATGTTTGCAGATCTGCCAAATCTTGGACAACTTCTGAGCCAGCCAGCACTTCCTAATGGGGCTTGGTTTGATTTGCTTGGTCAAAACGCTTCTTCTGAATAGAGGAACAGAATTAGATGCTTTGTAGTCTGTTTCTCAAAAACAGGAGAAATTTTAGAAAAGCAGCGTGGTGCTCAGCTGGTGTTCTAGAGGCACCAGGCTTTAATTAATATCATTGAGAAGTTCAGATCCCAACTTTAATTCCTTTTTGTTTGTAACTGGGAGCTCTGAGGAGTCAACAGATTTTGTGGCTTGTACAGATGTTTTTTTTTTTCCCCAGAGCTGGGTTGAATCTGAAATACACCTTTGTAATTGCTGCTTTTCTGTCTTTTACTTGATATCTGCCAGAACCACCATCCAATGGACATTACATGGGTTAGCATTATTTGTGCTGCATTATTTCAACTCAGGCAGAAGTCTTCTCCTGCACTCAGTCCTTAGCTCTGTGAAAAATCTTGTAATCTTTTTTCGGCTTCCTCTAAAGGTTAAGTTACTCTGTGAACTGACAATATAAACTGAAAATGCACATCTAGGATTGTTTTCATTTTGGTCTTTGTGTGAGGTCTGCGCTCCTCGTGATGCAGAAGTGCTGTGCACTGCACCGCTCTGTGCATGTGGGTGCCTTCACAAGCACATCCCTTGCGAGGCTGGAGACTTTTCTGTGTTGGTGCTTTCAGAGCTGTAATGTAGAGGTGCATACCCAGTGGCTCCAGAAGATGCTCATTTTTTTTAAGAGCATCTTCCACTGGTTGACAGATTTGCAGAATGATTCAGCTGGGAAGGGACCTCTGAAGGTCTCCAACCAAGCCTTCTGCTCAGGGCAGGGCTGTCTTCAGTTATTGCGTGTCTCAGGGTCTTGACCATTCAAAGATGGAGATGACAGCACCTCAGTCGTTCCTGCTTTCTGGTTCCTGGGGGTGCACCCACTCTGGATGGGCAGTCAGATGGTGTGGGCAGGGGTGCAGATGTGCTCTCCCCTACCGTAAAATTCAATGTTGGATGATTCCCTTCCATTCTCCATTCTAAACAAGGGGACTTTCCATGGGCAAGGAGATCCGCTTCTATGGCCACATCTGCATGGGGAAGATCCCAAACCACCACGGGTCTGGTCCAAGGCCAAGCAGCTGGGCTGTGTCCAACACACAGAGCAGAAACAGGCTCTCACCAAAGTGCTGGACATGCTCGTGCTTTCCAAAATGGCACGTGTGGGTCCAGGTGGGCAGTGGGCACAACGTGCTGACTCCCAGCTCCATGGATCCCCACTCAGACCCTCTGGCCTTCCCTAAGGTTGAGTAAGTGCTTTTGGTGTCATACCTTCATTTCTCCCCCATACAAAGAACCGGTGCCCATCTCGCAGACCACTGGGTGTAAAATTCAGGGGAAAAGGGAGATGTGGATGATTATTCTCCTTTGTAGGTACAATTCCTAGGGGAAATGTAAAAGTGGATGGAGAAACTGGACTTTTGGTTTTCATCCCCCTTTCTGTGGTCACTATCAAGGAAGCATGTCCCAGATGTCTGAAGAATTGTATGTAGCCATAAAAACGTGGCTGGACGTCTCTGCTTTCTTCAGGAAATAGATCTAGAAATTAACAGAAAGTTGACAAAGATGAGATTTTTGGATTAAAAATACAAACCTCAATTCTTTTAGTGTGAGAGAGATATATATATAAAGAATGGTTTTAACATTATTTTGTTTTAATCCGGGGGGAGGCATTTTCCCAAGGTCACCCACTGCAGTAGTGGGAAGAGTGACTCAGGCCCCATCTTCTCTATGAAATCTGCTTAAAAATAATGATCTGGGGGAAAATCTGGCTGCTGACACTAACTGTATGACTTGCTTATCTAGCTGCTCTGATCAATAGGTTTGCTTTCCCTGTATAGCTGATAGATCTTGACTTTTTGAGTCTGACAGTGACTTTTTGCAGTGCCAGCTGATACAGGACCATGGAGACTTGTGGCTACTTCTCAATAGCGGGGGATTTGTTGAAGTAAATCAGAACTGGAGTCACTGAGAGGGAATTAATGTGAAATGCCTTCATGTTAGTTTTACAGTCGCTTTAATAGGCATAACTACACTATTAAAGTGATCTGTCTGTATTTAACTCTTATTTGTACTTCAGTGGAATAAATGTTTTTCTTCAGGAAGGGTGACTTTTACAGAGTAAAAGAGCTATTATAAAACTCCCAAATGCCTCAGTGATAATGACGTGACAGCTTGCAGCCTGAAACCCAGGCTCCTTATATTGTGGTAGTGCCTTGAAGTCCGATTTCATCCCCTCTTCCACCTCCTCTTCTCCCTCACCCCAATTACACTTCCAAAATGTCTCTGAAATGATGGTGTTGGGCACACAGCTGGTTATACCTTGGGTAGTCACTCACAACTAAAACTGCTATATTGCTTCAACAGAACAAATCCTGACTTCAACCCAGGTCAGCTTCTTCTTCATGTTGTTGTGTTACATGGTGGAGAACATCCTCACCTTGATGTCCAAATGGGACTTTGGTAAATCAAGGCTCTATAAGAAGTTGCAGCTTGTACTGGTCTGGTATAGACATAAGCTGGCTGCACCCTTGGATTTGGGTTAATTGTGCTAAAGAGTAGGAAAAGTGTTTTCTGATGTTTTTTTAGTAGTAGGTCCTCCTTTGCCCAGGAGTGACAGTAGCTATACCACTTTTTTGTAGAAACAGGGAGAGAAACTGCAGGTGAGGTGGGCCACCAGCCGTGAGGCCATGCCAGGAGGTTATGGACAGATGATGGGTGCCCATCTACGTTGCTCACTTCCCTGCTGTGTTGACCATCAGATCCTCAAATCTGCTTCCCAGCTGGGCACAGAGACCAAGGAGGGGCCCAGCGTTGGTGGCTGTTGGGCTATGAAAAGCAGAAGGAGGGATAGACCTGACAGACTGGGGTGAGCTTGTCCAGATCCAATGTCCACAAGTCCAGCATGAGGGAGGATCTTGTAATATCTTTAACTCCTCCGTACGGTCTTTGTGGCAGGCAGTGGGGTGAAAAACCTTTAAGGCTCATAAAGCGAGGGGTAGGAATTCATGGCTGGGGTTGAGGGCTGGAAACTGAGACAGAACAACCCTGCTGAAATCTAGTTCTTGCTTTTGGGATTTTTTTTTTTTGTGGATTTTCCTTCTTTTTTTTTTCCCCCTCTTGGCTCTATCTTTCAACTGAAGCTCGTGCAGATTTGTCACAGGTCACAAAAACTTAAGCCATGATTTGTAGAAGATGAATGGACTTTTAAAA
The DNA here is from genome assembly GCA_003993805.1 of Himantopus leucocephalus. NCBI lineage: Eukaryota > Metazoa > Chordata > Aves > Charadriiformes > Recurvirostridae > Himantopus > Himantopus leucocephalus. The sequence continues at coordinate 215,256,750 of RSEF01000001.1, read as the reverse complement.
TCAATTTTGTGGTCCCTGGTGTCAGTGGGTTGCCAATCACTCTGTGCTGGTGCTGCCCGGGTTCCTCTGCCGGTATCATTAGGAGGCGCGGGCAGCATTCATTACAGGGAAGCCGAGTCTTGCTGCCTGTTAATGGAATTGAGCTGCCTGACCTTAACGTGTGACTGATACTTAATTTGAAGTTTCTCTGGACACCAGCAGGCTGTAACGGAAACAATACAGGCCCAGCGATACAAAGCCTTAGCCCTGAGAAGAGACTAAAATAAATTAAATTTAGTAATTAGTAAAAATCCTCGGGGCCTTGAGGTCACACGCGGAAATAAAAAGTGAATTTTTTTCTACTTTGCAACTTCATGGGTTCCTGGCAGTGTCTCGTGTGCCGTGGGGAGAAGTGTGGTACAGTCTGGTCACCCTTGGCCGGTGGAAAACTCTGAGGTGCTCCTGCCCCCGCTCAGATGAGTGCATCTCCAGCCCCAGAGCCATCTCCATCACCCTCCTGGTCTCCTTCACTTTGCTGAGACGCGCAGGAGAGAGACCCTGTGGCCCCGAGACCCTCATCCGTGGGGTGTCTTCCTGATGCACCTGTCATCCTATGGGTGTGTGTTTCCTGCAATGATTGGGTTCCCTATGGTCCCCATATACCCTCAGGGATAGTCACCTGCTAGAAATCCATGGGTAGCCAGAGTAGATTTGGTCACCCCCCCATCCCTGGTGCTCAGTTGCAGTCCTTGCTCTGGTGGGAAGTGCAGGCAGCAGGTTGATTTGGTATGATCTACCCAGGGATTGGAGAGCTTGCACTGATTTGGGATGCTCCCTCGGTGAGGTTGTTCACTGTCAAGAACATCTGTGCAGCTGGGCCAGAAACTGGGCTGGTGGGGGCTGTTTTCCTCCCTTCGCAAGAGATTTTCAAGGCTGTGGGAAGTACAAACCTCTGCGTGTGACTCAGGGCTTTGGGCTCTGCCTGAGACCCAGCACTGGCCAGTTCAGGCCCTGCAAGTGCTCATGATAAAAGGTACTAGTAGGTGTCCAGGCTGGGATCATCAACCAAGTTTATTGCCCCTTCCCCTCTCCCCATGAGCAGCACTTGCCCCTTGGTGCAGCAGGGCAGGCAGACGAGGTACAGGCAGGGGGTTCTCAGCATGGGGCTCTTGCAGTAAAAGTTAAAATTGGAGAATGAGCCGACCATCCCAGCTCTTTGGCAGGGAAAAGCATGGTCTCTCCTCAGTCTGGAGCAGCTGAAGATGTCTCTCCAGAGCCAGGAGGAAACTCTGGGCCAGCGCAGTGCCAGCTAAAAGATTGAACTGCAATTCCCAAAATGCCTCCTGAGCATCTAGGGCCATGAAGCTGTAAAAGGTCATCCTTGGGGAAGGAAAGGTCTCCACTCCCTAAGATTCAGGAGTGACACACGCAGACAAAGCTGAGCTATCTTATGATCTGTAAATCTGCTGCACAGCTCCCTGGGGCTGACCCAATGCCCTCTGGGATGAGTCTTCCTGCTCCTGGTCATGTATGTCTATGGCTTACGGTGCAGAAACTGACCTGCTGCTGGGAAAAATGGTCCATGTAAGGCAAAAAAAGGGTATCTAGGCTGCTACTGGTAGAAACTCAGCCCTGTTGGTCTTCTTTGGTTCATCTTACTAGCAATGGCAACATGTTAATGGGTGGGGGATATCTGTAAATGCCCTGCAAGCATGTAGGAGACCTTGGCTGGTCATAGAGGAAAAGGTGGCTTCAGTCCCTGAAGCATCACCAAGAGGCAGTGGGGAAGGGAATGGCATGGCAGCGACCTGTGGTTGTACAAACACCTTTTCATGGGAGATGAGGAGAGGGTCTGGTCCTGGGTCCACCATCCACCACTTCTGCTGATCAGGACAGCTTTGTCCTCTGCCCAGCTCCCATCTCCTCCACTGTAAAACAGGGTGCATTGTCCAGCCCGGTTCTCGCTGTGCTGGGTAACTGTCCTTGAATGCCATTTAAGTACAGAAACAACTAATTTGGGTGTGCCGTGATTCACCAGAGCATGAAAAGCCTGCTTGAAGGCCCTGCAGAGGAACCAAAATCAAACAAATCTCAGATGGTCTCACAAATGAAGCTGAAAGGTCATAACGATATCAAGCAGGAGGTCGAGTGCGGCACTGCAAGCCTGCTAAATATCAGCCAAAGATTAGTCCATCCTCTCTGAAAGGCCAAGGGCTATAAAGGCTCCGAGTTCCTTCTGCTGCATGTTCAAACTCACGGCGTCTAAAAATGGCACAAGCCCCCTGTGAAAGAGAGATGCAACTTCAGGAACAGCAAATTCAAGGGAAAATGTCAGGCCGGTGAGGTATGCAAAAATGAATTTTGAAAATTCTTAGATTTTTTTTTTTTTAAAGCCAAAAGGGACTTGTAGATTGTGTGCCTAGCGCTAATTAATTTGGTGATTTGCCAAGCATCGTCATCCCAGCTTAATCAGCAGCTGTGACACAGTGCTGTCCATGGACCAGCCTCCTGTCCTAGCTTCTGGGGATGGGCTCAATGGATGGACAATGAGTTTCTGGGGGTGGAGGAAAGTTTGAGCCAGCCTGAGATTGATTTAACTGCTTGTTTAGGCCCCCAATGAGGTAGGAATGGCCCATCCTATTGGACTATGTTCTGCTGGGTGGTTGCATCTGCTCAGCCATTTCTGGATTTCCATTAGGTACATCACCTCATCCTGTATTTGTCTGAAAATCTGGCCTTTTAGAGACTTCATCTGACATAGAAGTTGCCCATGCAGGAACTGTACTAGAGACAAATTTAATCTGGGAAAAGCAGAGTCAAAGCATCAGATTACCCAGGGGGTTAAACTTTTGTGGAAGAGCTCAACAAGGCTGCAGGCTGCTCCCCAAGGCCACCAACATTCTCCTAATAGTATCGTGCTAATTAACTGGCAAATTCCTTGGCTCTTGTGTTGACATGGATGGATGGTCTAACTAGGTTCAGTAATTCTCCCTAGACCAATGTCTGGTGTCTAGCATTGGGTGTCCCACAACCTCCAGTGGACCAAAAGCAGGAGTTTGAGGAGCACAGCTGAACCTCACACCCATTGAAATCACTAAAAGCCCTGCAAACATGAACTAACCCATTGGCATGAGAGAAATTTCACCTCATGTGATGGGCAGTGACTGATCCTGAAAACACGTGGGTGGATGCATCAGTTAAGTTAAAAAGTGCCTGGTGTGCAGAAAGCCCTGGGGACACATGCTTTCCCCACCACAGCATCCCCTCTTCCTCCCCCTGGGTGACACCCCACCTCCAGTCATTGCCACTATTTGTATTTATGGGGCACTTAACCAGCCCTATAAACAACAATTTACAGGTTATTCTGCAACCTGTAACAGAAAACCTCTTCTTTATTTTGTTGTCTCTCTTAAGATCAGCCCCAGGAGCTGAGTTCCCTCTGAATGCTGGTTTTGTTTCTCAACAGTGAGGCTGGCTTTAGAAAGCAAGATAAGGGTGGCAACCTGGTGCTGCTAACGGGCTTCTCCAAGGGGGTTTGTTGGGCCAGGGGGGCTGAGGGCCACATAGCCTCCCCGTACCTGCTGTGCTTGTTGGCTACACTGAACGGCAGCGTGTAGGTTTCCAAGGTAGATGTAATAAAAACAACGTCCACGTGAGAGAGGAGAAATGTTTCTGTCCGAGCGGGCTCGGCAAAACCACTGTCAGGAATGGTAACAATCATAATGGGAGGTCAGCTCGGGTCCCAGCTGAGCGGTTTGCTTCTGCGCGCAGTGGGAGGAGGCAGTTCTTTGAAAGAAAACAGTGAAGGGAGATAAACTCGACTGCCTCTGCCCTGGTAACCCTCCCTTCGGGTGTCTTGAGGCCACCTGGTTTGGCTTGTCACCTGCTGAGAAGCACTTTCTTCTCCCAGCAGCTCCCCTAGGTCCCTGATGCTCTCCATCCCATGAGCTGCCCATCATGGCATGCCCACCAACCCAGGGGTGAATGCAGTGTGAGGACTCTGGAGGCAGCCCCGTTTCCCACCCTGCAATGCTGAGTTTAGGTCTGCCTGAACTAATTTGATGGGGACCATACTGCTGGAGGTTGTGTTTTTCTCAAAGTGTTACCTGTAAAAGAGGTCTAAGTCCCAATTCTTCCAAAACACAGAGACTATGTTTAGAGAGGAGACATTGCTTTATTCTGGCCAGGGTACACAGTGGAAAACTTCCACAAATCATGCACACCCCATGCTGGTTTCCTCATCATATTTATGCACGAAAGTGACAAGGTAGCACATTCCCAATTCCAATGATTGGTTAGTAATTCACATATGATTATAATATTCACTGTGCCATTCTCCTTGGTTGCTGCACCTGCGCAAGGGAAGGGCCTCCATCTGGGCAAGGGTCGTCTTGGCCTGTGGGCGTGATTTTTAGTATTATAATGAAGGTAGTTCAGCTTAAGACACCCAGATTTTTCACTTTTCTGCCAAGTTGGTTAGGTCTTTCAGAACACCGTAGATTAGTAGCGTCCTCAAGGTTCATACGCTCGTATGCTTCAGGATGTTTCTCTTTAAAGAACAACAACAATACTTGCTTTCCTTGATTAGGAGTTCTTTCTCATACGGCTGAAGGATGGAATCCTCATTATCTGAGACAATGCCTCAAAGAGTTCCTCTACTAATTAGCCCAGACACTTGTGAAGAAACATTCCCAAGGCCAAACATCTGGCCAAGTACACAACAAAATGGTCATACACAAGACCCTGTATCAGAAGTTCAGCTAAAGCTAACAGTTAACAGGCCTAACTAACTTTAATGCTAACAAAGCTGGCTAAGATTCTAACTATAAGACAACAGAAGGAGAGACCAGGCTTTGCTGCCAAGTTCACTCTCCTCCTCCCCTGCATCCTCCTCATTTGCTCCAGCTCTTCGTTCCGCTCGTGGTAGCTGCAGAAGACATGAAACCAGGGGTTGCAGGTTTGCATATGGTCCTCATCACTGTGCTTGGTTCATTCTGGATTTGTTGGTAGTTTCTGGGTCTTTAATATTCACATGGATTAATCATAGAATAGAATAGAACAGAATCATAGAGTCTTCTAGGTTGGAAGGGACCTTTAAGATCATCAAGTCCAAGTATTGACATAACGCTGCCAAAACCACCACTAAACCACGTCCCTCAGCACCACATCTACCCATCTTTTTAAATACCTCCAGGGATGGTGATTCAACCGCTTCCCTGGGCAGCCTGTTCCAATGTTTGGTAATCCTTTCAGTAAAGAAATTTTTCCTAATATCCAACCTAAACCTCCCCTGGCACAACTTGAGGCCATTTCCTCTTGTCCTATGGCCTGTTACTTGGGAGAAGAGACCGACTCCCCCCTGGCTACACCCTCCTGCCTGAAAAGGCAGTTGTAGAGAGCGATAAGGTCTCCCCTGAGCCTACTTTTCTCCAGGCTAAACAGCACCAGTTCCCTCAGCTGCTCTTCTTAAGACATGTGCTCCAGAACCCTCACCAGCTCTGTTGCCCTTCTCTGGACTCAATTTTTTGGCTTTGCAACAGCTTTTCTGTTTTAGTTGGATTTGATTCATTAAACTAGTTTAATGGCTTCACCCTATTGCCTTTGAATTGGAAAAAAACCCCAACATTTACTGACAACAAGCACAGGCAGCACAGCCCCACTGCTGCTGTCTTTCCTGCAGACAGATTGAAGCCAGTGTGTGCGGGTTTGCAGCAGACACAACTGGCACCATCCTGATGTTAAGCAAATGCTTCCCAACCACGGACCGTGCCTGGTGTGTTCTCCAGAGACCCATCTGCGGGAGCTGGGTTAGGTGTTATGTGAATGAGAGGTGGGAAGACCTTGCTGTGGCTGGAGGTAGCTTTGGACCCAGTGTTGCAATTTATCCAGTGAAAAATTCCTGCAGTGGCCTCATTGAAGCAGGAGGATGCTTCTTCCTTGGGTGCAATTCCTGTGCCCTGTCAGAGTAGTTTCACATGAGTGACATCTCCTACGTGCTTTATAATGTGGCTTGTGTTGCTCAAGGAGAGATGGCCCAAAGTGTACCTGTATATTTGGGGTTTTTTCTCCAGATTCACCACTTCCTCGGTCAGTAAGTGACCTGGATCCTGTGCAAATCCATACTATATATGGGCTGTTTCATTTCTCTTGGAGACTACATGTACGCAGGGCTGGTGGCAGGCTGGGACCTTCTGGGACAAGGGGTGGGCTCTGCAGCACAAGCTGCCTGCCTTGCTTCCAGCCAGCATACTCCCTGTACTTCCCTTACAAGTAATTCTTCACTGAGTCTACTGGGATTTGCATGGACAACTTCATAGGAGGCTGTTTTGGGGAAAAATTTCCAACCCTGTAGGGTTGCCTTCAATACTCCTTCCCAGCAAACGGGGATGTGGTTCAGAGGGAACAACGGGTGGATCCCCACCACCAGGAAAGAACAGAGGGCTGGAACACCTCTGCTATGAAGACAGGCTGAGAGAG
>RSEF01000001.1:215228958-215250284 GCA_003993805.1 Himantopus leucocephalus | reverse complement strand
GACCTTCCCAGGCACTGAGGTCAGACTGACCAGCCTGTAGTTCGTCGGGTCCTCCTTCCGGCCCTTTTTGTGGATGGGAAGTTTTTTCCCTTCAGATGCCATTTGCAGACATTTAAGCATGAAGTTTGTTGATGTGGTTCTCCAGCTGTCCTGGTGNAAGCATGAAGTTTGTTGATGTGGTTCTCCAGCTGTCCTGGTGTCAGCCGGGAAAGAGTTAATTTTCTTTCTAGTGATTGCTGTGAAAGGAATGTCAATAATGCATGTTGGTTTAGTTGTTGCTAAACAATGTTTATACTTTTCAAGGAGTCTTTTCAGCCTCCCTTAGAAGCTGAGGAGGACCCCAGACAGAACGATGGAATGGCCAATGGAATATTCTGTACCATAGACATCATGCTCAGTATATAAATAGGGGTTGGCCAGGGCAGAGAATCAGCGATCACTGCTCTGGAAGGTATCAGTTCACCGTGTGCTAAGCGTGACTTGTGTCATTATTATTATTGTTGTTATTTTCCTTTTCTGTTATTGTTCTATTAAACGATCTTTACCTCAACCCACAAGTTTTTCTCCTTTGCCTTTCCCCTCTTTTTCTCCCTCTTCTCTCTGACCTTCTGAGGGGAAGGGGGAGAACTGCATGAGCGGCTGCATGGTCCTAGCTGCTGGCTGGGGTCAAACCATGACAACAGCATATAATTAATTCTTCCAGAATGAGTTCATTATTTATTAAAACAAAATTTCTTATTGGATATCAGGTCTTCTGCTGTAGTCTCATTATCCAGCAAAAGTGAGTCAAAAATATTATCTTGTTTCTCAGTGACTGGTGTGGAAACTCACCACTGAAAACCTCTCCCCCACTGCATAGGAGTTGTTCTCTAATGTATATTAGTAATTCCCATAATCATACCATTCCTTCTGCATTTTCTTTGTCTATTGAAATTAGAAATCACTGTTCATATTCAGTGTGATCTGTAGATCAGACTGACCACAGTTCTCAAGATTCCAGTTATAGGAGCTTCCAGTGTTAATTTGATTTCTGCTGTTTCCTCTAATTTGTTTATATTTGTCAAATCATTATATGTACAATATTATTCTGTCATTTCAACCTTCACTCTATCTTATGACACCTATATTCCATGATTATTACCTCACTGTATTTCTGTTACCTTAATAATTCCTCCTATCACATTGTGCATCGACACTTTAAATAATCCAGCCAGCTCCTTGAGCTCTTCTTATTAGTGAAAAAAACATCTTTACAAAACTTCTTTCTTCTTCCCTTTTTTTGGTTTAAAAAAAAAAAATAATCAGCCCTTTTCTTTACTCTGTTCCCTGAGTTACTACTCACCCATTTCTTATGTTGGTCCTCCTTGCTGTCCTAGTGATACCTGCCGATATTTATCTGTACCAGCATCTGCTCTATTTTTCAGGTGTGGAGGTCACACAGAGGTCTCCAGAGCTTTTTCGCTTTGGAGGCAAATAACTTCTGTGTCTAATCTGGCAGTAGCCTCTCAACTTTTCTTTAACAAGACTTACTAGTCACATAGGCCTGCATTTTCCTGCTGCTGATGTGACTGTCTGGCCATGTCTCTCATCATTTCCTCTGTTTGCCCGCCGTCCTACCGTCAGTTCTTTCTCAACACTTCCTGCATGTTACTCTTCTTTCTTCTAGGTTTGTGCTTCTTGAGGCTTCTCTTTAAAGAAAGGAAACGAAACTGAAATGACAAATGCTAATCAGAAATGCCCACAAATCCATATACAGTGATCACTGCATTGTATTCTTCATGTTTTTCTGCCTGCTGCCACTGGCCCACAGGAAGATACATTCCCTGGCATTTACTCAGTTGCTGAATAGGGAAAGTTGAGTTAACTGCAAATGATCATTTTCCCTGGGGATGAGTCTTGCAAGCACTGTAATGCTGATAGCAACCAGTCCAGAGGCAGCAGGACCTGCTAGTCTTTTAGGAGCACTAGGCAGGTCAGCATAGGTCATTTCCACATAGTTCTTGGTTTGTCAGCCAGCAGAACTGATGTTCGGATTGGGACTCACACCAGCCTTGCTCGGCTGTGCACTCTGATGAACTCCCAGCCTGAGGGAATCTCCGCAGGCATAAGCCTCTATCTACGTAATCTTAGCGCTCATGTGAAGAGCAGCTGTACTCCTTTGATTATTGCAGGCCGGTTATCTGTTGAGCCACTCTGTGGGTGTTAGTTTCATTTTCTTAAATTGCTGGCTGTTTCCTGATCCTATGCCGTGGTACTGTGTTTCCCTGAGCTGTGTTGTATGGGCTGATGTGACAACCATTCCTTCCCTGCACCAACATTTAACAGATGGCTCTTAACCCGATATTCCCCAGCAGCTTGTGATCTCAGTGGGCTTTGAAGCAGTATCATCCTTCCCCCGGTTCTGGCCTCTTCTCTTGCACTGTATGATTGCGTGGTGAGCTGGTCCAAGGAACTGAAGCACTCTGTTATATGTCAGCTTAGTCTATGGACAGATCAGATCTGGTCAGCTTCCTGTGAGGTTGCTTGAGCTCCTTACCAGTGCGGATTAGACCATACCAGTGGAAGGAGTGCTGTGAAAACACATACTTGTATGGACATGTGCATTTGCAGGCTATGAAAATCTACACAAACAACAGCTGAAATTGTTATGCATATTCTTTTGTGTTCTGCAATGTAAGTCAAAGTATGGGGAGGCTCTAACAGGTAATTGTGAAATGGGCCTGATTGCTTGTAACTTGTCTTGCTCGTTCCTGTTATCTTTCGTAAGGTAACTGGGTGCTTAAGGCTTGGGCACTGCGATCTGAAACACTGCTGTTACCTGGCTAGCTGCCTCTTGTGAAAATACACAGCTCCTTTTCCACCTTCACAATTTCCCTCTTTGTTTATGCCTTTTGTTATAAAATTCAACATCACAGCCTTTATTCATATTCCTTGTGGTGGAACTCATAAGTAGATGATATCCTTGACTGATGAAGTCAGAGCAAAGACGTCTCTTGAGTACTCTTTTTTTTCCGGTTTCCAAAATAGGTATGGTTGACAACTGGCACTCTGTGGCCCTTCCTATGCTGGCAGGCAGATAGAGATGGGTGCTGAAGCTCAGCAGTATTTTTGTGAAGATACACGCTGCTATGACTGCAGGTTGTGCAAACCTAGCTGAGTTAGCTAGCTTGAGTGCCGTGCAGACAGGCAGCAAGGACCCTTGAGGGGCTGGACCCCAACGTGTGTTACTTGGGCTACCCCTGAGCTATGTGGTCAGCACTGAACACCCATGTCCAAGGCACCTGGGGAGTCAGAGAACTGGAGGAAGCTGGGCTTGTGTCCTAGCTGCAGATCTAGAATAGACTAGAATAGACTATTTCAGTTGGAAGGGACCTACAATGATTATCTAGTCCAACTACGGCACCAATTCAGGGCTGACCAAGCTAAAGAATGTTATTAAAAGCATTGTCCAAATGTCTCTTAAACACTGACAGGCTTGGGGCATCGACCACCTCTCTAGGAAGCCTGTTCCAGTGTTTGACCACCCTCTCTGTAAATAAATGCTTCCTAACGTTCAGTCTAAATCTCCCCTGCTGCAGCTTTGAACCATTCCCACCCATCCTATACTGGATACCAGGGAGAAGAGATCAGAACCGCCCTCTCTGCTTCCCCTCTTCAGGAAGCCGCAGGTAGCAATGAGGTTTCCCCTTCAGCCTCATTGTCTCCAACCTAGATGAGTCCAAAGTCCTTAGCCGCACCCCACAGGACATTCCTTCCAGCACTTTCACCAGCTTTGCTGCCCTCCTATATATGTTAAGTCTTTCCTTTTCCTTGTCTTATTAGAAATGGGGAAAAAGTGATCACAGCACCTTTTGTTAGAATAACTTTTTCTACATACTAGAAGACTTATTTCATCTTTCTTGGTATCTTTTCCCACCATGATAAAACAATTTTTTGGGCTTTTCTAAAGCTTTTTTCTCATTTATGTTGCTTCTCAAAGTCTTTCCTCATTTGGCTGTATCTTTCAGACACATTTGAAAGGAATTTCAAATGGAATCTAATTTTCTAACTGTGCTAGCCTGCTGTTTTGAAGAGTGATCTGGAATATTTGAATGTAATTGGAATGTTCTGTACTTTTAGATACAATTTGCGGATGGGACTAAGCATGACAGGCTTAGAGGACTTGGAAAGTGCTAGAAAGCCAGGTTTTGAATTTAATGTGATTTCATAAATATAAGAAATCAGCAAGGTGAAGTTAAAGAGGAAAGTGTAGCTCTAAGGAAGATACATGAATGATGTCCACCACAATTTTGCTTTTGTCCCAGGTAAACTTTTGTTTTGACTTAGCAAAACAACCTTATTCATTTACTGTTAAGATGCAAAAAAGTTATATAGAAGCTACTTTTTAGAACTAGAGGAAATATAAAAGGTTTGCCTCGATGAAAATCTCAGTGTTGACGTTAGACAGTACTTTTCTAAATAAGAACATGTGTTCATTTTTGGTCAGGGTATGCTATTGTATAGAGGTGCTCTGCTTCGGAAGCCCTACCCTAATATTTCTACATTAAATTGTATCTGAGTTATGAGATCCACAGTGACCAGCAGCTTTGTACTTTGCCCTGGAATGCAGCACATCATAGCCTGAAGAGATACATACATATTATCTTTTGAGGTGGAGCACAATTTCCAACACGCTGATATTTGCATTGCATGTTTAACTGAACTGTGATGCAAATTTATACTTGAATGGACTCCTTAGATGTCTAATCTTTTGTTTGTCTTCTACACTTCGTATCTGCTGTTTATTTACCACAGATTCTAATCAAGAAATGATCCTTTGCTTTTTTTCCTAGTTATTTTAACGACACAGCACAACTGTCACTTTCCATCCCAAGGCTGCATCAGTTTTGCTGCTTACGATGTGATCCCTTTTTATCTGTCTGTGAAGTGTTTGGAAACTTTTGCTGCAGTTCTCCTGCTCTGTAGAAAAGCCTTACAGGCTCCACAGAAAGGCAGTGAGGGAGCAGGGCTTCTACTCTGTAGGAGCTGGGCTCTTCATACACTCAAGAGTCTTTATGAAGAATTACTTGTTGAGTAATTTCTGTGTAGGCTGACATGGACTGTTAAATTGTGAGCCAGTGATAAAGATTGGATCCTGCACTTTGATGTTTTTAAGAGATGCTTATGAACAATATTCTGCAGTTTTTCATGTGTGAGTAGAGAATATACTCAAAAATACAGCATGACTTACTGTTCAAGGGCATTCTAATACAATGGCACTAAATAAAGTCTTGGTTGGCTGCAAAAATGTACTCAACATGGCCATTTAGCTACCTAGAAAGTAGCTGTTATAAATCAGGAAGCCTCTTATAGGAAGCAGGATTGAGGAATCAGTCCCCCTTCAAATGTACGAGTCATCTGGGACATGCTCAGTTTGCATGTCTGTCAGAAAAAGTATTTGTCCATATTAGCTCCTTTCCCTTTCTCCTTCTTCCTATCCCAAGCGTAGTTACCCAGAACCTCCTGCCATCTCCCGTGGGAAGCCATTGCCCTCTAGCTCCCAGAAAGATGTATGATACAGATGCGTGGATGGAAGTGTGGTGACAGATTTCCAAAGGAATTATGCTAACAATGAAAAAAAAAAAGTCCATAGAAAATATGTGATTGCATTTTATCTAAGTAAGGCAAAAAGAAATAAAAAAGAATTAAAACAAAAAATGTTTTAACCTGAGATTATAAAACAATGAGCTCTTTCCTTTTCAAGGTTCAGCTTTCTACAGGTAGACCATGGAGGTACATGCACAGTGCTGTGCTTGTATTTTGCCTTCATATCTAGCTTAGCTGGCCATATATGTTTCAACAGGGGGGTTAATGGAAGCACACATTCTCTTTACATTAACATGACTTGCTGTGTTATAACTGCTAGTGACATTTTTGCTGAGAACTACCTACAAATCATCTCCCTCCCTGTGGTCACAGAATCACAGCATGGCTGAGGCCGGAAAGCACCTCTGGAGATCATCTAGTCCAACTCCTGCTCAAAGCAGGGTGTTAGGAAAATCTCATTCCCTAACTATTATACCAATTAATGTTTATCGCATAAAATTGTATTAACTTTCCTTAAAAGTTTACATTGTATACTGAATAGCCATGCTTAAGGAAGCAAACTAAAGGACCTCAGCTCATCATAAGGAGGAGGACAGCCTAACCCCCGAGATAAGGACTTGGCTTCTCGGAATTTTAAAAGCTGTCCATGAAGGATAAAAGATGCCCGTGGACAACCAAGATAATGCCAGCTTCCTAGCCCCTCTAACACGTCTTTGAAACCCTCCCATTGTCTGTCATCATAGATAAGTAACTATAGCAAGACCAACCCCAGGGACATCTGATCAATAGAGAAGCACGTGGTTGATGACACCATAGAAACACAGTTGCTTTGCAAAGTGTTACTATGATTAGTAAATGGCAGTGTGTGTATGTTAAACAGCAATTAGTCAAATCGTGTTGCACCTAAATGGTTGAAGTGCTTGTAAAATTACATTCAGGGTGCCTCAGTTTGAATGGGACACCTCATGTGAGCGAATAAAGAATTACTCTTGGAATACTGTGCTTTTCATCCTAGCCTCTCTCGTTAGTCAGCATGGGCCAGTTGTGAATTTTCATAACAAGGGTCAGCTACAGCAGGTTGTCCAGGACTGCATCCAGTTGGGTTTACAACTCCTTTGCTGGGTTTGCTCCAGTGTGTCCATGTCTTGTACTGGGGAGCCCACCACTGGACCCAGCACTCCAGATGTGTCTCACCAGTGCTGAATAGAGGGGAAAGGTCACCTCCCTCAACCTGCTGGCAACATTCCTCCTAATGCTGCCCAAGATGCCATTGGCCTTTTTGATCTTGCTGTATTCTTAGAAGGATTGTGGAATGTTAGTCTGTTGCACTGGAAGAAGGGGTTAACATTTCAAAGCCATAACAAGGTGTAAGATGGAGCATTCTCATATAAGCAGTGGTGAAAGCCCGAAGTGACATTCTTCAGTATTCTTATGAATTGCCTTTAAGCTATGGAGTAAGCAAAGACCAAGTACTACACACCACCTTGTGATTCGGTATCAGGGCCTGGAGCTGCTCTGACTGCTGCTGCTGTTCCTACACTCTGCTTCCACTTACGGCTTATCTTCCCTACCTTTTATCTCAAGTCCACAGCCGCACTTGAGAAAGCCATTCTTCACCCTCATCGGTGGACAAATGAAACGGCAAAAGCCTCCACCAAAGGAAATGAAATGAAAATGTGACAGGACTTTTTCTAATTTTTTTCCCCCACATTTCAAGTTTTGAACGTACTACATTTTCGTTATCCTATCTCACATTTGAACAGCCCGATGTATACATCATCTAGTTTAATGGGCAAACTATCCACTGGTTTTGGGAAGATTTGAAGTAGGTCTTACATCAATAAATAAAAGCCTATCAGCTGCTTTTGAATGTGGTAGTACCAGTGAGAAAAGGGCAAGAATCCAGTATGAAAAGGTATTCTTATTCACCCATTAAAATTCTGCGACACTTCAGAATTGTTTTTTCCCCATAGTTTATTACTTTTATACCTCCGCCAAAAGGATTTCTCCACCAAAAGCAGCTAAGTGCAAATTTTGGAAGAATAGTAAAAAATGAGCACAGTTTGAATAGGAATTTAAACCACTAGTATGTTTTTGTTTAACAGCCAGTAATACACGAGACACAGTGAAACAAAAATAGATGAGAACAATATAATATACGCAGAAGGCAACTTGCCTGTGTTTGCTCTCTCTCCCTTGCAATCACATATTTCCATTTGCAGAGCTAGTTCTGCTGTCGTAGCTAGAAGAATTGTTTAAGCCAGACAATGAGGTTTTCTTCTTTCTATAGCAAAATAAGATTCCCTACCAGTTGAGTTTTTGTCGGTAAATTTTGCTTGTAAGCAGGAACGTGGCTGCCATGAGCCGCATACACATTCACATTTTTACAGAGAGGTTGTAGGTGGATGCAGAGGAGAAGCCCCAGGGCAGCAGTGGGGCTGGGGGGGTACGGCGGGGCTGGTGTGCTCTTCCTGCGCCGCTGCGTGACGAGGGAAGGGAGAGGGCCTCCAGGGGACCTTTCGCTTGAGCTTCCCCAGAGCAACAGGCAGACTTTTGTTCCTTATTTATAAACCTAATGATAGATGTCCTTTCCAGTGAAAATGCATGGCCATACATGGACCCGCAGAGCTATTAGACATCGTGTGTTGCATAAACAAAATTATTTTATTAAAATATTGCACAGGTGTTTTGCAGAAGTTTAAAAGACTGTGAAGGTGGACTTTTGTCTTAGATTGCTAGAGTCCCCTCCGTTTATTGACAGATGGCTTAATTTGAAGTGGCTTGCCAACCTATTATCAAGACATGAGCACAGATTCTGAAACAAAATGTTTCAAGAGCCTTATAATGCATTTAGGCACGGGCCAAACGTGCCTACAGTGAGCTTAAAAGAACGAAGAATGGAACTGATATTGAATTGACTTATTTTTGTTTGTCACGAAAATACTTAGAACAATGTATACTCCTGGCAGTTTTAAATACAGAGGCTCCAGAGGTGGAGAAACAGTTACTTCTGTAAATCCATCTGCATTTTTTGCCCTATGGCCCTGCAGTGACATCAAACGTGGTAAGTTGGAATGGTGTCGAGCACTTCAGAAATCTGCATGCTCACTTCAGAGCAATTAAAATTTCCACTCCAGCAAGAAGAGGAGGAGGAAAGAGGGTAAAATCAGCCTTTGCACGTCCCAAAGGGCTGTCCCAATTTGAAACACACAAATGAAGTCAGCCTGGAATGAAGGAGAATTTGTGGGGATGGCCCCTGAGCTTCTCGGTCCTTCAGGACAACTTCAGTACTTCAGAGTTCTGCCCAAATGTTTCTGCTTACAGTCTCTGCCTGACGCCTTCATGTCAGAGGGTTATTTCTTAGGGAGCAAATCTGGTGACTATGTTATCTTTGAGATCACCTCAGTACTTCTCCCAAATCTGGGCAGCACCAGCTGCCTC
Source organism: Himantopus leucocephalus (assembly GCA_003993805.1). Taxonomy (NCBI): domain Eukaryota; kingdom Metazoa; phylum Chordata; class Aves; order Charadriiformes; family Recurvirostridae; genus Himantopus; species Himantopus leucocephalus. Next base: position 215,241,257 of record RSEF01000001.1, on the reverse strand, counting down.
GTGAAGTGCCAAGTCCTCTTTTCCTCACGCAATGGTGAAGTTGTCCTTTTCCCTTTTTTTCAGCATGGTGAGATCAGAATATCCACAACCATGTTATTTTTCCTTGTCTTTGAAAGAAGGAGGCAGGAAGAATGTTTAGTAAACACGGATTAGGGAGGTATTTTAAATAAGTGCAAATTATTTTTCATAGTACAGAACGCTTTAAATAATCCCATACAGCCTGTCTTAAAGGGTGGACATATTGTATACTTTCTCGTTACTCACCCTAATGATTTTTCGCACAATTAGCTGTTAGTGAAGTATCCCTTTTTTTTCTGTAGCTTATTCTAATTCAATTCATAATTCCCTTTTTCCCTGGCTGCAGCTAACTGATGCCATCTAATAGCTGACCCTGGGAAAACGATAGTGAATTTTCCTGCAGGATTCAGAAACCTGCTAGCAGAAGTTTATGAAAGAGGATTCCTCTATTTGTGAAAGGACTTGTAGCCCCCTGTCTGTTTAAACAGAGTAAGATTGCTTTCATTTGCACTGGAGAATTATAATTTTAATGTATAAATAGCCTGAACACTCTGCAGCTTGCAGAAATTACTTGAATATTACGTGCTCTTCTAGTCAATGAGAAACAGGCTCTTCAGCAGCAAATAGAAAACCAGTTCAAATGCAAAGGAAAGAGAATTTAATGAGAACACATTATTTTGAATAATATACATATGTACATTTTTAAACTGTAACTGCCTGACAGATCAGTTTCTGTGTTTGTAAATTAAAAGATAATGTTACATTAAAAGAGTTAAAAGAATGACTTTATTTTAAACCCCAAATATACTCTGCAATCTGACATATTGCATTTATTACTTTTCATGCCAATATGGAGACCTTCTCTTATGAAAGTCAACCCCAATGAAAAAAATATGATACATTTTTTTTTGCCATTTTTTTAATAAAACAAGTGTGGGAGGCATCTTGAGCCTGATTCCTCCCTGTGCTTCCCACCCATTATTGTAATAAAATATATAGGGTTTATATTGCAATTTCTAAGCTGTCCCTTTGTCTTTTGCATTCACAAAAAAGGAAAAAAATGTAAGGAATGAAAAAACCCCATATTTTTCAAGAAACTATTAATTAAAAGAAGAAAAAACCCCTATTAATTACAAAGAAGCAAAAAAAATATATTTTTTAAATGGGCAATTTGGAGCACCCGAAGGAAAGGGATTGTCATTCTGAAGAGAAATTGCTATTTCAAAAAAAGCTGGCAAAAGCCTTTGCCATTCTTGGAGTTGTTGGCATTCCCTTTCAATATATAATAAAGAAACGGAAGTCACTTTTGTATTTTCAGATGCTTTGCTTTCCTGGTCCCATGTCGTCATATACACCTAGGAAAAAACAGATATGATAACAGTTTTCTACAATACTGCCTTTCTTTTCTTTAAAAAACACTATTGCAAACACATAAACAAACCAGCGGTTCTAAACACAGAAGTAAAATGGTTCTTCAGCATGAATGACACCTCCGGGGACATATTTGAAACAGACTGATACTTGACTGAATTTTTAGTATCCATAAGATCATGAGTTTTGAAAAGATAGGACTAGTGGCAAGACAAGCCTGAATCATAAATAATATAATGGTTAATATATCACCCCACATTGATGCTTTATCGGTACGGATATTTCCAGTTGCTCGTACATTATCAACAGGAATGTACTTGAGCACGTGCTATAGGGTAGCAGTAGTGGTGGGCTGAGCCAGCGTAGTCCGCAGCACAAAGCCCGGCTGAAACGCCTGGCAAGAGTTTGCAGCCCCATTGCTCTTCAGCAGCTGGCAGAGCAAGAATTTGCGAAATGGTTAATGCTCGATCTGAGAGAAACGGTGTGTATGAGGGGAGAGGGAGATGATGTGCATTTATCTTCATTTGAAGGGAAAATGAAACCTAAGTTACAAACAGTTTCTGCTCTCAGAAGAGTTGTGAGTTCTCAGTGCTTATAACTTCTTGCTCATTAGTTTCACAGCCATTTTCAGATATATTTCATATATGGAAAAGCCTGTTGTCCAGTTTGTCACAGGATTTGTATTTAGTTCAGAACATGTGCAAGGGTCATAAACACCCCCCCAACCCCTTCCCGATGGCTTAAAAGAGTGTGTTTAATGAGATAGTCGAGTATGTGACAGTCACGTAACATCCTGTGACTGCGGAGCCCAGAGACGGAGCAGAACAGTTTCCTAAAAAACTGATTTCATGTTTTCCTTTTGATTCTTCGGAGGAGCAGGGGATGCAAATCTGCAAAAGACTGTTGTGAACAGTGACTAATATCACTATGTGAATGTAAAAGTGCAAAGCCAGCTATCATCTCAGCTCATTTTTTGACTGCAGTTAGGTTATGAGTCCGTCAGTCCAAACACAATAGAATTTAAGTGTTTAATTAGTTTCGAGCAGTATTCTTACTTCTTAAGAGCCAGGGCACATCTAAAATTTTGTAATTATTTAGAGCGTCAGAGGCATATGTGCATGTGTGGATGAGTGGATAAAAAGGCTGATAAAAGCATAAGGAAAAGTGGAATGAAAAACCTATTCCCAGGCATTGACTAGTCTGCAAATTTGCTGGTACTGTCACTGGTATTTCTAAGAGCAAGAGAGAGGACATCAGCTAACACTGTAGAAGTTAGATTCAAAGAGAGGATCTGAAAGATTCTCAGACTATAAATCTGAGAACGAAGCAGTGTTTTTGAGTTATTTTTCTTTGCACATTAATTCTAATAAATGTATGAAATTACAGCAGTTCCAGTCAGAACCAGTGGAGATAAGAGTAAAATGATCACTTTACCAACAAACCCGTTCGTCTCCCATAATATCTGTTCTTTTGTTTTGTACAAAGAGAAATTCCCACTGTAAGCAGAATGCAGGCAAGTTCTGTATCATTTTTCCCATGAACGTTGCGGATTACTGTACAGATGGCTGCATACCAAGTCCGTGGGATCCATCCATAAGCAATCATTACTTTGCACTACAGGAGTTTGGAATTACTTTCCCAGCTCCATTCCCTGTTCTGTGGTGTTTTGTTTTTTCCTTATACTGAATGCTGAAGCATCCTGCCGCAAGTACCAGTATCGACTTGGTTGTCCTTATTTATTTACCACTCAGAGTGCTCCTTCACAGCAGGTCAGGAATCGGAAAGTGGTCTTTCTAATATGCATAATTAACCCATTATCATGTTTAGCAGATTTTGGGTTTATTAGTGAAAGTTTTATTCCATTTCTTTTTTAAAATCTTGATATACGAAAAGAGCAGCAAAATGGGTTTATGCAAACGACTCCTTTACAACTACAGAATATACTTTGTGAAGTTTGAGTTGAAATCTGAACTGTCAAAAAGTTCAAGTTACCTTTACTTTGAATTTATTCCTTTCTTAGAGGGGTCATGTATCAGTGAGGAAGATGAGAAGGAAGAGGCATAGGAGGAAGAATAAGAAAAGATGTACTTTATGGATGCTATTTTTTACATCTGGTTAAAAAAATCATCTTAAGGGTCAAAGGGAGTAACTCCAAGCAGAACAAAAATGTCATTAGTAATTCATTATTGCTTTCTCACTGATCAGCTTGCTGTTACAAGCATGGCTGCATGTTTGCATACGTAATTTGGACACACAGTTGAAGATGTAACCTCCACAAATTTAATAGTGTACGTACTGAATGCTAATGCGGTCACATAAACATTGTGATTACTCAGCCAACTGATTAGTATATTGGTAAGAGTGCGTATTTTCCTTTTCAACCATAAAAGAAACAGAACACATCATAAAAACATGGAAAATGTGATATAATAGGCTTGTTACCAAATAAAGTCTTGTGTGCTGTTCTTAATTTATAAGAAAGACTGTCGATATTCACAACAGATTTATGGCAGCTATACTGCAATTACAGAAACTTTACAGTGTATTCACTCTTCTTATGCCAAGAAGTGCTATGAAGTAGGTGATTTGAACAAAACCAGGACTACCAGACACTAACTGCATAAGCACAATGTGCTGTGGTCTTTCTGGTATTTAACTCAGCAAAAGTGTTTCTGTAGAGTTCCCCGCCAGGGTACTGCAGAACAAGAATTCTTTTGCTCTAACCCATTAGTTAAGATACAAATTAAGACATTGCTTACTCAGGTAACTAAGCACTGTCAAATATTTCAGTGACCATTTTAACAACCACTAGTTATTGATCAGCTGACTGGTTTCAACATTGCAAACCATTTCCGTCCCCACCCTGCAGCTCTGCTTGGCACACAGCTGGCGGGTCTGGAAGCTGTGCTGCCAATTAAACTGCTTTGATTGAAGCTTTAACCTGCACAGTGGGAAGTGCCGATGTCTCAGTGCCTTGAAACCATAGCCACCCTCTTTAAACATTTGGGAATTTTCATCTGAAATTGTGTTTGAAGATCTTAGCTTCTGTTTTGCACACTTAGACAAAACTGGGCTGATGAAACAACAGACTGGAGTCTCAAGGAAAAGTGAGGGACTGGATAGGGAACGGTGGAGGAACTGATATAGCTTATACCTGTTTTCCTTCCTTACCCCTCTCGCTGGAATGAAGCACCAGCTACCAAAATGTGAATTGTTCTGGACGCAAAAGTATTTGTCTTTGAGCTACCACATGAGCGCACACAGGCTTTAACTTACTGTTGATGGTCTTGTTGCGGCTGCTCAGGAATATGCTGAATAACTTCATATACTGTACTACGCATATCCTGGCCTGGGACAAAGTCAGGGCCAGGAACAGATTGACTTGAAACCTAAAAGTAGCAAAGAGTATTCCTGCTGTAAGTACAAACGGGAAAAGATTCAACAGAAATTAAACTGATAACGTAACTTCTTATTTTTTTTAACTTTTCCCTATCGATGGTTTGCATGTGGATTTAACCGTTCATCTCTATTAGTTTACATTTCATTTTGAGTAAGTTTTCATGACATTTATAGTAAGGCAAGCAAGAGTTTTAAATTCAATTAGTATCTCATAAAAGTTAGGATGCAGCTCTTGCATTTAATATAGCAAGTATTTTATATTAGTGTGCCACAAGTCAAGGAAGGAACATGTAATAAAGGGAGAAGCAAGAGAATCGACAGTAAAAAAAAGAGAAAATGTTCAGGGAAAGGCTTCAGCATAAAACTCCCACCGGCATGTCAAGGAGAGGGAATGGCAAGGAATTTCCGTAAATGAAGTAATAATGAAATTGTTCGATATGTTAAGTATACAAATCTGCTCTTATGTCAACACAACACCTAGACTCCCCGTCCGTAAGGAATTTTCAGTCTTTCTGTCTATACCTAACCTCCAGTTCTTCATTATCTCCACCTATCTTATTTTTCCCTTTTTATTCTAAATAACTAAAATGAATCAGTGGATGCCCTATTTCTCATTTTTTGTTTGTCCTGTTACACCACATCAAAATGATCTGCAACTGCTATACAGTACTGTCAGCAAAGCCACAATGCAGAGAAGTAGCATATGTTGTAGGATTTTCTCTGCTAGCAAAATTCCTGTGCTTAAGTGCTCCCCCACAATATATGAAGCTAACAAAATAATTCTTGTGAAATACAGCTGAGATTTAGTTTGCGTATTTTTACAATGAAAACTTTAAATACCCGCCTGAGGCTCTTCTCCACTGCCAAAGTTGTATTTTGCATGAGCATCAATATTAGGGCCAAGGGAGAAAATGGCATCACAATAGTTAATTTGCTTGTGTGACACAAGTGGTTCAGTGCTACCCATCTACCCAACACTACCAATATGCTTTTAATATGGAGTCGCTGAACTGAGATTGTTGTCTTTAGAGCTTAGTTAGTTCCTTACTGCACCATGTTGTACTGAACGAGTAACACAGTAAAGAAAGAAAAAGTGCTGGGGAAAAAATAGCTGTGAATACGGTGTCATACAGACATCTGTAAAAAGCAACAGAATAAAACTGACAGAAGGATTCTAGTACAGATATTTAGTACACCTTAAGAAATAGAAAAGAAACCGTCAGTTTATGATGTAAAATCACATACCCTAGAACCACTGGCAAGATCAGGAATAGCGACAAATTCATATATCCCAAAATCATCCAAAGCACTTTCATGTCCTAAAGTCAGAACAAGCAAACATGAAAAAAGGTATCAAGATGTGATATGAACCTGGAAAATAATGACTGGCAAAGACATTTGGCCTAATTTTTAAAACATCTGAATATCGATTGTTTGATCTGCTTTAAACCACTTCCCTGCCAAGCTCCTAAGCTGGTGTGGAGCGAGGCAGGGCAGCTTCACAGCCAGTCTGCACAGTGCTTGGCTGTCTCCAACACCTCGGACCAAGTGAGGAGCCTCTTGCTAACCTCAGTAACAGTTTTGGTAGAGCCATTGGGACTCTCTTTGCTGGAAGGCTAAACAGACTTACTTTCATTTCCCATAGAAAAAAGGACCAAATCCATAAGCTCAGCATGTCTACAATGTAGTGAGGGAGTACCACCTGAATCTTTTATAATGCTGAGAATCAAAAAAGGGAACATGATAACAACAAGTGCCACAGAGGGCTGGAGCACCTTACCTATGAAGATAAGCTGAGAGAGTTGGGGTTGTTCAGCCTGGAGGAGACAAGGCTTCAGGGAAACCTTATAGCAGCCTGCCAGTACCTAAAGGGGGCCTACAGGAAAGCTGGGGAGTGACCCTTTATCAGGGAGCGTAGTGAAACTGGAACGGGGTAGATTTAGATTAGGTATTAGGAAGAAATTCTTTACTGTGAGGGTGGTGAGACACTGGAACAGGTTGCCCAGGGAAGTTGTGGATGCCCCATCCCTGGAAGTGTTCAAGGCCAGGTTGGATGGGGCTTTGAGCAGCCTGGTCTAGTGGGAGGTGTCCCTGCCCATGGCAGAGAGGCTGGAACTAGGTGATCTTCAAGGTCCCTTCCAACTCTAACCATTCTGTGATTCTATGATCTGTTATTCTATGATTATTAAACCAGTTGACAAATTGTATCTGGGACTTCAGATACAACTTGTAGTTAGGGTGGGAGTATCTTTCTCTACCTTCCCACTCTCCGAGAGATTTGAGACTCCTGGTTGTCTCTTGGGCCATCACTCAACAGCAAAGGCTGCAGCACTAAAGACAGTGCTAAGATTCTTTCCTCTGATACCACTTGCTGGGGTGAAGGATCCTCTGTGCTTAAGTGACTTTTTCTTACCTTCCTAAGCTTCGTATACTTCCCTATCCTCTCGCATGTAGCAGTTTATGACCTGCTCTGATGCTTTGGTAGAAAGGCATGGGAAAACAAGTGCTACCCTTCCAAAGGATAGCCGGTCTCCAGCCTCTCCTGCCCAGGATGATGTGGAGGGAAAAGAGGCTGCAACAAAAACACACTGGGTCCTGATGACACAGAGAAAGGTAGTACAGAATGTGGTAGAGGCTAAAATATATATAACATATTAACATCTATGATTTAGGTACTGATTGGTGCCATGAACATTTAGAAGTATGATCCTCCCATGGCATATAACCTCTCATTGCTATCCCATAATAACACTAACTTATTTCATATTGGTGAGAACAGCAGAATACAGATGATTCCAATTGGGATTAACAGCCAAAATTCAAGCCAACAGGGCATGTACTGCTGTGAACTCCAGGCATGAGCTAAAACCACGCTGACCTGTTGCCATTTCGGTTTTATCTTAAGCAAGCTACCGTAGAGGTGTGCAACCCAAGTTAAAAACACACTTCCCTTCCTTTCCTTCTTTCTTTTTGTAGGTGGAGATGCTATTTTTTTTTAGGTATGGATTTTGACCTTATGCTCCCGTTTCTTTCATTAGCATTACCTGAAAAGGTCTGTGCCCTTCTGTAATCAGCCTCTGGCCTAGAAAACATAAACATGCTTTTCAGGTTGATGTTACAAGCCAAGGAAAGAAAATTAATATGATAAAATGCAATTCTCTTGATGGAAAGGACTTCAAGACTAAGAATGATTTATTTTGTACCTGCTCTGCAGCTTCTGTTGTATCACTGAAAAGAAGAGAAAAAGAAAAATCATTCTTTTTCCTCTGATGGTCTGAAAGAAGAGCTGGAGCGTGCTTAACTTTTACATACCTTTATGTGGCTGATATATTTTCCATATGAATAAAAAGGCCATAGCTAGGATCAAAAATAATGAAATTCCCGTTATTACTGCAAGAGATGACAGAGATTTTCCTTTCTGGGCCAGCTTTTCCAATCCTGTGACAAAGAAGATGAGTACTGTATTTAGTCTCTTGTTCTCTACAATGTGCTATTATGACACTGAAAAATGCATTTTTTGAAATTCATCTTAAGCTAGTAAATCTGCATACAGATACAAAATAGATACAAAATTTGGGCTTTTGTGAATTGGTAATATTTTTTTTTCCCCCACAAATCTCCTGAATTGGAAAAGCAATGATATGCATATCAGAAATGAGTCCAGAACAGATTGGTACCTAGAGCTAAGTGAAGGTCAGTAAATGTAATCCATGAATTATAGAATCACAAACAGTAGATGAATATTCCAATTTTAGGCATAGAGACACCGAACTACCAAGAACTTAGGTGACAATTAGGTGAACAGTTTTTGCTAGATGGGAGGGAAGTCCTCTTAGCTGTAGGAGCTGTAGAGTAGGAGGGGATAACTGAACTATTGTGTTTTTTCTAAAGATGTTCAGATCACTGACAGTCTGGTTGTTTATCAAATCCCATCAAAAGCTAATAAATTATGTCTGTTTTTATTCATGTCTAAATATATCCAAAATATTTCTTTCCTTTGCTCAGACCTTTTGCGGAGATGTGCGTTAGCAGCAGTTTTCCAGCAGGATTTACTGATACAACACAAACACAATATGTATATAATTACATACACAAAAGCATGTTGAAAACATTTGCACAGAATTTGCAAAGACAGGAATGTGAAATTTAGGAAATGCCACAATAGTTCCTTGTGCACCCTTAATTTCCTCATTTTGCTGTGATTCGTGCAGAATTAATGTAATTAAAGGCCATGTCACAATCCATACAGGTAAATTAATGCTGTGTATTTGTCAGTGCCAGCTTTATTAATACAATTCAAGTGTGCATTACTTAGCTGGATGTGTTTCCAGTACTTCTATGAACTCCTGTGCATAGAGCTAGCATTGCTTACATCTACTTATACCTCCATGTAATTCACTGACATTGTGCTGGCTGTGCGTGCAGCAGTTACCACAAAAATTAAATATGTGGATTTCAAACCAGATGCATCCAGAAGATGTGGGAAAATAAATCACTGCAATTTCACCATTTTTTTTCCATACTCTTTCAATGTACTGCTTTCCTCCAAAAAAAAAAAAAAACCAAACCAAACACTGGAGAAACACCTGAGACCTTAAAAAATATTCTTTAAAAAGAATAATTTCAATTTTAAACTCAATAAAACTTATCAGGGAGAAAGGATATAGAATAATAGTCATAGTCGTTGTTTAGCATATATAATGCTATAAAATTTCTGTTCATTTCCAACTGGAATTTAGCCTGAGCAGGATCTTGGAGGTTTAGCGTCGTGCGTGAATTCATACTTCAATCAGTGCTGCATCGCAAAGTGTGGGCTCAACATCTGGATTTAGTGCTATCCGAATATATATTCAAGAAGAAAATGGCTGGGGGGGAGGGAAACTTTTTTTTTTTTCAAAATACACAGGATGAGGTGTCTTAAAAAGCTTTATTTAGGCAAAATATTTGTAATTAGAAAATGCTTTTAAGTGCAACTAAACATAAAGCTGTGGCGTTTTCCCTTCTTTTTGGGCTTTGAAAGGAAATCTCAGCTGATTTTTTTAACTTATTGATGAAAATTCATATATATATCATATCTTACATGAACTTTCTGGAGAAATGTAATTTTAATTTCCAGTAACACATAGCTCTGGTTGCATTTTTTTTCTCCACTAACCACAAAATTTAGTTTTGAAGTGCGGTATTCTCATTGTAAAATTACAACCCATCTTCCTCCCAGCATACTTAAAGCCATGGATTTGTGATGAATCCATAAGTCAGCCTGAACAACGGACATTTGCTCTCCCTGTTTATCTCACTAACAAATGGCTGAGCTCTTTGTTTCGCACAGGTGAAATTGCTTTGCTAAATTTTCTAAAAGGCAATCTATTCCATCTTGTTGAACATTAATAGCATTCATTCCTTATCTGGAAATACTTGTATTGATCGGTATTAATAAGAGATCTCAGACTTCCTCAATATCTTGTTCTTTGCTATGTGCTTCTGGAGATTTTCTGAAAAACTGCTTTGTTGCTGTGTAGCACAATCTGATACAGGAACTGAGGTTATAATGTATGAGAAATAAAGGTGTGCACTCAGCAGAACCTAGTAGTCAATCCATAGATTCATAAATATGACAGTGAAATAATTTTTATGAACAGATTACAATAAAACCTTTCATCATCACAGCTTGCATTATTATCATACGCTAAACTAAGGTTCTTATAATACCTAACCACACTGGAAAAATATTAAAGACCTTCACTGCTGATAGTCTGCGCCTGGTTATTTCAGTCAATGATATATCCTTGAAACTATCCCATGTACTGGTCACCTGGTGGTTCCAGGGCTCACAGCTCCTGAAACCTGGGGGACAGTAAGCCTTGGACAAAATTTGCTCTTTGGGAGGGAAAGCCCACCTTGGCATTCAGCAGATTTCCACATCATTCTGTCCATCCATCTTTATCCTTTTTAAAGGCAAAATGTAAGAAACAGAGTAAGAGACATATAATTCTGCCATGTTACTTGGTCATGATGAGGTTTGCCTACCGAGGAAGTTTTTCTACTCAAGGGATAAAGTTCCAAATGGCCAAATATATTTTAGTTTCAAACTCTCCCAAAACTTCAGCATCTTAGTGGGTCTTGTCCCAAGCCGTGTCACACTGTGAGTAAAACCTGGATGCCACTGAATGGCCAAAATCCCCTTTACTACGTTGTTAGCAAGAGCTCACTTCCGATATATATTCTCTCTCTAATAATTATTTCCTTTTCCTGGTGTTGACACTGCTCACATGTTACGGTTACAGCAATGGATTAATGTTCTTACCTACAGAAGTAACGACAACTGTGAAGTGAGTTTCATCTCGTTTTCCAGTCACGTTGTTGAAAGCACGGCACATGTAATCTATTGTCTTCTGGGCCACTTTATCAGATACAACTTCCAGATGGGGTCCATATTTGATTACATGAGTGGTATTGTCAGCCCTTTGAATCCACAAATAAGTATTTGGTGGATTTGAATCTGCTGAGCAGTCGAACAGTATAACTTCCCCCATGTCAACTGTGAACACCGCCCCTATATTCAGACCTTTATCTGATTTAACTTTAAGTCCATAAGGTCCATCTGCATTGAAAAAAAAGAAAACACAGTGGAAAAATTAAAATAAAAGTATATAATTAAACTTTAAATAGAAGCATATCTCTGAACTTAGAATTTTTAAGTTAGACTAGCCATTACAATGGCTGGCCTCGGGTTCAATCATTTCAATTAAAAGGCTTTCAGTTCAGTAACTTCATCTGTACTAGGTTCATCGCAGACTACACCCACTTGATACTGATCTAATCGTTGTTTAGGGAGAAAGCACAGGTCTATGCATTGTTCAGTACGATAAAAAGAATGAAAACTGAAAACAGTTGGAAAAGCTGTGAAGTCAAGAAGCAGGTCTTCCTATTGTTGGACTATTGTCCAACAGTCATGTGTTCATAATTCAGAAAACTGAGCAGGAAAGTATTTTTAGGGTAATCCTCATAGGAAAATGGCAAGGGAAACAATTTATTTCATAGAATCATAGAACTGTCTGTGTTGGAAGGGACCTTTAAGATCATCAAGTCCAAACATCAACCTCACACTGCCAAAACCATGTCCCTCAGCACCACGTCTACCTGTCTTTTAAATACCTCCAGGGATGGTGACTCAACCACTTCCCTGGGCAGCCTGTTCCAATGTTTGAGAACCCTTTCTGGGAGCAAAGTTTTCCTAATATCCATCCTAAACCTCCCCGGCACAACTTGAGGCCATTTCATCTTTTCCTATTGCTTGTTACGTGGGAGAAGAGACCAGCCCCCACCTTGCTACAACCTCCTTTCAGGTAGTTGTAGAGAGCGATAAGGACTCCCCCGAGCCTCCTTTTCTCCAGGCTAAAAAATCCCAGTTCCCTCAGCTGCTCCTACTAAGACACGTTCTCTGGACCCCTCACCACCTTCGTTGCCGTTCTCTGGACACGCTCCAGCACCTCTATGTCTCTCTTGTAGTG
>RSEF01000001.1:215216456-215228948 GCA_003993805.1 Himantopus leucocephalus | reverse complement strand
GTTCATTTCAGTGGCCAGTCTGGCCCAAACCACAACTATTGATTGTTGCTTAACTATTGATTGCTACCATACTATATTGTTATAGCTTGATATATATTTATATTCTCTTTATTAATCATAGCTATACTTGCTGGTCGTGATTTTTGTGGTATTTGTGGTAAACTGTAATAAAGTAGGTAAATTTAGAGGATAAAAGCCACTGTGTATTACAGAATCCTACAAACCCATGGCTGCAATCTCTACACACCCGCAGGCCAGGTAACCCTTTAGCTGGTGACAACACCTCTCCTGAAGCACCAGTCCAGACCCAGATACCACCTACCAGCCAAGATGAACTATCAGTCACTGCATATGCAGCACGGAAGTACTTGGCGATCAGTCCACTCACTTGTGTTAGTATGAAGATGAAGAATATCGGTGCTTCTCTGCCAGGGTACAAAAAGAAACTGGTATCCTTTCAGAGCAGAGACACTGTCAGGACGTGACAAAGGCTACTGCTCACTTCAGCGTCCCAAGCTAAAAGCTGCTAGCATATTTACTCCAGCATTTCCTAGCACCACTCCTGGGAATCTTAGTGAGAACAAAGAGGCACAAGCAATGGGCAGTAGCCTCTGTCCCACACACTGGGGCAGTTTGTGTGGCACTCACCAGAGGGAGAGCAGGGGGGACACGAGTTTTCTCCAGGCTCTTTCTAAGGTGGCTTATCTCAGCTCGGTAGTCATCCAGCTGGCTCTCCAGCTTCTCCCGCCTGACTCGCTCGTACTCCAGCTGGGCCTCCAGCTCCCTCACAGCCCTGCCAAAAGCAAAGGAGACAAGCAGAGCACGAAGCACATGCAAACCTGCCCTGGCAACTTCACGTGGTCCTGTGCCTCTGCTAAGAAACAGGTTGGTCACAGCAGAAAGCAGTGCAGTACTCCTCACACCAGCTGAGCTGGCAGTGAGCTGCAGTGTGCTCCCAGCTCAAGACCCCTTGTAGCAGTTCTAAAGAGCTGTATTTCCTTCTTCGCTGTCAGCTGTGCTCAGCACAATCTGACCACGAGATGGAGACGTCTTCCCACACACTGAGCCACTCGCGAGGGTCTTGGGTAGGCCGTAACCCAGGTCCATCCGCAGCTACGGAAGAGGGTGAAGTGCCCAAGGAGCAAAAACGTTAGTATGAAATAGAGAAAAAGAATAAAACCGGGATTCTGGAGGCGTTAGGGCCAGCTTTTTCGTTTACATCGGGTGCTTCTATATCCTTCCTATTGACTGGCTTAGCCACAGATGAGGAATACTCAAATGACAGCCTACATGACACTTACTAAAGGGAAACTGAAGCACTGGCTGATAAACAGTTGCACAAGATCTCATTGGTGACACCCACAACGGCTCCTAAATTAATTGAGATTCCTGGAACTGGTTAGCTGAGACGTAATTCACATATATTCTTATTGTAACAGCAATTGACCTCAGCAACTGAGTCATCTGAGTTGAGCTGGCTCTCCTCTGTATCAGGATGGATTAGCACAACTACAAAGATGGAAGATTGGTGAAAGGAAAAGGGACATGTCTGCCCCGTGGATTCAAACAGCACAGCAGGAAAGCTCTCAGCAAGAACTACNCCTCTGTATCAGGATGGATTAGCACAGCTACAAAAATGGAAGATTGGTAAAAGGAAAAGGGACATGTCTGCCCTGTGGATTCAAACAGCACAGCAGGAAAGCTCTCAGCAAGAACTACCACATTTCCCGGACCGAAGTATTTCTGACTCACGCAGCCCAAAGCTACCAGGCTGTATCAGCCTTACTGACGCTGTAAGAATGTGCCTATGGCAGGAAATCAGTGCTCGGGGGGACAGGCTGACTTCTTGCACAGTTCAGATTAATAAGACACAGCTCTAAAACTCTGTGGCACACACATGGTGGCAATTTTTTCCACACAATGTAGCCTGATCAAAGTACATCCCAGTGGTTTGCAACAGGCCTCTTACAGCCAGAAAACATGCACTAAAGCAGGCATCTTCAAAACCCACTACAGTAGCCTTCCCAAGTGGCAACTCCTGCCTTTCATCTAGCAAAATGCTGGTGTCATTAAATATTTTAAAATAATGAGTTTTTCTGGCATACGATACAAGCATCTTGTAGTTTATCTACAGGTAGGTACCCTGAGAAGGGTAGGTAGGTACCCTGAGAAGCAGTATTTCCATTTCAAAAGGCCAGTGTGGAGCTAGGGGTGCTCTCTGGCCTCCACAGATGAAAGAGAACCTTCAGAGATCCTCACAATTTTTCTAGTTTAGCTGCACGTGCCACAGAAAGCAAAATTCCTTAAAGAGCTTTATCAGAGCCTTCTAATAGATACTGCTAGCTTTGGAGTAGCTGCTCTACTAAAAAGAACTTTAATTTCTGCCATTAGTCAACAATGACTTCTCCATCATTGCAAACAGACTGCTCTGACCTTCCAACATAGGCATCAACACCTGAGCTGGTCACCCTCCTCCTTTAAAGCCAGGAGAGACACTCCTAGAAGTGATGAATCTCATCCTGAAGTACATGTCTGATTATGCTCTGAAAGTGGCTACAAGTCTCCAAGGTGTCTAAAAAGGAGTTAAAGGTAACTAACTTGGATGCAGATATCCACATTACAGACATATCAAGTTACGGAAGATGGACTTTCAGCCTGGGCTGAGTCAAAGGGTGATCTGCAACCAAGAGAAATCCTGACCTCAGTTTCTTAGCTCATATAGGGTTGTAAAACAAACTATTTTAATTCCAACCTGGGACACCTATTACCTGCCCCAGATCTACACAGACCGGTAAGTCTGTTGTCCTCTTGATGGCATACAAGCCCTCCGGATACAGTCTCCTCTCCGTGACCAGTGGTTTGGGGCAGCCCAAACACAAAATGGACGTGGTTATCTACAGAGACTGAGAAAAGTGGGTAGCCAAATCTTTGACAGGTAGAGGTGGAGACAGGGCTCTTTTGGATGAGGCATTATTGTTTAAGCTCTAAATCTTTGATAGACAGAAAGGCTTTTCTTTGAAACTTAGACAGTTTGCCCATCAAATCACATGACCAATCTAACAGAACCCTTTCATTTAACGGAGACTAATGAGAATTAGACAGACATGAAAACTGCTTCACGTACAAGGGCAGGTTTGCTGAGATTTCTTTTTTCTGTGGTTTGGATATGAGCTTATGCTTTCTTGAGCATAGAAATACATTGCCCTTGACACAGAAATGTAGCAGGTCATTGAATAATTTCTGCTGTATATGCTCTTCCATTCAACTCACGCTAAGACTAATGCCTTTTTTTCAGATTTATTAAAGTGCATACATGTATTTGGCATCCTCAATGCAAACAAAACAGCCAGGACTTATCAGATCTACTGCACATATGCTGCAGGAAAACCTGAAGGCCGAACAAATAATCTTGCACAGGAAGTGTGGACCCATCAAACACCTGTGCTGTGCTGTGGGGCTGATCCTGGTGGTAGAGGTCTAGAAATGGTCAGACCAATTGCTGAAGTCCATTTCTTTTTGGCCTCGCTAAAGTTGGTAAGTGGAAACTACAGATTGGCCAAAACAACTTCAGTGTAAGTTAAACTTAAAGAACACTTTAAAATGGGCCTCACAGAGTTAAACATTAGCAGGGCAAGTTAACCTTACTTCTCAAGTTCCCTTTCTTCTTTTTTCATCTTCTTCTCCTCCTCAGTTATTCCTCCCAGCTGTCTGTAGTTGCTGTAGGCAATCTCTAGAAGTTGTTGAAGTTCTTGAATCTTGCAATAGGCCCTTACTGTAAGACAGAGTTCTCCAGGTAGGTAAAATGCATGGAGAAGACAGTCATGCTGGAATTCAATAGGCTGGAAAAAAGTCTCACAAACACAGAGCAGAAATCACACTGCTCAGCAAACACTGAGCTACGCCTGACACCCACACCGCAGACAGATCTCAAAAACAAGCAGCAATCCAATATGGTTTCACCAACATGGATTAAAACAGTGCAACAATTATGTTCTGGTTGCCCTCTGCTATGCTTTCTAATTTTCCACGATTTGTTTGAATGCTCAATGGTACAGATATCCTGTCAACTGTCTCATCTTACAACAAAAAGTCACAGGAGTTGGCAGAAACTGTGCAACTAGGACTATAATGTCTTGAAACCAACTTTTCCAAATAAGGAGCAATGGAAAGACAGTGCTTACTGCGTGCGTTCCTTTTCTCTGCTTTATCCAGGGTTAAATCTTCTTTGCTATCTGTACTCCCTTCCACACCATGTCTTTCAAAAAACTTTATGTTGTTTGCATCTAGTTCTTCATCACTAGAGTTACTGTCTCCAGTTCTTTGTGTCAAAAGTTCCACAGCTGCTAGTTGGGCAAATCTGCACAGAGAACAGTTAACCTATACTGAAATATCCCCATTATCTGGAAAAATGCAGCCATGCTCCCTGCATGTGATAGAAACTCTCTGAAACTCTTCATGTTCCCATTTATTGGAGGGGGTTCCAGGATCACAGGAAGCACTGGTACACAAACTACGAGCGACTAATCTGCTTTTTGTAGTATTCTGATGGCATGAGCTCTGCCTCGGAGAAATTTTATGACAATGACTCCCACCTCAGAGGTATCTTTTCCTTTGCAGGTTTTCTTAATTGAATCTCATCAGGAAACTATATTATTTTTATTAATGCAAAAATCAGCTGGCCTTCACTAGTTCTCATTTACTTTGTACAGCTGGAGCATACTGGCTCACAACTTTCCTTTTGCAGATCAGTTAGTTTTCATCTTTTACGTCTGACCTTGTTAAAAAAAATAAATTAAATTAAATGAAAATTAAAACCTCTTATAGCTGCAATACAGCTTTGCTTATCACACAGAGCTGGAATTCATGGGCCTGATCTGTTCTTGCTCCATCACTGAAAATCAGGGTTAATTCCAACAAAGCTGACATGATATTAATATATAAATAGTAAGTAAATAAATTACAAAGCTACAGGATATGTACTGCTACCTCTTGGCTACATCCTTTGGAGTCTCTCCAGCATCATTTGTAATGTCACAGTCAGCTCCCATTTCGATCAACCACTGTAAGCAATGGATATGACCCCGTTCAGCAGCTAAGGGAAGGAAGGTACGCACAAGTCAGTTATACACAACTGAAGTGTTTCAAACCTAAAATGTCCCCCTCTTGTCATTATTTGACAGGCCAGAGGTTGGGTTCACTAACACACCACAGGGGAGATACTATTTCAGCAGAAGCCTGCATTTCAAGATGCTCAAGTCACACGGGTACATGCAGTTTTGGGGAAGATCACGCGACGTGGTTCTGTGCCTCTTTCTAGTTCCAGAAATTTACTGGCAACTCTTCTTCGACAAGAGTTAAACTAAACTTGCCCAGTCTCATGTGCTGAGCATGAGACACCCAGATAACACTGCCTCACGCTCTGTTGCAGTAAGGCCTGTATGTCATAGATGTGCAGCAAAGCAGTGCCACCTCTTTCCAGCTCTGGGCTCCCATACCTCAGACACAGGTGGTTACCCCAATCTGTGGTGTGTGGTGCTGTCTCATGGAGAAGGAGAGAAGCCAGGACTTTGTGCTGGAGCTATAGGTACATCATTTCTTGGGCCAGACACTCAAGGCAACACTTCTCCGCTGCAGCCTTGCCTAGTCATATGATCCGGCATGGCTACTGCTCATACCGCGTGGTGCCAGGAATGATGTCTCACATATGGAAGATGGTATTTGGCATGTGTAGCTGAAACCTGTAAGCTGTTTTTCTCAAGGAAGAATAAATCAATTTCTTGATAGCACCCCCTTTGGATGTCTGCCATATTTGTTTTCTTACAGAGATAAGGAAATGAAATTACAATCAGACAGAATTTCTCCGTAACACCAACATTGCATGTAAAGATTGGGGATGAAACAATTGTAGGTTAGCACCATTCCAAGAGAAGAGGGTGGGAAAGAATGTAGAAAACACTTTTAAAATCAAAACATATCAACTTTCATAATGATAACTTTAATTATGTTTTTTAAAATTCTACCATTTGTATGTACTCAAACAGAAATGTTGGAAATAGTGTTAAAAGCATATTACAAGAATACCTCCCTCTTTCTTTCCTCTCCTATCCTCTCACACATTACTATGAAACCTTCAAACACAAAAGAACCATTTTTCTGTAACGCTAGCACTCCGCTATGTAGCAAGGTGTTAGACACCAGAAGTTTACCTTCCTTCACAGCGTACTACCAAATTACTTCGTTGTGGTTTTTATAACACATCTCCACAGTGCCGATATGTTCAGTAAATAAAGGCCCAGGCCACATTACAGATAATGCTTATACCCAGCTAGCCAATGATTCTAAAAGTCACATTTCGCCTGATAAAAAAAACCAAACCAAACCAAAACACCACAACTATTTAAAGTTTAGATGTTGTTTTCTCTTTAATATAAACTCTTATTTCTTTACTTCAGCTTGGTTATTTTGTTTTTAAAGTGACACCTACATACACATACATCACAAAATCTGTTTTTCAGGGTTGCCCTTTCAGGCCTTCAGGAAACAAGATGCTGTTTTTCATGAAGTTTATCTGATGAGCAGCCACTTGAAAAACTAAGTAAACAAATCAGCAACATACAGTAACAAGCTGAAACACAGATCATAATTACTGACCTTTGTGCATGGGAGTGGATCCCTTATCATCCCGCTCATTAATATTGATTACTCCACTTCTCACTAATCTTCTAAGCACTAACAAGTCGCCTTTGAAAGCAGCGCCATGGGCTGGGAAAGCTAAAACTGAAAACAAAATGCACACATTTCCAAACAGATGCCAGCAGTTCCACTAAACGTGCTCATATTTGTCTCTCGCTGCTTGCCCCTCTCATAGCAACTTATGCATGGGCACTGTAGTTAGCCAGGTTAATGCACCCTTAATCAGTTAAAATGCAGCTGCATAACTAGCACTGTTCATCATAGACTTGATTAAACATGTCTTGGTTATGGCTACAGGCATCTTATACAGTTAAGAGATTAATTTCATAAACCTGAAATAACAAGTATACCTTTGTTTTATGGTTGATGATGTATTACTGGTGGTAACTGGACTCATTTGCCTATTTTGAATTTCATAGTCTAACCAAATATATAAACTATTTTGCTTCTTGCTTAAAAACTACCCATACAGACAATTTGATTTTTCTAGTTACTTTTTACAGACAGGAAGTACTGGCATAGATACATATATGTATAATGACCAAAGTCTAGCAGATAAGGACAGTAAGTGCCTGGAAGAAGTAGAGAGGTGAAGGTGCAGTTCTCATATCCTTGCTCTGCTGAACGTTCTCCTTACAGACCTTGCCACACTTGCATCCTTTTCTGTTCTGACTGCAGTAGTATTGCTGGTTAGCAAGTAACCTTAATTTCAGTGGGACATTTTCAGGATAAGTTGCTATTCAGTGCAAGTAAGGGATTCTGAGCAGGCAAATCTGAAAACTCATGAAAATTATACAGCTCATCTGGATGTCTACTGGAGTCTGAGAACACGGATAACTTGGTATTCACAGTGCAACGTAGTGTGACATGTTTTTAATGGGTAAACCTAAGATATTTATAAAATCACATTGAGTGTCGCAGTCCTAGCTATCAGTAAGTGTAGTAAGTATTAAAAGGAACAGCTCTTCCTTATATGGGTAATTTAAATGTTATACTTCTGCTCATACAAGCTTTCAGAATCAAGCATTTCTATAGAATTACAATGTCTATTTTAACAGTATCTTGATCCGTACTCACCTTCCTGTGTCTCTGGATGCTCCTTCTCTTTTTCCACACTGTCAATATATTGCAGAATATTATCTTTATAGAACCGTTCAGCCAAGTCCCTTGGAGTCTCTCCTTGGTCATTCCTGGCTTTCAGTGTGTGCATGACACTGGCCATCTTACTGACCAAGAACTTAAAGCAATGCAGGTGTCCTTCCATGGCTGCCAGATGAGCTATAGCACAAGGTGAAACAAAGTATGTTAGAGCAGAGCACTGCTGTGCACCAAGAAAGCAGTGCTCTCACTACTAGTTAGATCTAGCTCGTCTACCAGCACTTGAGCCATCCAACACGGCACAACAAGTAGAAGTAGCCTCAGTTGGACAGGGGATGCTCAGCTCCTACTCAGGACAGAGTCCAGCTCTACGCAAATGAGGTAAAAGAGTCAAGGAAAGGATCTGCAAAGAAGATTCCCTGGCAGAGCTGATTGCAGGAGAAAAGACGATGCTGCCAAGAGACCTTTGAGCACTAGCTAGGAGAGCATGACACTGCGGTCTCATCTTCCCCACAAGCAGAAATCTCGCTTCTCGGCAGCTGTCTGACTTCGCTGTCCTAGGGATACTCATTGCAGAAGGCCAGCAAGGGGTACCCTCAATTAGGAGTTGAGGCCATTTCTGCTTTAGTCCCACTTCTACTGTGCCACCACAAACAAGTTTTGTCATACCTCTGCATCTCAGCTACCCCACCTATAAAATGAGGACAGTGACATTCGTTTTACTGGGTAAAGTATTTCAAGGTATATCCCGTGGCAGAGGCTTCTATTCACAGTACTTCTGTCGTACATGTCTTTCCTTCAGCTGTTGCAGACAGTTGCCGTGTGGGGAGCTGCTCCACCTCACCACGGCAGCGACTGCTTCCCTGTGGGACTCAAGTGTTTCCTCCCTGTCCTTTAGGTTATGCTGAGGTTTAGTTATTTAATATTACTAGCGTGCTGGGCCTATAACAAAGTAAGAGGTACAAAACACACGCTCATTATTTTGAAATTATTAGAATTCTCTAGTCCCATTAATGGGAAGAAGTTGTCAAATAAATGCTTATTATGTGTTATCACTCCATGAAAATGCTCTGTAAAAGTTGGCTGATGTTATATAGGCAAAAAAATTGGTTTGTTTCCAGGTAAGAATCTCATTATCTTCATAGTTAATAAACAACGTACCCAGGACCTAAAAAAAAAAAGTCAATTAATTTAATTTTTGGCACATGCAAGTTCGCTATTGCAAACCATCCACAGCTTTCCAGAGCATAATTGCTCTAAAAGGTGATGGATATTGGTTTTATGGCAAGATGACAATACTTAGGTACAGGCAGTTTCTAAAATTTAACGTGACAATATCTGAGCTTCACTGAAATCAGGGCAGTTCTTCCCATTGTTTTTATTTTATTCAGTGAGTTAGTTACTCAGGGAGAAATGAAGAGGTACCTTCTAAAAAGTAAGTGCTGATTACTAGCCAGCTAGTGAAAAACTGACTCAACCCTTATGAATGCACTTTCAGATACCTAAAATCTAAGGGATAAAACTTCCCCTTTTGGGATGAAACTTTTTTTTTAATCAGATGTCTGTCCAGTGCAGAAAGCGGTAAGAAAAGTTCAATATTTTCTGCAAAGATGGCAAGGGAAAAACAGATTAGAGAGTTGTATTCTGTCCATGTCTTTTTGCACAGTTTCAGTGGGATGCTGTGGAAGACACATAAAGGAACTTTTCATAGGTGGATTTTAACCTGTGTTTCTCAGTAGCAAGTGCCCAACACGTAACTGTGCCGTGTGAGCTGCAGGCATGCTGAGCACTTGCAGTTGAGACTAAAGCCAAAGGCTACTGCGTTGTTAACACAAAATACGCAGCTTAATGCTGAGAACTTTGAAAAACCTTGTCTCAAGCGCCACAAATAGGCAGTGGGTAGTTGGTGTTGGAATCCCAACTTCTCTGTGTTTCATCTCGCCTTTTATAAAAAAAAAAAAACACCACTATTTGCTCTTCTCAAGGTGGCAAGTGAAAAAACACTGTGAAAAAATGAGATGATGTGCTATGATTAAATTAATATTACATTTAGAACAGGTTTAACTAGTGAGCAAGAAATGAAACATGGATATGGCCAAAAACCAAACACAGAGAGAAAACAAAACGTTGAATTAATTAGCACAGCCTATTCTGTACACTGAATGAGCCACAGTTCTCCCCCAAAATTAGCACGCTATAGGTAATTAAAGCCTCTACTATAACACACACAGGCAAAAGGTGCTGCCAAGTTTTAGGTGTATGGCATCACAACCTCAGTAAATTTCTTTCAGTATACTGTTAGGAAAAATGACAGCACTGCCCAGCTAATCTTGAAGCTGAAATATGTAAAGATGATGTAAGTTCACTTTGCTATTTCAGAAGCTGAGGAAAAGCTCGTCTGTACATCACACCACTTTATTAATCTTTTACTAGCAATGTTCCAAAGCATTTTCTTTCCTTTGGATGATAATATGATCAAATGAAACAGAACAAAGGCTGGAGGATCAAGCTTCTGTAGATGCCAAAATAACAACAAAAACAATTTTCTACTAACCAGTACACAGAGAGCATTCAAGTAGAACTGTGCTGGCATTTGCCACCTCTCCATAAAAGCCTGTTATCCGGGAAGTGTTCCCAAATGCAAATAAAGCTACCTTCTACACTGCCACCAGGGTGCCTATCATCACGACCCCTGATTGCTAACACACCAGATGTCCTGCTGGGATGCAAGAGCCTCACATCCTTTAACAAGACCCAGGTTTGCAAAACAAAACACAGATATCAGTTTACTAGGTAAGTGATGCTTAACAGAGGGTAAAAGATTTTAAGACGGGATTTAAACAGATAATTCTAAACAAGTTCTAGAGAAAAAATTTATGCTATTTGGAAAAAATAACGTGACAAATCATAAGAGGGAAAATGCTAAAAGGGAAAGGATGCAATGAGAACACATGGTATGAACAATAACATTCAACTTACAGAGGATACTGAGGCGCTGGCATGGTAGGCAGAGGGACACTGGAGAAACTATGAAGAGCAAGGAATAAACACTGCCCATTTTTTGTGCTAAAGCAACTACACTCATGATTATGAACAGTACAGATTACAGAAAATACAGAATACCAGTATTTCAGAAATCAAGATGAAGAAATCACAGGTAATTGAGAACAAGGGTTTTACCAAATCAGTTAAGAAATAGTGGGATACAAAAACCTGATATGAACATGCCAGAATCTGATCACACTGGCACAGCCATTAAAGCCTGGCACAAATTCAAAAAGGAGCATATAGCAGCTGAAACTGCCTCCTGCTCCACCTACCTTTTTCCTCCTGTGACCTCCGTTGGCACATGCGCTCCATCACACGCATATGAGATGCTGCCCACCTACACAGCGCTCTCAACCAGGCTCAGCCTGCTCCCTATTCCAGCACCCATGAGCTCAGATCCTCGCCAGCAGCAGCAGCAGGAGATGAATAGGACACTGTCACCGACAGCTAAATACTTTGGATTTTATAAATTCCCCTATCATTATAAAAATGGACTAACTGTGTTGATTGCATGGAATCAAATAGCAAGTGCTGCTGGTGTGCATTACTTATAATTTGCTACAATTATCATATCACACAACAACTTTAAATCAAAGGTTAAAAAACCATATGATTTATCCTGATATACCTGGAAGGTTTCCATTGTTATCCACATCATCTATACACGCTCCCCATCTAACAAGAAGCTGCAAACACCCCAAGCGACCATGAAAAGCAGCATAATGAACAGGCTTCCAGTCATTCCTGTCTGAAACATTTACATTCTAAAATGAAAGCAGCAGGTTAATTAATTCATTTATGATTCTTAGACACAAGACAAATTTTATAAATAGGAATCAGCTGTTCATTGTGTTAAATTATTTAAAACAAATCAAATAGCTTTTTTCAAAGTTCATGCCGTATATGCAGTTCCCGTTCCAAGACAGGTACTTTTCACAGGTTCTTGGTTTTATTTAAATAATACACATATAAAAGGTGCATTTTTAGACATACTTCCATCACTGCATGGGTGTTTCCTTAAATTAATTTAATTCCTTAAATATGCAACTGGATTTTTTTTTTAAGTTTATGTCTCCTTTACTATAGAAGATTTGTACAACTGCAAAAAATCACAACCACCACAGCACCTGATCTTCATTTAATGACATCCTCAGTGGAATGTGGTTTACCTACACTACTGGTTTTCTCTAGATTTTTGGATCATTTCTCTAATGTATCTTACAATAAAAAAATGGACAGTTACCCTAAAAATAAATTCACCAACAAGAACATACCAACAGTAGTTAATCTACAGTCCTAAATCTCTGTTTTATCTAGGGAGAGTTTTGTTTAGAAAAAGATACCAAACTTTGGCTCTGCCCTAGGGAACCGCGGGTAAAAGTCTCTCACCGCTCCACTTCGCAGTATGGTTTGTAAGGTGTAAGACTGCCCATGGGCTGCAGCTAAGTGGGACGGAGTGCACCCACGATCATCTTGAGCTTCTCCATTTGCTCCATTTATTAACAAAGCCTAAAAGAAATGCAAAGCAGAATTTCAGTTCATAAGCTGAAAAAGCAAACGTTGCCTAGAAGGATGTCCTGGCTTCAGCTGGGAAAATTTTTTTTCTAGTTGTTGCTGTGTTTCAGATTTGGTATGAAAGGAATGTCAATAATG
>RSEF01000001.1:215190501-215216356 GCA_003993805.1 Himantopus leucocephalus | reverse complement strand
TCCCTTGAATTCCAGCTAAAATTACTGGCAGGAAAAATACCATGAACCAAATTTAAAGCTTCATTTAATTTATTAGGCTCCTTAGGTGTACGCAATCCCATCCCTCCTCTCATCCTTCCACAGCTTAGTTTTGTTTATTCACCTTCTTTCAGCAGATATTATTGATTGCAACAGAAAGCTCTATGGACTATCCAAAATCAGCTAGAGGACCAGTTAAAACTTTTTATTATATATTGTTATGATTTATTATCTTCTTTTAGGCCAGCCTGCAGCTCTGGTTCCTCCACTGTTTCCATGAAGGAGCTTAGCATCAAATAGATGACAGATAATTCAATAAAGTCTAATACACTGACTGCCAAGTAGGAAAGTCAAATGAAAAATGGCAGAATTTATAGAGNGCTCTGGTTCCTCCACTTTTTCCACGAAGGAGCTTAGCGTCAAATAGACGACAGATAATTCAATAAAGTCTAATACACTGATTGCCAAGTAGGAAAGTCAAATGAAAAATGGCAGAATTTATAGAGGCAGAAAAGGGTGGGTAAGCAATCTGTTTTTAGGGTTGACAACACAATGATCAGCATTTTCTTGACAGTTTCTGTACATTCCAGTAACAGCACTGCACTTATTATTTCTTGAGTTTAGCAAGAAGTTTACATTCTTTCCTTTGGGACATGAATTTTTATATGGTTATTCGTGGCCTCGTTGCTTAAAGGTTAGATTGCTATAAAGATTGTACAAAGACGCTGTGACAAGAAGGTGAATGTTGTGCTGAATACAGCAGCTTGGTCCTCCTGGAAGTTCAAAATATTCATGCAAGCCCCTGCTGTTTTCTCCATCAATATTCAATGGTTTTATTTATTAAAATAAAATGTATTAGGACTATTTCTATAGAGAATGAGGCATAGGACAGGGCATTAATAAACAGAATGAACATGTTTTCATGTTACTTCTCACCTGTTTCAATCACCTGCAGAACATTTTACACATCTTACAGGATTTTCTAGGTGTCCCAAGAGAAGTAAAAAACACAGCAGGGACAAAAGAAGGCCATGAGTCTGGAAGGGAGACCATAGGGCACACTTTGCTCAGAGTAAGAAAATCACTGATTTTGTAAAATCTGGCAACATTTACTATGTAACCTGCCTGAGGCTTCAGAAAGGCAAAATGAAAACCTAAAATATTGTACTTCTGTTCTTGGTGAATATATTTAATGAGAAAAACAGGCAGAGATTATTGATTTAGCTTGATCAAAGCTAGCAATTTTGTGTCCAGCTTCTCCCAAAGTAGGAGAACCTACTTAACCTAGAAAAACCTTGCTGTGCCTGAACACTAACGTAACATTTTACCTCCAGACTTCCAGAGTGTGCAGCACAGTGCAACGGTGTGAATTTGTCAACTAAATCCACCTCATTAATACTGGCTCCGCTTTTTATCATTGACGCAAGCTGTTCTACATCACCAGCTTTCACTGCCTCATGTACACTAGTATAGTTTTGCTTCTTCTTGACAGCTAGGGAGGAATAATAAAAGGGCATTAGTCAGTTCAGCAACATTTAAGAACTAGGAAATGAGTGATGAATCAAAGAAACATCAGGGTGTCAGCTTCACAGTAGCCAACCAAAACGTTCGGAGTAACCTATGAAATTGAGATTCATATCAGCAGGAATCCTAAGTCACCTCTGTTTGTCAGAAACAGAGCAATATGCAAAAACCTGAGACAGCCATGCCCCCTCCAGCCCCAGAAAAGGGCCCAAAACAGTAACACCCAGAAGAAAGATAACAAGAAGCACAGCAAGAGCAGGAAGAACAGCTACTCCATCTATGTATGCAAATGCTGGAGCAGGTCCACCCCAACACTGGCTCTCTTCCAAGATGTGAGCACCACAAACTCTTACATTAATCACATTTTCAAGTACAACAACAGCAAGGCTTCTCACTTGGGCAAACAAGCTCTCAGCCATCACTTCCCAGGTGCTCCACATGGCCGTGCTCCTGCTGCTGCTGCCTAAGGACTTGGCATAGCACGGCATACCACGCTGGAGGGCACCAGAGCCTTCACCAAGTGAGCATACCAGGTAATTGCTCTTGACTGAGCTACACAGACCGGTTTCAGGACAAGCTGATGTCAAAATTAAAGCTGCTGTAGAAAAGCAGTTCTTTATAGAATGTGTTACTCATCCTGTGCTGTTCTCTTGCTAGAACTATGGCATTGCTCTGTCACAGCTCACTGTGAGCAGCCTGATATTTTGCTCCCACCAAAGTCACTAATATTTTCACTGACCTCAGTGGCACAGAATCAAACTCTTCATGTAGAAGCAGTGCGGTCAAAAAACAAAAAAATCCACCACCAGGCCATGGGATCAAATAACCTGTGTTCTCCTTCAGGCCTTTCCACCAATTAACTATGTGACTGCAAACAATGGGAGTTACATCTTGGTATCTTGCCAAAACTTGTAAACAGAAATACGTGATGCAAGTAGATCTAATGGCTGAGGGGGCTAACTTCAGATAGCCAAGCATAAGAGGAACCTAAAACAATTAGTAATCACCTCCTAGAGTAGTCATCATTTCAGTACCAAAATACACTAATGCTGTTTCGTAAGATTTCACGCTGTTAGAAGTCTTGAAGAGGTGGGCTGCTGTTTTGCAAGTCAAACAAGCATGAAAATGTAGGTCTTAAGGTATTAGTGTCTCAGCTTCTCCGCCTGCAGAGAAGAAATGGTAGTAGTTAGAATTGTTAAGCAATTTGAGATAAAAAATATTAAAGAATATAAATGAGAAGTTCCATGAAAATCTTAGTGAAATGTGTAAAAAAAAAAGCACTAAATACGATGAAAAACAGCCTTCACAGCTTACCAGTGCCTAGCTTCATGTAATCTGTAGCGTGATAGCAGTGCTCTGGCAGATTTGGGGTTGCCACAAAGAGGAAAAGAGGGCTAAAGCTGTTTCAGTAATCCAGGTTGACAGTAACACACCCTATGCTGTAACACACCACTTGATCTTGTGGCTGTGTATCACTGCATTTCCACCTCCCCCAGCTCAGCAGGCCCTGCACAACGCGGCCTCAGTCAGGAACCGGGACTCCATCCCTGCAAAATACTATATGAACAAACAGCAGCAGCATAGAAACACAGAATAACTCAGGCTGGAAGGGGCTTCAAGAGGTCATCTAGTTCATGTTTCCAAAGAATATTTAAGCATGTTTTGTGGTTTGAGTTGTTTTTTTAAGGAGACAATATCACCAGGACATAATTTTCCCACAAGGGAGCCATTTCTCATTATGCCAAGTGAGGTTTACAAACTTCAGCACAATTATACAGACTTACATCAGAGGAAGATCTGGAGAATTACAGTATTTGCCAAAGTACTAACGTGTTTAACACAATGTTCCAGTGCAGCAAGTTCAAGGTAATCTATTTTTTTTTTTTTTATCCAGAAGAAAAGCAAACACACGGCCCACCAGCAGAGTGAATTTTGTCCCCCTTCTCCCTCTGGTGACCTACAACTGCAGACGGCCGATGCCGAGTGCTGCTGCATGGCTTCCCGGCGCAGGCCACCACAAACAAGCCGAAGGCAGCTGCCCTGGGACTGAAGTTCAGTAAACAGCTGTTAACATCAATTCTGTACAAAATAAATTGATTTTGAAAGTGAAGGACAGGTTCCACCATTTTAGTGCCATTTTTTAAAATCAAAACTGTTATCAAATGCTCATCGGACATTCAAACAGAAAACTCCTTTGTAGAAAGGAGATGATGAGTACTGTTTTGACATGAGTACCTGCCCAGAACTCAATTAAAGAAATTAAGTAACCTGGTCTAGTGGAAGGTGTCCCTGCCCAGGGCGGGGGGGGAGTGGAATGAGATGATCTTGAAGGTCCCTTCCAACCGTTCTGTGATTCTACGTGAAGAAGAAGATGGCCCAGAAGATGGGAAAGGGGCAACTTTAGGTTTTGTCCCTGCCCAGGGCAGGGGGGGGTGGAATGAGATGATCTTGAAGGTCCCTTCCAACCGTTCTATGATTCTACGTGAAGAAGAAGATGGCCCAGAAGATGGGAAAGGGGCAACTTTAGGTTTTCGGTAACAGACAAACCCCGTCCTGTGCAGGACGCCTTGGCAGCAGCCCCAGGGGACGAGGACAGGCTGTCAGCCCCCGCCACGTCCCGCTGCCGACCGAGACCGAGCTGCCGGGCCCTGCGGGGTCACACCGCCGGCGCGGGAAGCGCAGGCCCGGCCGGCCAACGCTGGGGGCGCCTGCCGCCGTTATGGCGCCTTTCCCCGCATGGTTGGCGAATATTGAGCAATCTCGGTATTTTGCGGGGATCCCGGCGGAGCCTCGTGTCACAGACAGAGGATTTCGGGCAGGCTAAATCAAGAGAGGCGAAGCTGAGGGAGCGCGGCCGCCGGAGGGCCCCGTCCCGCTCCGCGCCATGGCGGCGCCGCGCCGCGGGGCTTTTTCCCCTCACGGCCCGGGCGGGAGAGGTGCCGCTGTGGGGGCGAAGCGACGGCCCGCTGCCGCCACGGCGGGGCTCGGGGGGCAGCCGGGGTTGCCCCCAGCCCTCAGGGGAGGGAAAGAGGGAAGAAGGAGCGCGGGCGAATCAGTCTCACCGGCCGGAGGGGGAGGCGGCGCGGCGGCGGCGGCCGTCGGTATGGCGGCCCCTCACAGCAGAAGCGGCCGGGAGCCCGCCGCTCTCACCGGGGAGCCTGCCTCACTCGCCGCACTCTCCTCCTCCTCCTCCTCTTGGCACCCGCCGCCGCGGAGGGGTTGCTATGGGCACAGTGTGCGCCCGAGAGGCGGCGGCGGGAGGGAAAATGGCGGGCAGGGCGGGAAAGGCGGCGTGTGCCCGGCAGGGGCGAACCCGAGGCGCGGCCATGGTGGCCCCGCTCTCCCTCCGGGAAGCAGAACTGCCCGCCAGTCCTGGAGGTAGTGTTCATCTGTACCAGCTGCAATAAAGTTTCCTGTGGGTGGCTGTAGCGCATGAGGGGTAGGAGGACAGCAGGGAAAGGATGGCGGCGGCGGGGGGGGGAACTTGCATTGCCGGGTGGTGCTTTTTGGCATTCCTCAGGGAGAAGTGTCATCTCCGAGGCCGTGGGTGATGTATTGACCAAGAGGTATTTAACCTGTTTATGCTCTCTGGCTCCAGGCCCGGTTTGTACAGCCCTCTCTGGGTCCGAGGGGACAGACTGTCCCCGCAGGCAGTCCCGCTGCTCACCCCCCGGAGCCCTGGAGGGACGTCGGGTTCCTTTGATGGTGTGAAGAAAAGCACCCCGCGTTTCCAGAGCCCTGCTTCCAGGCAGGATGAACCCTTCCCAATCAGATTTACAGGCATGCATTGGTAATTACCAGGTAAGGTCCATTTAGAGCTGAACCATCCTTGTCATTAGAAAGTTGCCATAAATCCTCCTGCTGCAACTTACAGGTCTCTTTTTGTTCTATCCCTAGTAGACAGAGTAATTTGCTCCCTTTTTCTAACAGCCTTCTGCATATTTAAAGACATCACGTGTCTGCTCAGTCTCCTCTGAATTTCAATTTGTACGATTTAACAGGAGTTTACCGCATTTGAGGACACAAAGTGTCACTTGGGCCAAGCCAACATCCCTGTTCCAGGGCAAAGTTGCAACAGGAGAGGAGTAACTCCCACAGCGCAGCCACACACCACCCCACCGGCTGACCTCTCCCCCATCCACCTCCAGAGCATTTTTCTTCCCCTGGACTGTCTCTAATTTTCAGGTTGACATGTAGAACAGGGCACACTCGCAGCTATAGCCACAGCCTTAATAGGAGAGCGGAGGGAATTATTCACATCTTAAAAACTGCCTGAAGCCTGGTTGTGAGGATGGGAAGAAGTGGTGCTGCCACCAGCAAAACCACCATCACAGCTGGGTATTTCTACTTGCATCGTACACTGAGGGCAAATTCTCATCTCCCGAGTTCATTTCCAATCCCACAAACATGCCGGCCACACAAACCCAGTACTGAAAAGAAGAGACTCACGCTCAAATATATGCTTAATTTTATTTAGTACATTTAAGAAATATTAACATCTCAGGATATCTGGTTTACCATCTAAGTCCAGTCATAAGCAACAAAAAAAAAAAAGTTAACCATGTTTCTAATGAGCATTCTTACATTCATTCCCCCCTGTAACGTAAAGAAAATTTGTTCAGCTGTATTAAAATCTTATGTGTTTGACTAATGGAAAAAAGAAAAATCATTAAAAATTACTTAACTACCAGGCATCCTGGTTTGTTAATTGTTTGTTGGCACTTGTGTTCATAATCAAGCATTCCAGTTGGTTTGTTAATTTTTCTTCCCCTTCTACCCAGAACTGTCTTTTTGGGGTTTTTTTTGTTTGTGTTTTTTTTCTTTTTTTTTTTTTTTAAATATCTGAATATGTAAGTTTGTTCAAATAAGTTTAAAAAGAAAAGAAATCTAGGGTTGTCTGTCTGAGAAGTTCCTGCACTACTTCCCTTGATAACTCACCTATGGGATAATGGAAGGAAGTTATTTGCTTTCATTTTTCTTGATCCTTATTAAGCAAAAGTTCTTTTTAATTCCATTTAAACTGAAAAAAGTACAGAAACACTGTCTTCATTTGATGGTGTGCATAAACATTACACTCCATATATAGCAAAAATATCTTTTATTTATAATTTACATTTCCACAAGTGAAAATTGTACATTTTTACATATACTGTTTCATTCCATTAAATTTTCACGCATCTACAGAACTTTCACACAATGACACCTGAAACTGTGCAGGCAATAAGAAATTCAAATACAAAAATGTATTTATTAACCAAACAGTAAGTTGAGGCCCTGCCTCAGTTGAACATTTTTATTTCATATAAAAAGTATTTGCCTTCCAGAGTTAACAGAGCAGCTCTTCTGTAAAAAAAAAAAAAATCTTATTCATACCTCAGTTAATTTAAACAGACTCATCAGGTTCTGTTTTAATATCTGTAGATGCAGGTGTGCTCTCTTCTGCACAGGCAGTAGGGGTGTCATCAGGTTCTTCTTTGACTTTAGGTGAGTCACAGGACTCTTGTGTTTCTTGTTTAACAATGTTCAACATTATATTTAGTGGATTTTCTACAGGAGTCTTGCTGGGAGATGGTGTGCAATCAAATGATGATGTCTGCAAAGTGAAGGTCAACGTCGCATTAACACACATTAAAATAAGCAGTTTTAGCTTCTTACCCGTTTTGCTGTTTTTCAAAATGCAAACATATTGATAGCCATAGGCAACTCAAAATCCAAACTTCTACTTTATCAAGATCCTAAGAAAACAAATTTATTCTTTAACAGCATTACTTTTTCACAGTTACTTTGAAAAGGTATCATGCAAGCCGTGATGAAATGCTAAACACAGTACCGTAAACCAATCCCTGCTGCCCCAGGGGAACTGTAACTCCCAGAGCATTAAAAATGTAACACACACCAAGACCCATTTACTCCCCTTTTGCAAATTCCTAAGATCATACACATTACTCAACAATAAACACACGATGTGATTTCAAACCATAGTTTCACTTTCATGACACACGAGCTGTCACGGTACATCACAACAAGAAATACATCTTAGCTAATTCTGTCTTGTGAACTTGCCATGCCCGAGGCCTTCGAGTCTCTGTCTAGTCACAGGCAAGAGAGACGGGTAGCACATTCTGAACACATCTGCTCCCCGCTAAGTCAGAGATCAAGCGAACAAAATGAAAGCAAAATGCTTCAAAAAATATGAAGGAAGATTCACTTACATTTTGGTAATCTTCGTAGCAAGATGGATGGTAAATCTGAAAAAGAATTGTTGTGTATTTAAATACAAAAAAATAAAATACAGCCGGATCAGTGGTTATGAACAGAACAGTGTCAATTACACCTGTCTCAATCTGTCTAGAAAAGTAATGGTGTGAGCAGACCAAGTATGGTGTCATATAAAACTGCAAAAATATTTTGGTTTTGTTTCTTTAGGAAAAGTTATCCTAGAGCAGCCTGGTACATGCTGGGCATTACAGAAGGCTGGTTGTGTTGGGAATTATTTGTGTACAGCTGCATATAGAAATAACGGAACCAATATCTACACCCATATATAGAGACATTCATTTTTCATTTAGCACTGCAGCGTAAGGGAAGGCTAGTGAGCCTATACTAATGGTACCACGACTTCACGCACTTCCAAAGGTTGAGATATTTGTGTACTTGGAAGCCAGGAAAACTACCACAGGAATCCTTTGGCCAAAAAAAAGCACTTGGCCCTCCCATATTTTTTTTTGCTATTATTCTTTGGGGTTTTTACTACTGTAAGCATCACATGTAAAGAAGATCAGATTACCTTTTCATCTACTCTGATAGCATTCTTCAGGTGCCACTCTTCCTCTTCCTCATCCCAATACTGTTCAAATTGCTCTTGGCAAATTTCACAGCTCTGAAAAGTTATTGGAGTTAACAGAGATAAATGAGGTTATTGCAACAATTTACTGAACACATGAACTTCAAGAACCCAGTAACAGTCAAACAAGGTTCTTTTAAATTCAGATAAATACATTAAGACTACAACATGATCCTGCCTCCACACTCTTAACTAAAAGTTTCCTAAAATTATTTTTGAAGTTATTTGAGTATAGTTTGCAAACTGAGCAATGATCAAGGCCTTGAAGACTGTTGTCACGTGAGAAATGTAAGCTTTGCCCTTTTAGCTAGGAAGTCTCTGCACACTTTGTAACAATCTAATGCTGTTTGACTGTCATGTAAGACAATCCAGTACAGGGATTTAATTAATTTTATTTATGGCATTATCTTCACTCTTCCCCTTAACCTGGAGACTCAAACTAAAAAGGCAGAGCTTTTAGATGAAGTATTAACATTTTCAGTACTTCTGTGCAAAATAATAAATTCTGAGAACAAAGCACAAAAGGTACTTTTTAAAATTAAAACAAAGGCCTTCCTGATTAGCTAGCTAGTTTCTTAGAGGCTTAGCATGTAAAACTAAATTGTAATTCTAACAACATTTGTATTTGATTATTACACCAATTCATCTACGAAAATACAGACCTACTGGTTACTTTAAGGTTGAGGTATTTCTTTGTCCTAATGTCTATCTTCTACCAAAAAAAGGAATTTCTGTGTAAAAGTATTAAAAAACCAGTAAAAGCAAAGGACCATTTCCAATTCACTTGCTGTATCTACTCTTTCTGTGTAATCCAGTAAATTAACACACTCTGCCCATTTCAATTTTGCCAAAACCACGGANCCCAGTAAATCCAATCATTATTTGAATGGCAAAGGACCATTTCCAATTCACTTGCTGTATTTACTCTTTCTGTGGAAACATCCAGGAAATTAACACACTCTGCCCATTTCAATTTTGCCAAAACCACGGAATGCCAGAGCATCGATTTTTTTTGACCTACAGGTGATTTATACTACTATCTGCCCCTGGGAAACAACCATTCCATACACAAACACACCACCTGCAAAGTGGCTGCACAGAGGTCCAAGAACAAGACTTCAGCCTCCATACAGCCCACTGTATGAAAGAACGCTGTGAACTTCTTTTGAAGTATTAGATGATTCTCAGTAACTGGGTTAATAAAGGCAAGCTGAAACTTACCTCAACTGCTCCAGCTGGTCCAGCAGGGACACTCTGAAACTCCTTCTCTTTCGCAGCTTCTTGTGTCTTCAACACAACCTCTTCATGAGCTTTTTCAAAAAACTGGCTTTTTGCACGCTCCTCTAGATCAGCTATTTCTTCAAATTCAATCCAGTCCTAAGGAAAAAGTTTTCATTCATAATCAGACACTTAACAAATATCCAGAAATGTTTAAAAAATAAATCTCAGGAAAAAAAAAGACAGCCCAAAAGTACCATATTTAATAAATCTTACTTCATTAAAACTGAAATGTTCCTCACATGCAGCATTAGCACAGTGCATGCTTTCTCACAATGCTACGCTTCAAAAAAATTTTTCCAGAAAAAAACACAATCCTTCAACTTCCATTCCATTCTCAGTGCGATGAAAACAGTACCAATAGCTTCAAATTGTTTATTGTTCATCATACAATTGTCTTTTGTATTTTGACAGGCATTTGAAAACTACTTGAAATATCTAAGCCATCATTGTTTACCAAAGGCCAACTCCTGTGACGATGCAAATTTCAACTGCAATCCTACAGCACATACGTAAGTGAAACATAGAATCTGGACTGTAATTTATCTATCAAGACACACACTGCGTTACTTACCGTTAAACTGTAGTACCATCTTCTGTGAGTAATTTTTCTGCTAACATCTTTTTCTGTCCGGTTCTGACGATAATGCCAATCTAAATGATCCGCATAAACATCCGTCTGTGAAGTAGTGAATCTCATTCCACATGAGTAACACTGAATTCCAGTGTACAGTCGATTTATTACACTATCGTAACGCCTACAAAAGGAAAAATAAAAGTCTTAACATTTCTTTGAATAGAAAAAGGCAAGAAGTTTCTCAGTAATTTGCTTCATATGCCCAAAAGAGTAGGGGAAAAGCATGAATCTACTGGAAGGTTAAAGCACACAATATAACTAAATTCTTCTTCCTGATTTTCATAACACAATCAACTGAAACATTTAAATAACAAACGATGGGCTCGTATTAACTATTCATGAGAAACGCACTAGTGTTGTGTTTCATGCCTACTAGCTTCATCACCGAATAGTGCATAGAATGGTAACACTTGCATTTGGCTCAGCTTTGCAAACTACCGCAAAGGTGGCAAAATTAGTAATAATAAAGGAAGAAACACTGACTCCAATTCATATTCCAACCTTGCTGATTAAGTAACAACAGGCAACTTGTGTAAAGGCAGTTTTCTCACGTTAATTTTCCATCTTCTTCCTCCCTCAAATTTTCCAAGGCTAACATAAAACCTACAGGTCCTTTTAGCCACAAAGTGACATATAAAGCTCTCAGCTGCCTTGGATTTAGCATTAGATACTACCATGTCATTATTCCTACTGCACTGCAAACTTATTCTACTATACGCACTGTCTAAGTTCTTCAACTGTGAAATTAGTGAGGTCTGGGACATTTTGATCTTCATTCTGGTCATCATCTTCCTCTTCAGCAGCTGGCTGGGCTGATGTTTCATTCACTTCTAGAAAGCATAAAGATATCATTTTATCAAAATTTCAGTATGTCATCAGGAAGACATGACGTGCTCCTGAAGTTATTTTTATTCAAATATTAATAAATATGATCTGACTATCTAAAATACAAGTGTGCAATAGCCAAGTCCGTCATCTTCTAACATAATTTAAAAAATCCATACAAGATACTCGAAGTCACTCAGAATTTCAATTTAGGGAAACAGTATTTCACCTCAGTCTTTGGCATTAAAATTCAGTCTTCAGAGACACAGAAGTATTTCAGAAATTGACAGTAATCTGATTGCAATCAAGAACAAGTTACCAAGGCACAGCACCAAAGACAAAACTGACCGCTCTGGATAGCTGAAGTGTACAAATTAAACAAGATGCTAAGAATTTACTCCATCACATGCACTAAATACCTTTTCCCAAACCCAAAGTTCAGTTTAAAAAAACACGCAGGAGTTCACAAAAGTATTCATACTTAGCTTTACACTTCAGCTGTGGATAAACTGAATAGTTAGAACATAATGGATCTACATACGTGCTGAAGTGGAATCGGTTTTTGACAGTTTGAGGATCCCTGTTTTCAGCAGTTTAGCAAACAATTCATTGACATCAAGTTGTCCAAGGTGGTTATCAGGATACGAATGGGGAAGCGCTCCTAGGAAAAAACATTGACATGCAAGAAGATAAAAGGTTAGTTTCTGATGAAACAGTTTACTTCTATCAGCATAATTCACAACACACTTTTCCATCTGCCTCCTGTTTCTTCCATTTTTTATTTCAAATTAATTATCAGCCATCTTTATGTTTAGTTGTTGGCTAATTTCTTCCCTTACAGCAGCCTCCTTTACAATGTATTCTGAAGTGCTATCTAAGCTGGCTGCCCATACACACATTTCTACTGGATACTGTTTATTAAAATGTAGTATTTTCCTCGGTTTATGCTTGAGTATTTCCCCAGGACCAATCTACTTCATCACTTACTTTAACCATTTATGACTTTTTAAAAGCTTTTCATTACTAACCATTCATATACTGGAAACGTTGACACACCCTGGCAAACACAAACCAGACCTACAGACTGGTACCTTCCAGAAAAGCAGACCAAAGTATTTTTTTTTCAGTACAACTACATACCAAAACTACCTGGTTAATGAAAACTAATGGAAGCCTTCACTGTTTGAGGGAAACCCCTAAAGAGATGAAGATACTACAGAAACCACATCTATGGCAACCTCACTGAGGAAGCTTCCCTTAGTCCACGCAGACCTAGTACACCAGGACGTAAAAAAAGGGTAATTTTTGTGGCTACTAACAAACAGAACAATCCAGAAGAAATGAAACAAAGTTAATTATTTCATTACACACCTGCAGGGTTCTGAACAAAACTTCCAGGATTTGGCAAATACTGTTGACCTTGGCCATAAGGCCCTGGTTGAGCAGACATGAGAGAAACCTGTAAAAGTAGATATTTAAGTTATCATTAACTTCCAGACATTTCTCAATAATTTTATATATATTTAACTCCTTCCAGGAGTGACCCATGTCAGTTTGTTATTGGAAGGTTCACAAATTATGTAGCATTTCCCTCATTTTCATTTCCCACTAGAAAAAATTCAGAACATATTCACATTTTGCCTAACATTTAAATGATTAAAAAAAAAAATCTTCTACCTATCAAGCCTTCAATCACATTTTCCAAACACATTACTTCCTTTTAAATTGTTCCTGTTCACGAAAACAGAGTTCATCAGAAAGAAATCTGAGAAACTGGTAAATGTCTATTAACAAACGCCACTATTAATTCTTATGAAGAACTGAAACAGCATCCACTGTACGAAACACATCTTGAAAGCAGGATTTTTCAGCAAACCAGCAACATTAAGCTTCAGATAGAAAACCAGTTTTTATAACACACTTGTAACAAAAATGTTTTCTTTTTCCCCCTAATCGACCACTTTCTGGATTTACAAAAAAGTTTAAATTGTTTAAAATTTTATCTCATTAGAGGTTAGCAGGACACATTACCTGCTTTCGTACAATCAGTTAACTCTTCACATTCAATTATTAGCCCCCCAAATGAAAAATGCTCTCTAAAATCTCTAATCTACTGAAAGAAATGACAGTATTTTCACTGATGTACAGTATCACTTTCCCCTTTTCAAGACAGCATTTCCAACAGGCAACAGCAAAGACAACCAAACTCATAAAGCATGCTGGTGTCAAGATAATTTTAAAAAACTGTAGTTCAATCACATCCATATCTTTCTCAATTCCCCCAGGTTAGGGATATCTCTTTAAAACTGGCTTGTCACCAGTACTAACAGCTGTGAAAAGACGACAGAATTATTATGGTCCATTCTAATTCTACACCTCTTAGAAAAAAAAAAAGAAATTGCATTATCTTTCATGCTTTATACAATTCACTTTTGTGCAAGTTTAATGAAAACACCACAGGCTTCCAATTA
The DNA here is from genome assembly GCA_003993805.1 of Himantopus leucocephalus. Lineage (NCBI taxonomy): Eukaryota > Metazoa > Chordata > Aves > Charadriiformes > Recurvirostridae > Himantopus > Himantopus leucocephalus. The sequence continues at coordinate 215,202,759 of RSEF01000001.1, read as the reverse complement.
CCTAGTTTTGTTTTGAAGTTAAAAATACTAATTCCACTGCCCTATTCCGAGATACAAAGTGATTGTAAAGATCCACTATTTTGTTTCATTCTTAAAAAAAAAAGCAATACATGTCCTTATTAAATTATCTAGAAACTACTGAAGAAGGATGACTTTTTTAGGTTGAAACTGGCTCCCAGTCTGCCAGCTCTTCAGAAAAATATCTTCCCTTTTCAGAGGAAGAAAACTTGCTGATGCTCTACACAAAAATACTTCTGCAAGCAAACCATTTAACACAATCAATTCTTACCTGATTACTTCCCATTGGCATATTACTGAAGTTCCCATATTGAGGACCCTGAAGACTTTTTTCATCAAAGTAATGTCCAGCTGCTCTCAGCGGGAAATTCTGTGCTCCTGGGCCAGCTGGCCCATTGAAATTTGGTCCAGGCGAACCATCAAATATATCAGGCCTCTGGAACTGCATCCCATGAGATGGTCCATTGTAGCCCTGGCCGGGATGATCGACAAATGGACCACCTTGTCCATATGGTGACATTTCTAGTCTTGAGGCAGGATGGTTAGCTACATTTTCGAAACGTGCACCTTGAAGGCCAAGGGGCAAGTCAAATCTAGAGGCTGGCTGGTGAGGTCCATCAAATCTTTGAGGTATGGCTGTATCAAATCGTGGTTGTGCCTGTTGGCCAGGCGCCCTTTCAAATCTTGGACCAGGCTGTCCATGAATTCCATCAAATCTTTGCAAAAGAGACAGCTGTCCAGGCTGACCGTCAAATCCAGCTGCATGACAACCATCAAATCTCGGACCAGCCCGACCCAGAGGACCATCAAATCTAAGTCCACCAGCTCCCTGGTGTACTGGTCCATCAATCAACCTAGGACCTACACCTGGCTGACCATGTGGTCCTTCCAATCTGAGCCCACCACCTGATGGTCCATGTGGCCCCTCAAATCTGAGCCCACCACCTGACGGTCCATGTGGCCCCATAGGCTGACCATGTGGCCCCTCAAATCTGAGGCTACCTCCAGGTTGACCATGGGGCCCCAATGGTTGTAAATGTGGCCCCTCAAACCTGAGGCCACCCCCTGGTTGACCATGAGGCCCCAAGGGCTGACCATGGGGTCCCTCAAACCTGAGACCACCCCCTGGCTGACCTCGAGGCCCCATAGGTTGACCATGAGGTCCCTCAAACCTGAGACCACCTGAAGGCTGACCACGGGGACCCTCAAACCTGAGACCAACTCCAGGTCCTTCAAATCTAGGACCACCTACAGGCTGCCCTGCAGGCCCCTCGAACCGCAAAGGCCCACCTATCTGTCCAAGAGGTCCCTCAAACCTCAGCGGACCTCCTCCACCAACCTGTCCTGGGGGTCCTTCAAACCTCAGGGCCCCTGCCAGCTGCCCTGGTGGCCCATCAAATCTTAGGGCTCCAGCTCCCCCTGCTCCTGCCAATGGTCCATCAAACTGAGATGCACCCGCCCCCACCAAAGGCCCCTCAAATCTCATAGCAGCCTGTCCAGGTGGCCCATCAATTCTGGAACTTGAACCAGCAGCAGGACCATCAACAAAAGGACTTCCTTGTCCGTCTACTCCAACCCTTGCAGCAGCTGGTCTAGGCGAGCCATCAAATAGAGGTCTGTCTTCCATTAGTGCACTTATCCTCTGCTTTGCTTCAATCCCTCCAAATCTTGATCCTGGACTTTCTGGGAATGCTGCTTTCTCTGGATCTTCATACCTAGCTCTTTTGAAACGTTCAGTGAATGGTGATCTTGGTTCCTCTCGAACACCTACAAAAAAAACAAAACCAACCAGATAACCACTCACTAAAATGTTGCCAATTATTTAACATCTTGTAAACTAAAGCAAAAACACATACCAGCTTGCCCAAGAAGCTGTCTGTCTTCACGATTATCAAATCTGCAGATTGCATCGCCATCTATTTTCTGAAACTCTGCTGTACTTTTCCCCTGTTGTCTGAGAGCATCTCTGAATTCATCTGATTCTCCCCAGCTGTCGTAAGGATCAAAGTTCTTAGAACCTCTTGCTCCTTTAGTAGCATTTTGTTCCTCAAGTCTTCGTCGACTCTCAAGCGGTGAGAGGTTATCAGCAAAAGGTCGATTAGTGCCAGTTACAGGAGAGTGTCTCCTTGATCTTTCTCCAAATGGTTCTTTTCTGTCAAACTGTACTCCACGTTTGGCTTTTGCTTGCTCACATTCTATTCCAGAAAGCAATGCATCAGGCAAATGATAATCCAAAATATCATCAGGATCCAACAGATCAAGCCTTGACAATGAATGCTGAACTTGTGTCCTTTTTAGTTTAGCCTTATGTTCATAATACGTTAATTCCGCATCCGATAGAAGAGGTTTCTTTTTCAAACCACATTTTTCCTCTGTAGGGCTATCCCAGACATTACATCTGTGCTTTCCTTCCTGATACTGGAACAGCTGCCGGATCTGATGAGCTACCACGAGGAACTCATCTTGTGTTATTTCACCAGATGTTAAGCGTTCATTGGCCTAAAATATAAAGTTAAGGTTTAGACTTCTAAAAAGAAAAGAAAAGAAAACTATACCCAGGACACTTCTATGAATACAGATTTATTAATATTACCTTCTTAAGTAATTCTCTCTTGCTTGCAGATGTCAATTCTTTGGGAATCTGTAAATTAGCATCCACACTTAAACGGTGCTGCTGCTTTGGTGCTCGGGGTGATAAAATTCCTTTACCAGCAGGCCAGTTTTCCCGGTGTCTTTGGTGAGGGGATTTACCAAGTGCTTGGTGTTCTTCATTCTGCTGTGAGCTGAAAGCAAGAATACATTTAAAATACAGACTATGTCTTTATTCGGGACATAACTGTCACATTCGTATTAGAACTGATCATGGCAAAATACCACTATCACCTTGGAATCTAAGTATGCATAATTTCCGTATCTCACTAGTAGAAATAAGTTAAACATCAATTTTAACAATCTGAACATCGCCTCCCAAAGCTGGGCGCAGTGAAGTCAGCAGTAGAATTTCCACTGACTTCAAACAGAAGTTGTTTAAAAGATAGTAACTTACTTTTTACTTTCTTCCCAACCAGATTTCCACCTCTTGCCTGATTTGGATCCTTGCCAGTTTTCTGCATTCTCCTTTGGATCAGGAGAAGCTTTTGTAGAATGCTGGCTTGCTGTTTCTTGGGGCCTGTCTTCTTGGGCTTTTTTCACTCTCCTTGGATCTCGCACCTCTTGTTTAACATTTCTCTTATTAGAATTTCTGTCATCTCTCGCCGCTTGTGTGCCTTCTTCTACATGAGACTGCTTAGGGCCTATCTGACGTATCTTTGCAATTTTAGGAGTTGGTGAAGTGGGAGATAAACTCCTAAGTCTTCTTTTGGGTGATCTCCTCTCTCGCCTTTTTGGAGAATGCGTAGATGGTGACCGTGCCTTAGGAGAGCGTGATCGTGACCGTTTCCTATTACTTGATCTCCCTTGTTTCCCACTTTGTTTTTCTGACTCCTCTGTAGTCGTGTCTTGTTTCTGAACAGCACCATTAATTACTTTATTTCTGCTGCCTACTGGTCTATGTTCACATGTCTTATGTTCCTCTTTTTCTTTTTTCTCTGTACATCTCCTCTTTTCTTTCACCTCCTCCTCTTTGCCCTCTGACTTATCTTGAAGATGTCTTTTCAGTCTTGGATCCCGCTTACTAATTTCAGATACTTTTGTGCTTTCACATTCCTGGGTTTTACTATCTTTAGTATTGGGCAGCTTATTTTTTAAAGGGGATGGTGATTTAGATTTTGCTTCTGCCTGGTCAAGTTCTTTCTTCTGTGTTTTTTCACTTGCTTTCAATTTTTCTTGCTTTGTTGAGTTTTGTTTTTCAGCCTGTGCTGTTTTGTTTGCCTTGGTATCAGACTGACTGGTGGTGTTTGGTGGAAATTCTTTCCTATGAGATTGATCTTTAGCATGAGAAGAATGTTGCGCCATCCGATTAAGTCGAGGATCCCTATTTACTATTTTGATATCATGAAGTGGAGGACTTGGGGATGGTTTGGTTTTTTCAGGTTGCACAGCAGTCTGATGAGGTGGTTTAACTGTCATATGAGGTGTGGGAGACATGTGTTGCTTGGAAGGTGCTGGAACTGAAGCTATAGTAGATGATCCTTGCTGAACACTAAGAGATACAGCCTGAAATAGGAAAAAATCCAGTATTAATCTGCATGACGCAACTCCTACCCAGAGATGGTCATATTTTGTCTTGAAACCAAAACTATAAATAGAAATGTTTTTAAAGTTGTAAGATTCAGCCATTTAACTGAAAATGGCCCAGTAATTGCTAATTACAAGCGTTAAAATAATGCAGTACCATTACAAAAGATCAAATTGAAATATAATGCAAAATCAGTACTACAAAGTCAATACTGCAAAATATGTAACATGAGCAGCATTAAGTTCTTCTATATATGCCACACGCTCAAGGCAACTAAGTTGCCAAGTATCTGATACAATTTTCCTATTTCTACGCTTCAAAGATCCTTCATTTCGGTATCAACTGTCAACATAGCAAGACTTTCAATTACGAATGTAGAACAGTACAGCTTAACTGCCACCTTCAGATGGTGGCATCAAACCAACTTGACCTAATAAGGAAACTGACTTGATCTCTAATGATTGGGCTTCCTTGTTCTGTAACAGCAAATATATTTGACACAGGCTGGCTTGCTGTGAGCCACAAGAAGAGGTGGAAGACGAGGATCATAGGCAGGCATCATTTTCAAGAGAAGTTAAAAACAAAAAAAGAGGAACTTCACTTTTTCTACCTCTATTTTACATGTAATTCTTAACGGACAAATACTGTTCAGGAACCAGAGATCAACTGCCGTTGCTCTAGTCCTAACGTAGCTACACTTGCCCAACATGAGGAAAAAATAATGTACTGCAGTTACCAGTATAGCTAAGTAGGGTCTGAAAGAAAGTGAGACTCCCAACTATCAAAGTTTCATCAACTATCCTACTCACCAACTGTGCTTTAGTCTGTTCCAGCTCCAGCTCTAATTTTTTTTGCTGAAGTTCTAACAACTGCTTTTGCTTTGCAAGTAATTGCTGCCTTATCAGTTGCTCCTGTGTCAAATTCTTTTGTATTTCAGGAACAGCTGGAGGAGTAGAGGCACCAGAAGTGACAGCAGAGGTAGGTGCAGTAGATTCCTCTGGCTAAAAACAGAATAAAAAAAAGTTACATTTAAAATCCCGATGGAACCAACTAAATCCATCTGCTTTAACTGTTATCATGATCCAGTACTGGGACTTAGTTTGTATAGCAGTTATAAATTGCATTTTTAATGCAAAATATAACTAAAACAATTAAAACACTTTCCCCACTAGAATTTGCCAGCTATGACAGGTGTACGACATTTAATACAAATCCAGTATTTCAAAATCTAGAATACAGTTTTGAAATATAAAAACCAAACCCATCAAATATTCTGAATTCGGAAATTCCTCTTACCTGTCTACAAAGGTCAGATACTTCATTCTTAATATGCTAAATTGTCAAAAAGCAGCATACAAACAATGAAAACTACACGTATTACCATCTGTTCATACAGCAGGCATAAAAACTTACCGATTTATTTAAAAACTTAGGATTCACATGGATGCTAGAAGTATTCACATTTGGGGGCAGAGGTTTAATTGGCCAAGCAGGATCTAATGAGTTGACTCTGACATCAAGTGCATACAGTTTCTTCAAAGGAAAAATATCATCCCATGTGGAGCGTAATTTAAATAAACTTTTCCTAGTATTTTCATCCACCTAAAACAATAAAACAATTCTATGGCTTGATAAGTTAATATAAAACAATTTCTTAAACTTTTCTGTAGAACTTAAGATTTCATTTATTTCCTATTTCTATCAAGTTTGCCATTTTAACACATTGAACTTGCTATACAGAATTCTTAAGCAGTGCAGATCATACATCTATACCAACGGAATCAGTAACAGAAGGTCAAATGTGGAATTGTTGTTTCAAGGCCATCTGAAGGTTTTATTGTGTATTACCATTCTCTGAGAATTTTCTTTCAACTTTTCCATTACCAAAATTCTCATTTTACTTGCCCAATTTCTGTGGAAAAAATACAGTAACAAAAATATTGAAAGGCAACAGCCTCTGAGACAATACATTGTTCAAGTGTTTGTGCTGAATGGAATATAACAATGACAAACAAATCCAGAAACAACAAACTTTGTGAACAGAAAAGGTGTTTTGCTCAGCTGTTTATAGTCACTGAAGGATTTTTTTTTCCAACAAATGCAACTAAAGGGGTATTAGCTAAAATGAAGTCAATTATATTTCAGTTCAGTGAGCCACACATCAAGTGTACTTGTAGGGTCACTGCCCATTTTCTCTCTTCACAATTAGTTTGGACTACCTGATGACAGGTAAGTTAGACATTTACAGTAAAGAAAAATTTAGTTCCCCTCATACCTTGAGCAGTTCAATTAAACTATAAATTAAAAACACTTGAGGACAAAATATATGCAGCTGTCGTAATGTCAATATCCCAATTCAATCATTAAGTACCGACTATGCAGATGGTTTTTGCTGCAGTGTTAAGATGTTACAGCAAGACACAGAATAGTCTTGAAAGTTGAGAGGTTCTTTTGGGGAGGAGCAGGAACTTCAACAAAAATAATTCATACTTAGCTATTGGGCGGGTGCCTCTACACTGTTTTCAATGAGAGGGTATGAAGTTCACTGCAAATAGTGCAGAAATGACTGAGCAAAAGTTTCTGACTTCATCAAGCATCTAAAGACACTTTAGTGACCATTTACTGATAAAACAAAATTTCTAACAATGTCAGTGCTAGGATTCTACTTGCACCTTTTAACACGACTAATTAAGCTATTAGAAGTGAGTGCCACTTTGCACATTTAATTAATACACACTAATTAAATAGTTTAGTTAGCTTACTAGACAGTTAACCTATAAAACTCTGAAAATTTGTTATTATCCAGAGCTTCAGCTGCAACATTAAATGCAGCTCACTAAAAGAACATTCACAATTTAGTACTGTAAAAACAAGTAAATGTCTACCTATCTATCTACTCTACACACAGGACAGTTTAAGTCTTCTATGGTCATTATTACAATCTATTCCTTATTTCATCATGCATTTTACATCTGAAAACACTATATAAAGCATTCTGGGATCTCAGATCCTCGCTGATATGTATTGATAGATAAATACGCAAAAGCTCCATTCATCTCATTCATGTGAGATGCCACTTTCTCCTAGCATACAGGAAACCATGGAAGTTAACCCTTCATTTCTGATCCAACTTAAACCCTTTCAAGTCCAGCCTTTCAAAAACTGGACTTCAGCTTGCTTTTCTCACTGAGGAATAAGCACAATTATGTCACTGGGTTTAAAGATTTAAGGACAAAAATTAAAAGAGATGGCAGCAGGTTCCAATATTGAACGAAACTAAAACACGTACTTGTAATGCAATATAGCAATACCTTCTAAGACACCCCCGCCCCCAGCATTTTTTTTCAAATCACAGATCACCAGGAGAGAATCAGGTGTCAGTGCTACTCACTCTTCGCAGTTTAAGCACTCATTTTGCACATCAGGAATTAAGTAAATCAGACAAATTAACTACAGGAGAGAGAAGCTCTGAGAAATTCACAAGAAACTGATTCCCAGTCTATTCTTGGCATAAAGACTATTTACTATCTTAAAAAAATAAACCAACAAGTCATAATTAGTTGGTCTATACATTACAAAAAGTCCATCCAGGTTAAGTAATCGCTAACCAAAATACTGTTAGTAAAATCTTGCCTGGACAGGGAAATTACAGACCCTTCTGAACCAAATTAAATTGAGACTTTGCATCTTTCAGCTAACACACAGCTTACATGCCTGATAGCAGCAGGAATAATCATCCACAGTATAGATACAGTACTGAGATTTATAAAAAACGATCAATTTGTATAGTTCACCACCCAAGAAAACCCAAAAACTGAAAGCATGTATTTATTTTACCAGGAACAAATTTTGCTTAGAATACAGAACTTTTCTGAAAGCGTATATACCTTTTCAAATACACAAATAAATGTTGCAACTAGGTTTTTAGTAAATGCAGTAAGATACTCTCTTCCCACATTCTTGACAATGGAATCCATAAGGTACATAACAGGGAGCTTCTCTGATGCAGGAGCCTGGAGTAATAAGAAGAAACTGAGAAGTTTAGTACAACAAAAACATATTTTAAGCTTTTTAAATAAAGGGATTACCAATCCCAGAAATACAGACCTCTCTTTCTGGTTGCCACTATAAACACCAAGGGACTTGGCTTGGGATTTTTTGTTTATACAAAAACTTAAACTGGAAAATCGATACTCAGTTCAAAGTATAAGGCAGTGGGTCTATCACACACAAAAAAGGAACACCTTAGGTTATTTTGTTTGCTTATCAAAGCTTTGGAAAAAGACAAAAAAAAAAAGAAGAAAAAAGAAGCCCACAAGACAGTACTGCCGCTAGTGTACCGAGTGTAACCTTTCAAAACCCACTTCAGAAAGTAACTGTAAGTTAGCAGGAAACCATCGTTAGCACTTCAAGGAATTTCTTTTTCTGGATTTCACAAAACACAAATCAGACTTCTGGCAAATAGCCCAAATCAGGGAACTTCTGTAGCCGTAGACTATATGTCGAGTATCACAGTCTTTTCATAAACTACACGCAGAACAGGTCGCAACTATTTCATTGTAATCCAAATGGACGGAGCAAGGAGTCCCATTCTCTCTTGGCACTTGTAGACAGTGACAGTTCAGATTTCCAGAATGCATGCAAAAATGCAGCGTCAGAACAAAGTTCCAAATCCAAACAAAACTCAATCATCTAGTCAACTGGGTAAAGGCACAGACAAGCTCAGGAACTGCAACCACGATTTTCACAGAACGGAGTCTTCAAACTCTGGCCACATCTTTGCTACAAGAGGAGGCTTGGCTTTTGTTGTTTGGCTTTTAGTTGTTTTGTGGTTTTGTATTTTTTTAAAATCCATTTTCAAAACTTGTAGCAAGTTTGTGCAGTATAAGTGTGGTGACTCTGGACCGCTACAGCAACTTCAAACGTACACAAAGCACTACTGGCCCAAATCAAGGTCGTTTTAATGCCCACCATTGGCTTTCACAAAGCGGAAGGCACAGCAAAGTTCCAGAAAACATCAGCAAGTACACAGACTTGTTGAAGAGGACAACATGAAAGACACCACCACAAGCCGTGTGTTGACCGTGATCCCCTTAGAAGCGCATCCACTCATAGTAAGTCCCATTCACCATCCAGTAAGCTCAGGATAAAACCAGAATAACTTCACTCACTGCTCATTTTAAACAGGATAGGCTACTAGGTTAATCGAGACGCCTTACTTCACAGCCCCATTGTCCAGACAAGTGTGTGGAAGTGCTCTTGCTTTACAATTTTAGATTTCATTCCTTCCCCTTTAAGGTGGTTCACTGAAGGGCACCGAGTCAACAATACTTTTATATGGGTGAATCACAATGTCTCCTTGCCCTTAGATGTGTATTAATTTACCATGACCCGAAACTTAACATTGAAGAGGGCAGAATTCCTTGTTAGTTGGGAGGGGGGAGAGGAGGGGGCGTCGCCACTGCCTTTGAGCATATTGAAAAAAATAAAACCAGGCAGCTGATGCATTTTGTACATAAAAAGACAGAAAAATGTAGTTAAGTTAGCTAAAACTAACTGCAGCACATCAAAAGCCCATCTTACACTATGATGTAACACTGAGCTGTAAACAAGCTAATATGCAGCAGTGTTAGAATAAAGGCATCTCTCTAGTCTCAGAAATCAAAGACTGTGGGTCTACAGCTACTTAATATCAAAATGTCTGTGGAATACTGGTTTCTTCTTTAAAGCAGTCTGCACAATGGCACATTAAAAACACTCCACTAAGTTCTGAATGCATTCCTTCATAAAAAGTGACAGTGCACCATTTCTGACTTTTAAAGTCAGCTGTTAGGGAAACAAAGAGCTGTTTCAGAATTTCTATCTATGCCCAAGAGCTCCTGACATAGCATGTTATATTATTCTGTTTCACCAATGTATGGAAGTAGCTCACTATACTCAGCTAAGCTTCAAGTTTGAGACACTGGGGAATCAGTCAGTAGCAACGGCACTCTAACAAGTTTAACTGTCACTTTCATTATGCATCAGACTGTTAAAAGTAATCATACATGGAAGCACTGTAATCTAGTAAGGAAGCCTACTTCAAACTATGGCACAGAATCAGAAGCTTAGCAGCCTACCCTGCTTCAAATATAAGCTACTCAGGTGTCACATTTTAAGAACCACGACTTAAATACGGTTGGAATATTTAAGTCTTCTTGTCTGGAAACGTTTATTATGTCAAGGTATCTAGCGCATATTCCAATAACCACAAAAGGGAATCCCAGACTTGAATGTATTTTGTTTTCGGGCGGTCTACACAGCATCCCCTAGCAAGAAAGAGGCCCACATGACACTAACCAAAATGCAGGGAGGCGCCGCCGCACAACCACCAGAACACAGAACACCACTAACTCTGAGCTCATCAGCATAATATTAAAGACTTCAATACAGAATTCCCACTGTTCCTTCAAATAATGTAGGAAAGCTATTGTTGGAAATGTGTGGCTCTTTTTTATTAGTTTCCTAAAAGATTTCAAGTTTAAAATCATATCTGGCAATTGAACCCCAAGTCACAAACTTGTGCAAAAATTTGTTTTAAAAAAACAACCTTGTATACAAAATGGGTCTTGGAAACAAATTCTGCACTATACAATGGTAAATAAAAAGACAAATACATATTTCACACTTTTTATTTACAAATTTTATAATACCAGTCACACATTTCAGAACCATTTATTAAATCGTAAAGCAGACCACTCAAGTTTTACACTAAACAAACTGTCTCCAGGCAACACTTTTTAAAAGTGGCTTAGTAAAGGAGATCACTTTCCCAGAAACTAAAAACTTGCCTTGAATAAACCACAGTCACAAACAGTAACTAGTCAAAACTAACCATTGATACAGGATTTAAGACATCTTTAAAAAAAACACACTTCAGGGCAGCTTCTAAATCACCCAGAAATGGAAAAAAAAATTGACAGCATTGATATTTATCACAAATCATTTTATATACATCTACTGCCCTTTAGGAGATATAATGGTGAGATCTATTAGATTATGAGGTCACTTCCCCAAGGAACGGCAAAACAGCCACTGGCAACATTTAAAACTAGACTGGAAGAGGTCTGTGGAACACTAAAAAGCCATCCTGCATTGATAGAAAGATAGATTAAATAACTTAAGAGATCCTTTCCCTCCCCATCATTAGATAGTACAATTCTCACCATTATAAACCACGATTTAAAGCCAAAGGAAAAAAAGCCTTTGAACACCTGAGATCAGAGGGAGCAAGGGAAACAACGGGGGAGGGGTGACAGGCACGAATGGGGGGGGAGTGGCTTGAAAAAAGAACCCTTTTCTGACAAAATGCTCTTGTTAAAGAGGTGCTGTAAACCCCCATCCATGTGCTGTGGCTGACTGATGTCAGCAACTGCCTGGGTTGGGCTCAGAGGGAGCCTCCTCTTTCCCTTCTTTTTATATCATGTGCCTTTCAGACGCCATGTTAGGATCCTACAGGCTGCTGCAGTTTCTACAGTCAGGGAATATTTCTTCTTCCTCATCCTCAACCAATAAACTTCTCTAGCCAAAATAAATTAAATACGCACACAACACTAGCGCTACTCAGGGCACAGATCACCTGAAATCCAAACAGATTATCCCAAGCCCACAGAATTTTCTCTAATCAGGCAGAGCAAAACAACCCCCATCACCGCCACGCACACTTCTCTATCCGGAGCAGATGATCACCTTTCACCCACAAACTTTTCTATAAGTAAGGGTGCCCACCACCCCCAAATTAGTATCTCACAGGGACCGCACTGGGAAAATAGCCTTATCTTAACTGATACTTTAAAGTCATTAAATTTAACTCTTCAGAAGTGGACAATTTGCGTGCTATAAACTTAACCTTATTTTCATTCCTTTAAACTACCCCAATAAACCCCCCAACCCCCCACAAAATCTCCCGGCCAGGCCCTCTCTAATGATCGCAATAGTTATCTACTGTCGAAATGGCTAAATGCAAGGGTTTAGACACTAGATTCGAGACACTGAATACTGGCTCCATGGGGGGGGGGGGGGGG
>RSEF01000001.1:215168787-215189925 GCA_003993805.1 Himantopus leucocephalus | reverse complement strand
CCTCAGGCCCTCTCACCCCCCCGGCTTCGCTGTCTCTCCCTGTCCCCTCTCCCTTCCTCCTCCTTCCTCCTCAGCCCGGCTCCGCCCGCGCCCCTCCGCAGGCCGTCTCCCCCACGCCCTTCCTCCTAACCCCCGAGGCCGCCCTAGCCCGCTGCCCCGGCCGGTCCCCCCAGCAGTATAGGTAGGAGTAGTAGTCGGTGGAATATAAAAACCTTGGCGATTTGCGCCTCGATCAGGGAGACGATGTCCTTGGCGAAGGGCACGTTCTCCTCGGCCAGGATGGTCAGCATGTTGATGTGCGGCTTGCTGTTGAACGTCAGGTCCTCCAGCGACGACTGGTAATCGCGGCACGCGTCCTCCCGGGCCTCGCTGCTACCAGCGCTGCTCTCCGGGGCCGACATGCTTCTCCGACCGGGGCCCGCACCAGGACCCGACCCACCGACCGAGAGCCCCCTCCCCGCGATCCCCTGCCGCCGCCGCCGCCGAGCGATGCCGCCCCCCCCCGCCGCTGCCGCTGGGCTCCTCTACCGCATCCTCCGGGCTGCGGCTCCCGATGGCTGTGGTACTGCCGTCGGTGCTGCCGCTTCTTCAGCCGCCGCCGACTCAAGTCTCAGCGCTCACAAAATGGCGGCGGCGGCTACGGTTCGCAAACCTCTTCCTCCAACCGTTGCGTCATGTGAAATTGTTCTCAGGAAAGGGGCCGGCGGCTTGGAAAGCCCCTTTTGTTCACTGACTGCGCCCTGGTTGGCCGACAACCCCTCCGCTCAGCCCGCCATTGGCTAGGTCCGCCCTTCTCCTCCTCTGACTGGCTCCTGCGCTAAAGCCCCCCTCTCGCCCCGGCGTCCCGACTTACGATTGGCTGCGTTTCCCTACTCCCAACCCGCTGAGCCTCTTCCTACCGCCTTCCTGGACTGCCCCGAGCTTTGATTGGTACCTCCGCCTTGCCGACAAACCCTCAACTGCGACTGCGCGTCTCCACCTGTCGCTCGCTATTGGGTTAGCCGTTGCCTTGGCACTGCCGTTACCCCCCAGCCCCGCCCCTCACCTCGCTCGCTATTGGACGAGCCGTTCGCGTGGCAACGCCGTTGCCCCGTCGCTCCGCCCCTCGCTCGCTATTGGGTGAGCCGTCGGCTTGGCAACGTCTGTTCCACCGCCCTCGGGGCGGGCCTGGGGCCTGGCTACCGCCTCACCGCCTCACCCAGGCGTCCCCCGCCCCCCCCCCCCCCCCCCCCCCCCCTCCGCTCCCGGGAACGGCCCCTTGGCACCGGGAGAGCGGCGGGCAGTGTTTGCCGGTAGTCCCTTACCAGAGAAACCATTCGTTCCGGCGCTCGTACTCGCTCCAGCAAAGCGAGTCGTACCAGTACAGGCCGCAGCGTTCACCTAGGCCCGTCAGCGTGAACGCGGCCTTGTCCTCTTCCGGGGTGGTTGTGCTGCAGGAGCCGTGGGAGGGCTGGTGCGACCCGGGGGTGCCAGGACGCTGCTTGGTGCCAGTTGACCCTGGACACAGCATGGTCCCCACCTGATGGGAATCCATGTGCTTCAGCAAGTGACCCTGGCCTCCCAGTGACGCCTGTATGTCTTATGCCTTTTAACCGGTCACCCCTCACACCAGTGTTTTTACGTCTAAACAGAGCCAGGAGCAGCATTTCTCCTTTTCACTACACTGGTAGGAGAGTGCCAGTACAGTCAAAAGTAACACAACCTGCTCTTGGTCATGAGATTTGCCCAAAGGTACCTCTTGGAAGTTAACTTGCACGCAAAGCATTTTAGGGTATAGCCATTCCTTCTCCCCTGCCACATATTACTGATTAACTGTGGTGAGCGGTTGGCGTTTGGAAGTAGGCCATGGGTGAATGCTTCGTTAAAATACACTTTGAAAAACACATTCTGTGAGACAATTTTTAAAATGCAAATTCTGCAAATATAGCAGACAGATAGTAAAAATGAAAACCTAGCAAGTTTCTGGTAAAAACTGCTGTTGCCCATTTTATCAGGATAATTTTAGTTTCTTAGTTCATATTCGTATCCCCTTTCTGAAAAATGTGACTTTCAAAACAGGGAAGAGGGGAAAGGAAACGCAACAGCACCTTTTATTTGCCCGTTGAATTGTACGTTCATGTTTGTTCCTGTAAGCCTTGAAAGGCCGTACTTTGTACACACCACTGCGCCTTTACAGTGTGTCACCACAAGATAAGAAAATGAAACTAAAGTTTCTGTCTCCGTCCGACCGAAGCTGGGACTGCAGGACTTTTTCTCAGTGTAAATATTAGCCAGCTATTTGAAGACACACTGTCCATGAAGAATATTAATTATGTACCAGGAATCATGCCATAATGTAAACCCAGTTTATTTGGCAAAAACAGTACATATTGTTCTCCTCCTAGGGGAAGAATGTGGGGGTGGGGAAATCTAGCTCCTCCTGTAAACGACTATATTTGTAAGTTAGAATGCTCTTTCATGCTAATTACAGGAGCAAAACCAATAATACGAGCAAAACTGCCTTGATGAAGATGTCATGTGGTCCAAGGCCACCCTCAAAACCAGATTTGCTGTTTACTGATCAGGAAAGGACCGAGCCTGATGCGAGGTGAAGCAGCTTGCTACCCTCGAGAACACACCCGGCTCCCTGAGACCAAGTACACCCTACGTGCCTGAGCAGATCCAGTATTTCAGTGTATTACGAGTTTGTCTTTACTGGTCTTCGTATAAAGCCAGAAGTACCTCAGCAAGATCTACAGGCTGTTAGCGAGAAGTTGCCCGTGAGTCCCTCGTGCTGATGAGTTGTGGGAACACTCCACGCTGTAAGCAATTCTTGAAACAGCTCATTAAGAGAGGCACAGAAATGCCCATTGAGTCTATCCTTGGGCTCTCCAATGAAAAGTTGTTTATTATTACACGAATTGTGTTGTACCAGCAATACAGCGTGTGGATTTATCTATGCTTGCAAAAGCACACTTCATACATGTGTTCTTGAAACCACCTCCTATCAAAAGCGTAGGTTTGCTGAAATCATTAGTTAGAAATGTTTCTGGTACAGCTATTGTCCCACCATTTCTTATCCCAGTTGACATAGCTGTCAGTTAATCTTTTTTCTTTTTTTTTTACAGATGCAGCTAGGGATTTTGCTGGTATAAAACCCACTGAAAAGCCTCTAGACTAGACCTGCAGGTAGCACGTTTGGCTTGAGAATCACTAGCAACTGATGATTAAAGAAGTTTTTCTATATAGTTGTGAAATTACAGTACTACATGAGAAAATATATCAAGGTAAGAAGTCTTTCAAGAATTTATTACATTCCAAACCATCTGTAGTTGTGCTTAAAAATACTCATAGTTCTGTTTATGCTTGAGCTGAATTTTCTTGGGAAGTTTAATAAAATTCCTTTAAGCTGTTTTATAGCTAGGCAAGGATAGGAAAAAAAGGATCTCTAGGCACCCAGAAATGTTCTTGGTGCTTTTCACTCTGGAAAAGTAAAAAAAAATAATTGAAAATGCATCCTTTTTGACATGTTTGGAAAAGAAAAACACAGACACTAAAGAAACAAACACAGTGTCGTTTTTTAAATATTGGTTTAATGAGATGTAAATTACCCCTCTGTATATGAGCTGAAGTCCTTTGTTCTCCAGCCGAGATTCACTTAAGGAAGCAGACAGTGTTTCTCCGTGGTTCCTCCCAAAGGGCGAAAAGCTTTACTCTTTCTTCAAGCCTCCAAAGCAGCTCTGCTGTCATCAGCCTTGCATTCTTCAGTAGCTGATTTGTAGAACAGCCTTGACTAGAAAGTTTGCCGATGTCGCTACAGTAGAAGAGCTGGTAAACTCTCTTAGAGACGGGATCCAATTTAAATTGCTTTAATAACTATGTATTGCTTATATCAGTACGGCAAAGGATGTTTTGCCATTGAAACTATATCTGCAGGTTTTCTCCAGCAAAGCTGTATTGATTGCTAAATGTTGTGATAGTCCTGGTATTGCTAAATCAGCAAAACTTTTAAATATAAACCAGGTCTCTGTTGTCTGCCAGTCAGATTACTCCTTGGCTAGGTTACGCAGGTCTCATGCACCTTCCCTCGCTTTTTTTCACATTTAGAGTTGTGCCTTGGTGACCTCTGACCAAATAATCATAAGCTTTTTATAACTGGATTATCACCAGATATTTAGAGATAAGCACCTAGGTTACTCCAAATGCAAAGAGCCTAGTTTTGTTCGTAAGGTTGAAATGTAGGAAACACTGGAATTACAGACTTGGGAAAACACAAAAAAAATCAGTTTACTCTTCCGGTGTCTGGTGGTGAACAGAGCTGAACCAGAGATGCATGATCAAGGAAGCATGTACTAACTTTTCTGTAGTTAAGAAATTCTGCTGATTGTAACTTTTATAATATGGTTTGGGTTATACAGCCTCAGAAATTCTTAAGACTAACCGAATATATTTAGTAAAAAATAATTTGATAGGTTGATAATTAGGAAAAATTAAAATACTGACATATTGAAAAATATTTTTAGTATGTCTAAACAAATGTACTAACCTATATTGCCCTTCAAAGCTTTGCAAGATAGTCCTGACAGCTTGTAATTTCTGTAACATTTTCATTGTGATGGGTTCATCTTTACAAGAAGGCAGACAGACTACAAACAGCAACGAGCCAGGATCAAAGGCTAACAATAGGGAAGAAACTGTTGAATCCACATATTCCTGCCTTTGTCAATCTACAGTAAATGCCGTGGCGTAAAAACCAGATCTCTGAAATATTTTGGACAATATTATCAAACCCAGTATTCGGTATGTGGATATAACACCCAAAGATGTGACAGTAGGCTTTTGGGAACCACATCTTTATTTACACTGGCTCTAACTAGCTGGACTACCAGTAAGAGAGTGACCGCAGCAGCTTGCGTTCCTGGTACTAAAGACTTGCCAAGTTCCCACAAAGGCTTGTGTAATCTTTCGAAACCCCATGTTGTCACAGCTAGATTGTTACCGGTACCTGAGTTGACAAGCCACCAACTCGCCTTCTGAATGACATCTTAGTGGGTCTTGGGAGATTGAAGTACTCAAAACCCAGATATATTTTACTCTGGCACTTCTGTGTCATCTTCAGCTACGCAGGCAGATATTTGTTACTGTTCTCTGTTACCTGTGACTGGGCGACGTTTTGCTGGGCAAGGTTCTGGGTTGCTACAGAAACTGTCTCTGCAGATCCATTCAATCAAGCAAGGTTCTAGTGACAAGACTCGTGCTTTCAGCAGGAACATAAATAATTCACATTTTTGCTGGCCTGCTCTCTGTGCCTTCCCTACAAGCAGGCTGGCAGCTCAAAGGAAAGCAGCTGTGATTAGCTGGAACTCATACCTACAGAGTTAAAGGTATGTTTACCAAAGTATATTATATTTTTAAAATGTTTTGCTTCAGAGCCCAATTTTTTTTTGAGAGGGGCAACACCAGCAAGCCTCTTGGTCAACCGTTTTTCAAAAAGATAACAGGCGAGACTCTTTGTTTAACCAAACACGCTCCTATCACATCACATCACGCTCTACCAGTTGTCCCTTGCTGCAGTACCGCCACCAAGGAGGCAGCTGGCTTTCTGACTGATAAAGCACGCAGTCACGTAACACGGTGGAATTAAGCTGGAAAAGATCCCCCGGTGTTTCAGATTTGCCGGGCCGTCCCTACCCAGGGGTAGCAGCAGCTGGTGGCACAGATATCACTGGATAACCATACTGGTGAAAGACTCACAACATTTGGGCTCTGTTTATGCATGGTGCTGGAACTGCTTGTTAAAACTTGACGTTAAGCTATATAATTACTAAAATATTTCTTCTACACACAAATTCAAGAGGATTCCCTTTGTACAAGTTGTAAACCCTTCTCACTCTGACTTTTCCTGTCTATGCAAACTATCAGTCCAGCATTTAATCCATCCCTCTCTCAACCACGCTTCTTCAAATCTGGGAGTTCAACTCTTCCTTCTGCAACAACACCCCCTTTAACAACTATTTTCAACGAGTATGGGATGGATGTCAGTGAATATGGGATGGATGTCAAGGAGTATGGGATAAATGTCAATGAATATGGGATAGATGGGAGTCCGCAGCAGTGTTTGGGCGAGTCAAGTTCTCATCCACCTTTAGCAAGTTGACTGCCCAAGAACTTTGTGAGTAAATTCCATGTAGTATTTAAGTTGTATTTGTGTTTAATGTGACTGCAGCTAGCCTGGCTTCTCTTCAAGTCATGGACTCACCTTTTTGTTATGTTACAGTGTGGTCTGATAAGAAGCATGCTGTATGGTAGGTAATCCATGTGGAAAAAAACCCAAACCCTACAGCGCTTACATGTCATTTGTCTTCTTTCGTGGTCAGCTGCATCTGCTGGAGGTTGTGGGTACCAGATCATTGTGCTGGGAGCTGACCCCCGAATTACAGCCCCTCCTGCCTCCCCTGTCCCCACCACAGCTGTGTCTGGCTGCAGGATATTGTGTATTTTGGTGCTTCTGTGCATTGCACCAGCTTACTGAATGTTTTGAAGTTGGTGTGGGAGAATGTCTCTGCTTTTCCTAGATCCCTTTTTAGAAATGTTTCTAGCCTGCCAACTCTGTGGAGTAAACTATAAAGAGACTGAAAAGCTCTAGACTTCTGGTTGTGGTCTGTACTCCAAGCAGCAACAGCACATGGATCCACGTCAGGGTGAAGACCTGTTCCAGCCATATCCATGGAACTCCCATTTCTGCCACAGAAAGCAGTTGCAGGGCATGAGACGGATAGAAGGTGTGTTGTGATCGCTCTTACTTCCATTTTACAGATCTTTTGGGGAAAATCAACTGCTTACCAGCTCCTCCTCATCCTGTATCTGTGTGCCTGATGGTTCATGCCATAGTGTATGGCTTTGCGCTGGTCCCTGTTGAATTACAGTCTTCAAAACATTGCTCTGGTTGTCACGTTTGTTTTGAATTTGAATCCCATCCTCTGTTACATTGTGCCCTTTACCATTTTGCACTATCAGCAAATTTCATACATGTATTTTCTATTCCATCATCTGCATTGTTAGTGAAAACATTGAACAAACTAGGATAGACCCCTGTAGCCACCTTTCTGCGTTGAAAATTTGTGAAACAAGATTTGTACTGACCCTCTGGGTGTTTCAGCTAGTTTGTTTATGAGAATGCACCAGCAGACAAAAAAGTCACTGAAGTCTAAATACCTGATATCTACTGCTTTTTTGCTTATTTATGAGTCTTGTTAGCCTCTCATAGAAAGAATTTTGATTGCAGTTTCTACCTGATGTAATTTCTACCTGATGAATCCATGGTTGCTGCTGCTCCTCTCCTTGTTCTTTTCCAAATGCTTGCAAATAACTTTTTACCTGCTCCAAATTGAAGGAAATGAAGATGGCTGGTCTTTAATTTGTTAGTTCCAAAAACCAAACCCATCAGATCCTGCTTCTTATTGATGGTATTAAAGTCACACGCCTTACATTAACCCACTAGAAATGCTGGAAGTGATTTACATAATGAATATACAGCCTGCACAACTGCATGCTCACAGTGAGCGAGGATCTGACTAACAGAGAAGCATCTGACCTTTGCACCAATACTTTAAAAATCCACTGAAAAAAAAAAGGCAATGCGAACCCCAAGCTCTGAAAAGGAAGAGCCGTTCCTTAACGTGTTTAAGGAAGCAGCCCCGAGACAGACCGCTGCAGGGGCATCGCTCTGTTCTGCCGGTGAATCACTGATAAATATTTTTGGAGTACAGTTACACAACCAGTTTTGCACCGACCCTATACAAATTTTATCTGCTTTGCTTATGGGACTGTTATGTGAGACAAAAGCCCTACTGAAGAAGACGGTTTTAGTGCTTTTTTTTCTCTCCAAGTATCTTCTTACCCATACAAGTATTTCTATTGGTTTGATAAGATTTTTTTCACATAAATTGATGTTGCCGATTACTGATGTTTTTTGTTACCTACTGTGGAAACAAAAGAAGAAATTGAAATGTTGGCAAAGATTTACAAGGGGTTTAAAAAAATATATATATATTTGTATTTTTTTTTTTAATTAAAAGCAAAGCTTCAGATTTTCTTTAACAAATGCACACTGTCCATCAGAAAATGCATGGCTTGACTGTGAGATGAATAGTTTTCCCCAAAGTCAGTAGATAAGCTGGGTGGTGTTCTTTCTTTCTGGCTCTTCAGTTAGATTAGAAGGAAGCTCCATGAAGTGAACTTGATACTGTTCCTCAGGGCATTGTTCTGGGAAGAAATGTTATGATTCTTGGCTAAAAATCTCTTCTCACTTGCCTGGAAGTGTCAATTTTGGGGGTTCGGCTTATACTACTAGCCCAATGACAGCTTCATAATGTGGTGGCAAAGCTTTGTGTGTGTACTGTGTTGCAAAAGGTTCCCAGCATTTCTCTTGAGAAGAGAAAATCTGGTCTCAGGATGGCATTTTAACTCTTACTTACTTAACACAGCTGTGTTCCAGCAGCATTAACACGAGACCTTGAGTAGAGGCTAAACCAGGCACCCTCTCTTTTCCCACTCCCTTGCGGGACAGCTTGCACTGCTGTGCATCTCTCTACCAACTCATCTCTTCCCTCTCTCATTTTCAGTCTGTCCAAGAAAACCCATGCATGGGTCAGAAAACAATTATTTTTGCAGTGACCTGAGCTTGTGTGGTCATTAAATAAAATTTTTGCTAGCTCAACTGCAGAAACACTTCCAAGAAACCCATCTCTCCTTATCCCACCCTGGGCAGCCCTCCTGTATATAAGAATATAAAAAATATGAAGACCAACAGTGGGCCAGACTCTGCGGCCACTTACACTTACACCGGAGTAACCATATAGAGGGTGGGGGGACTGCGGCATTATCAGCACATTATCACTTGTTATCCGGAGCAGGCTCTTCCCTGATTCTTCAAACAGGATTTTCCTGTTACTGTGTGTGGGCTGGAAGGTTTAACTACAGTCTGACTCTTCCTACTGCTATGATTGTAATTGTCTCCCAGGAATCTTTATGGATATTGAGTAAGGAGGCATAAACCTGCTCAGTAGAGGAGTATCAGTGCTCTGCAAACCCAGTCTTTCTAGGGGACGGCTGTCATCAACACAAAACAGCCAAGCGAGCAACTGCCCCCCTCAACCCTTTACATTAATGAACAGTTTTTGACTTAAGCCTATTTTGTATCTTGTAAGAAGATTAAAAGAATTAAAAAGAAACCAAGTGACCTGTTTAGTCCATTTAATATTAAGCATATGACACATAGCTTTATCTTGTACAGGGCCAGAATAAGCAGAAGGACACGATTATACACCTTTTATACTGTTCTTGAGCACTTCCAAGCTGGAATGCCCTGTCTGTGTCTGTCTTCAGAGGATCCCCAAAGCTTCGTATTTGCATACACGTGCCACCATCATAGTTCTTGGAAGAAAAAAATCCTATTTTGTTTGCAGCGGAGTGATTATTTCAATATATGAAGAGGAAAGCTACCTTGGCTGTTCTGCAAAAGTTTTGAGGAGGCGGAAAGCGCCTGTGGGGTGGGTGGGATGGGGCATGTGAAGCCATGGCACCCCTGTAGACCCTGCCTGAGGGCTCCTGCACAAGGGCCAGGTGAACCAGCACTTCCTTCATCCGTGGTCTGAGTAGACCCCTCTCATCACATCAGTGCAATGGTGGCACATTGGTGTGGGGGACACAGAAGGGACAGAGAATATGGCCTTGAGAGGCTTTGCAGCAGAGCTGTGTCTGACAGCCTGCTCTGCAAGGCTGCAAGACAAAATGATATAAGCACGCTGACTTCTTCACATACTGGTGGTGCCTAAAGCCCTCACCTTTCCAGCCCCAGGAATGCCAAACTGAAGTGTAGTCTTTTTAAGGACTCCATAGATGCTACAGTAAAACAACTCACTGGCTGGCCCAAGCGGGGAAGTTTTAAAGTACACACAATGTTCTTCTTCAAGACCATCATAATAAAAGTCCTGGGCTAATTCCCAAGTGCTTTTACAATCCATTTGCCTGAGTTGCTGGCAGGGAAAAATCTCCAACTACAGTTTAACTGCACGCCTTAGGAACATATGGCTGCCTGATATCCCTGTCTGTTTGCAGCACCGTGTTTGTCCAAAAAGTACTTACAGTAAATATTGTCAATCATAATCCATAATGAATTAACAAACTGTTCTCTTTACATTGGGAGCAGCTGGTCTATTGGGATATACCGTGAGAATCAGCGTTTGGAGATGTGCCAAGTGAGATAGGAATTGGGACAGGTTACTAGCCTGGTCACGATCAGTTCTTGCTTTGAGTTGGCTTTATATGAGACAATACTGTGTTTGGATAGCTTGGCATCATTTTAAACATATTTAGACAAAGGGTGAAAGTCGTGTATTTCTATGTCTAATGAACTACTTCAGTGCTGTGAAACGAGCCAGAATCTAGCCCCGTAATAAAATGGACCCTCGATAATATATATATACACACACACACACTCTGTATTTTATATGATTTAGACTACAATTTCAGTTAAGACAATAAATTAGTAAATTGAGATTATCCAATCACCAAGTTAATACAGCAGATAACCCAAATGTATACATACTGATGAGCTGGTGAACTGCAGCAGAACTCAGCAGTAAGCGGGCACATTAGTAGGTTGCTCAAATAAAATATTTTTAAATTCTCTCTATCTGCTTTTTCTTCCTGTTAGCAGAAATTCTGGCTTCTCCTTTTGCCCTTTCACCCGTCGCTGCTTCCATCACAGGAAGAAGGAAGTACACAGGTACCTATTTGTTTCACTTCCACCATGTAAAACACTGCAAAAATTACACACTAACACATAAATAAGTAGAAGGGCAGCAAATATGCTTTGCTCACGCTCTGCATCTGTTATAAAGGGCCCCCCACTGCAAACTTTGCAAAGACACAAGCATTTAAAAGGGCAAAAATCAGACTAAGTAATTTAGCCCAAGAAGTTAGCTCTGCTAAGGTGCCTTATGAGTCTTTCTCCTTTGCCTTGCCCTTTTATTGCTCTGTACCTCTGTACTCAGCATGTGTAAATGTGAATAATCAGGAAAGCAACTTGATGCTTCCAGGCCAAAGCTTAGCAATGGGTTTAAATTCAAATCCCAATGTTCTGCAATTTACTCTTGCCTTGTAAGTGTGCAAATCAACACAGTGAGCACGGGGCAGCAGAACGCCATTTTCAGCAATTAACTAAGGAATTCATATTATAATCCTGCAAGACACCTCAAGGCAGGCAAATTCATTTTGGAGGTAATAAACACATATAATGATATTAGGTCTCCGATAGAGTCAGCAGATCTTTGAGATGGACCTACCTCCGGTTTTCCCTTGCAACAGATGTCCCAAAACACAAAGCTCTTAACTTCAGAAATCAGTTTTTGTTAAAACATAAAGGAATACTTTTTCAAAAAAATAGAGAACACTTCAAGCTTCAAGTGAGGCAGAACAGAAAGTTTCTAAATTAACTCCTTGTAGGGCAGGTTCTTTCTTTCAAATGCTTCTCTCTGTCCCATCCTGCTCTGAAGATGGTTCACCCAATTCATCGTGCTTAACTGCACCAAAGAAAGGCTTCTCATCCCCTTCCACAGGTCCAGCCATGGCTGCAGCATCCAAGACAAGACAAAGGCAGCCTTCCTCCCTGGTTGCCAAACACCGCTCTGTGTGTTTTATTATATATCATGTTCCAGGGAACACGATACACAGTAAAAATGAGCAGAACAGGTACTACCCCTGCAGGCTGAAAAAGGGAGCCCGATGGCTGTGGCTGTTTTGCCCCGCAGCAGTCAGTTAGATGCCCTACGTAATTGCCTGCTTTGTCCTGTTTCCAACCAGCGTGCATCCAGATAAACATTCATTGTGGGTGAATATATTTGGCAATTGTGTGTCTTGCGTTGACTTATGCAGGTGAATGAAGGCACACTAGCAAATCCATAGCCGTAAGCTTATTTATAAACAACTACATTCTCAGTNTTTATAAACAACTACATTTTCAGTATCGCAAGACATATCTATCACGGTCATTTTATCGGGGATGTTACAGCCTGTGTAATGTAAGGGATGTAGGTAGTTGCTTTGGAGACAGACACAACAGCCTGGTGATTTCACACCAGAGCTTCTCCGTGTCTTCAGAGTTTGTGACCCACATTGTGGTCTGATGAAGTAAACACATCTTGTGTCCCATGTACGTGTTGCATAGAATGGGTGAGTGCACAAACGCGAATCTCACAAAGCTTGTTACTGACCCAATTTACTCACAATTTCACCAAATTGATTAAAAACAAAGAAACGCTCTATATTATAAATGGTTTAGGCTGCAATTTCAGCTAAGTCAATAGATTAGCAGATTCAAATTATCTAGTCACCAAGTTAATGAGGCAGATAACCAGATTACATAATGAAAGAAATAATTCTTTATTTTTACACTTATCTTAGAATTTAATGAAGGTCTAGTTTTCTTTTAACCAGAAAAACCCAGCTACTATTTAGCTAGTACTTTATTGACATAGTTAACATGTCATTGTCATTACTGGGCATAGGTGACTTGAATATTAAGCGTATATTTTGGTCTTAGGCCATTTAAATGTCCAAGCAGACAAGAACTGTACCAGTTCTCAGCTCAACAAAGTACAGTTATACAAATGCCTGTGCCACATCTTCTTTAAATGTCCCTGTTAATACATGTTAGCAGTTTGGTGTTGTTCTTTGCCATCGCTGTGCAATAACACAGAATCTTTTTGAAGATGTAACATGTAGATGGATGATGGTTGAATCATCTCCAGCAGCAGTTTTCAAATAGCACTGGCTGTTTCACTGAGAAGAACATACCAGTGACAGAGTGCTTTCCATTTTTAGTAACTATAAAAGATACAGTTCACCCTCCTCCTCTCCGACTGGCTTAACGACACAATAAATACGACATTAGAGTCCCTAGTACCTGACCAGATATGCCCTAACCCACTATCCAAGATGCAGATCCAGCTTTAACTCATGCTGTCAGTTAAAATGTCTTTAAAAGTTTTGTTAATTTTGCACTGACACACCTAATGCGATTACAGCTACTGTCTCTCTGTGCCATTGTCACTTTATGTCAGATCAGATATCAGCTACCAGCTGTTATAAAACTCCTATGAACTCCATACCATAGATACTTAGTAATTCAATGGAAATGTGGTCGCGTGCCCACACCTAACTGGAACCAAACCCGTATGCTTGGGGATCCACTGGTGCACGGATCCAGTAACACAAATGATGGCAGCAGCCTCACACATGCAGCGCACACACTAAAAATAAGACATGCTTTCACTGAGAAAAGTTAAAAATAAAAAGTTCAGGCAGCTGCTTAATTTCTTAGGATCTGTCTTCTTAAAGTCAATGGGATTTTACCAAATTAGGTGTTCTTCCATAAGGGTGAAAGGCAGAGTGAGATGGGTCTTGGTTGAGAAAACTTAGCCCTGGCTTCTGGCTGAGGTTGCAAATGCAAGACCTACATCAGTATCAATTTTGTTTTATAAAAATGATTAAAATTTGTTCAGCACAGTATCTCCTTACGTATCTTCTTTTCTTGTCAGTCACTGTCATGTTCTCAGCATTTTTAAAGCACTTCAGATTTTTACTGTGAAGGAACAGAAGAAGTAATAAGAGCTCATAGATCATTTTGTTAGCTTTTGACCTAAAAACACAAGGCCATTTGGCATTTTATAAGAGGACATTCCACTCATAGCTAAACAATTAAAGTTTTCTTGTTCCAGTTACCAAGAGGCTTTTAAAAAGCATCCCATGTTCTTCTCTTCACGTGTGAGTGAATATTCAGGCTTGGGAATACACAGTATGCTATTAATTTTGGTTGTAGTGTTTCAGGGAACGGTGAGGAGAATAAGGAGGAGAGAAGTGGCATCATCACTGCTTTAAGTCACTTCTTGGACTCCTGGCTACTTGTGTTCAGTTACATTTCTGAAAGATACAATCACTCCATGTACTGTTTAGCATCTCCACTGCTTTAAGATTGATCTTTGTGTATTAAAAAAATGACATTTTTCATACACTCAGGTTTTGCATGGTTGATTTGTCTTGGAAGACTGACATAGCTGCCCCAAGCCACCCATGAGCAGTCAGCAAAAGGGCAATGAATGATATTTTTGTGTGCTGTTGTACCAATATGTACTTCCTTCCTTTGTCATAGAAGCTGCAACATGTGTTGATTCAGTAGAAAAACAAACCCTGCAATAACTGCAAAGACTTCTAATCATTACAGTCCCAGCTGGGTTTAATGCTTCTCTTAGTTCAACCCAATAGAATGACTGGAGTTCAAATAGCATGTGCATACATCTTCTTACTATAGTAAATCTCTTTCCCGTGGCTTCTCACAAGACAAAACATCTTAGCACTGTTGCAAGGCAGAGACAAGACATCTGCAGCAAAGAGTAGAGCTTGTTTTGCAGATAAGAAGCTTCTTTTTGAAACAGAAGTAGCCTCTCTTCTGAGCGTGCGTTCTCTTCAAACGTGTCACAATTTTCCTGTTACTAAAGTCTGTCCTGTCAATTCCTTCTTTGTTGATTTTGGCAGAAAGTTCACCCAAATCAAGTAAGCAGTGACAAATCTCTGCTGTAAGAAAGAAAGATCCCACTGGGAAAGCCGAGCATAGCCATTAAAATGTTCCACAAGAAAAACCATCATGTCACACCCATATTTTCCTCATCAAAGATTTTGCAAAATTCTGTGCCTTGACGAAGCAACTGTAAATTGTCAATATCCAAAGGCACTGCATTTCAAATCTGGAAAATTGCTGGCTATTTTTACCCCACTGATGTCATTTAGCTCGTTCTGTCTTCTTTCCTCTTTCTCTGTGGGATAGTATCTAAAAAAGACTTGGTTCTAGGAAGGCAGTGGCTGTACAACGGGCATATAGATTACGCATGAGTTCACACTGTATCAGCTGGGTCCAGTGATAGGCAAGACCAATAAGTGACTTATAATACTGTCCAAGAGATGAACAGGAATGTCTCGCTGGCAGAAAGGAATTAATAACAACATAGCTCTGTGGTCTCCAACTATTTGTCAGCACATCCATCAAACTGTGTAGGCACTGAATGCGCAGCTCTTTAGCCAGACGCTCTGTTTTCAGAGTCGAAGTTAAACTAAACTAAGCCACCCTGAATAAGAAAGAGCATCCAACCTGCTTTACCTAAGCCCCTGCTATATTCTGTAGAGAAAGGATAAAATATCCAACTGTAAGAACCTGACTAAAGAATTTATGTTCTGTTTTCAGACACCTACTCCATTTCGGCCATTGAGGGGTCAGATGTCGTACTGCTGAGATTTCAGTGGCATTAGGGGCTCGCTCCAAAAGGCAGTGAAATACAGTCCAGTGGAGCACTGCAATATCTACCTTCCAGCTGAATCCAGAACTCGGATCCAGAACTTCTTGGGCCCCTGGGCTTATTATGGAGGAGAGTTAGGTGCCTTGGCATGCAACACAAAACAGTCTCCTTGTTGGGGAAGAAACCACTTGAAGACGATAGGCCAAGTGGAAAGCTGCCTACAAGATGCTGGAGAAGCTGAGGAGAAGAGCGTTTACTGCCAGGACACAATCAAGGCATAGAGTTAGGGCATACAAACAAATCACTGCAAGTCCTACAAAACCAGAAGGGTTTGTGCAGATGGCAGAAAAGATCTTTATAGGGGACTGTGACCTGTAGGGCAAATAGACTTTTGGATGGCAGGGTTTTGTTACTGCACAAAAAATAAAATTCTTCATTTTAGTAGATGGAACCAAAACCACGTTAGGAGTTGAACTAGATTGTAAGAGTAAGGGCATCAATGGATATAATATCACAGATATGAATGAATTTGGTCTTGATAACTACAGACCTGCAATACAGTTTTAGGACATACTTTCTTTATAGCTGGGCTCCATTTAACAAAGCAAAAAATGTTCATATCAAGATGATACTAGCGATGACCTTCCCACACCTAAGCTACCTGTATAGATGGTCATTGTATGGAAAAACAAAAGCAAACCAGCATTTGCCTCCTCTATGAAAAGTTTAAGGGCTAAATCACTGACATAATTTAACCTCACTTTAAGGAATCAAAAGCTAGAGCTTGCAATAAATGCAAGTCATTAATCCCCCAAATCAAGAATTCATTAATTTAACCCAAACTACACACAGCTCATTTTTTAGCAATTTATTATAATTCATAACAGTGATGTAGCTCAAACATTTCTCTAGTACAAAGCTGTAATTCATCCAAAACTGATAAAACTGAGACTCATTCAAGTAAAAACTGTTGTCCGTTATCAATCCAAATCCTAGGGGGCAGGTAGCAAACAACAAAGAGTCTGTACAGGGAAGGCTAAAGGGTTAGAGATGACTCAATATTTCACTGCATCATTGCAAACAGGAAGAGGCTATTTCATAAATCATGCGTCATTTCCATAACTTGAAAGCCCATATGTATACTAACAGGTCATTACAGCAAGGAATCACACACAAGATTTTCCATATTATTAACCTCAGGCGGAGTGCAAGTGCTGGGCACGCTTAAATCCTGCAGAAAGCTCCGTACAGTCTGGTGTAGACTGGAAACTGTTTGGGAAGAGCCACAGCATATGCTGGTGTCATGAATACAACCCCGTCTCTGCAATAACCTTGTCTTATCCTCCTGACCCTGTTCATCTAATCCCTTAATCATTCTTGTGGCATTTCCCTGCGTTCAAATACATTGAACACCCTTCTTGCATTGTGGACACGGTTTTGGAAAGTGGTTCAAAGGGCTTGATCCCTGCAGAAGAGGAGGATGCGAATTCTACTCATGTGTTTGGCACTGCCTGTGTTTTGTGGAAGGGAAAGCCAGAGGTTATCTGCTGTTTGTAGCCATTACGGAAGATGCCTCTTCTATCTTTTGCTTGAGTTGGTCACTAGGTTGCTCTATTTCTGCAAACAGAGAGGAATGTTACTTACTCTAGTGGATACTGAGGCCTCATCTGTGCTACACTTCTGAAATAGTTCAGAATGAAGACTGCTGGTGCTCATTTTTTTAAAAAATTAAAGAACTTTAGATAGGGATTCTGTTTTGAAAACATAGTTTCTGAGTGGTAAATAAACTGGAATCAAAGACAGGAATTTTTGAGTTTCTGTTCAAACCTTTTAAAACTACTTAAAGATGTGTAGGTGAATTCTCAACAGAACATCTAATACAGAATATAAATCACTATAAATTAGAACACGATAAATTTTCCATCATCACTTACTACTACCTTTTATTATCTACAGCTTCCTAACAGATCTCCAGTCAACAACAGCCTGAACTACTTATACATGTGCAATTGGTCCCATGTGGAATTCCACTGATTTCAGAAAAGTTAATGACTATCTACTAATTACATAGGTAACTGTCACACTTTATGCCATTGTGAAATCAGATCCATAAAATCTATTAAGTGTCTGCAGACCTTTAAAGATGAGGCAGAGCATTACCCAATATTAGTAACACCAGCCTGCAGAAACAGCGGGTGAGATGTATCTCAGCGAGATGTGTAGGTTAGGAGTCGAACTTTGAGCTAGTCTAACCTCTGCTCCCTCTGTAGTCAACAGAAAGGAACAGACATCTCAAGAGACAAATTAGTCTCCCTGTAACACAAGCGCGAGAATCGAGCCCATTCCTGCATAATAGTTACTCATATAATTAACTGTCTAGTCATTAACTGTCTCACATAGTGGGACTCCACATGAGAATAATTATACATGCACAAATGTTGTTTGGGATCAGGCTCCTGCCAGCTTGTGTTCTGTAAACTTAGATTCCTAAATTAGGGTAAGAGGTATTGAAATCAACCTTGGGGTGTGTGCAGTCCGCTCCACAGAGTGTAAGGAAAGCCTCAGCACAGACTCGGCATCTGCGGTTCAGCAAGATGAATTCCATTCACTATTAGCGTCTTCAGTTTCAATCCCTAATAAATGCTAGAACACTCATTGACAACTCATTCACAGAGTTATTTCTTTCAAATGCTTTGGTCCTAGACTGAAGTAGTTCCCCATCAACAGCAACATTATTGCAAACCTGTCTTCCTACATTTGATGATAATGTTTGGTTATTTTCATCTGGAAGAATAATAGCAAAGCAAAATAAACAGTCTGGAAAAGCTCAAATGGAAATCTTTGTTAAATACTTAATTTCTGATAATAACTGACTGAAGATAAACGGAGGATTAGGAAATAAAGGAAGCACTGAGGCCGTCATGCTCAGTATTCAGCCTGTGAAGCATTCAAACATTAAAGCAATGTATAAACGGTCTTAGAGCCACCCTCTGCTGGTAGAGACCCACAAGTACAGTGGACCAACAGCTACAGCAGCCTCTCTAATTTCAAAGCTAATTTCAAAGGGATCGACACCTCTGACGTGCGTGTTGCAGCACCATGTAGTATATGGCTACAGTGAAGACTTCAGAGGTGTGACCTGCCTGGTGGGGAGCTGGGGAGATAGAGGGACCGAGACCCTCTCCCTGCCTGTTAGTGTCACAGGGTGCCAGGGGTTCTGCCAGGGGGAACGCTGCCGTTCCCTCACTCCCCGTACAGCTCCATCCAGCCCAGGTTTAAACTTACGGCCACATCCCTGGGAGAGCCTGCAATTGGGAGAAGATAGGAAGAGAAAGGTTTATGACTGCTAACACAATCCGTGCTCTCTTTGCTGCTCTGTAGGCAAAACAGATGGGCTACTAAACCACAAACCCTGCCTGAACGTTGCCTTTATAAGTACATGTGTGCATTTATTTTATTTAAAATAAAATGCAAACCTAATGTTCCTGTTTTGAAAATCAGGGCTCTTTTTATGATTTTTACTGCTTTCTAAAGAAATAACACAAAGCCACTTCATGTCTTGGACTTGGAAAAGTGAACATATTCAGTGATGCCACAAAACGAGATATGTAAATAGATATGAATAGTTAAAATTGATATTACAAGAAGGTTCAAGAAGTTACATTTTATCTACAGATGACTCCCAAAATAATCCTTATTAAAGTGGGAGTGGTAGTCAGCTACATTTATTAGTGCATCAAAATGGGGGGGAACCTGACACAAGTACTGTTAAGTGTTTGAATCTCCTCTTTAAAATGTTGTCAACTAGTTTTCCAAGGGTTTTTAGACATAATACTGTAGGGATAACATTGTAAGAAGGGCTGGGTTTGCTCAGCCTGCTGAAAAGTTTTTGCACTGTTGTATTTTAGTGGTGACTGGTTGATTCCAGCAATACCATGGTTCTGCGTCTTCACTGGGTATCTGCAAAATGGCACTTCTGTCTTTGAGGTATTTGAAACAATTGGCTGTAGGGATATATTTATCCTCAGGTGTCATCAGTTTAGGAAATGGAAGGTGCATGCGACTTTAAATTTTTAAAATGCAAAGGTTGAAAAATACGAAACTCAGCACATGGAGAGCACTTTTCATCTACCTTTCAAGTGTTATTTCGTCCCTTCAAGAGATTCAATGGGAATCAGAATGAAGATTATCCCCCAGAGATAAGATATGCCAAAGTAGAGTACAGCAGCCAGATATTCACACAAATGTCCTCCAGTGCAAAACATGGTCCTGAGGTGTAAATGATTTGCCTGCTGAATGTACCAGGAGAGGATCCAGATCCTCTGAAGTGTGAGCTCAATAACTCTTGTGGTTTATGACCCAATGTTAACATTTGTTATTCAAATGTTCCTGACTTACCTAATCTGGATACATGCAGCTGTAATATAAAACATGAAAGAAGTGCCCACTAAGAAATACCATTTATATGCCTTTGCATAAAAAAGGTCATATTGGTACAAAATGGAGAAACAATTGTAAATTACATGGAATATGTAGGGATTTTCTGTGGCTTACTTAGCTGAAACATCTACTAAAAAAAATGGAAATGGGTCAAACGTCTATCTTCCCATCAGAACCTGCTCTGAAGGACCCTTGGAAAAAGTGTAGAGCTACCTTCACATTGTGAGCTCATCAGGGCCTTCTTACTTAGCAGAGGATTTCGAAACCCTAATGCAAGATTATGACGATAGGGCCACGGAAGGCTATTTGATCACAGTGCCATTAAAGAGAAGACCAAGTCACATAAGGTGCTTTGGCAAATTTAGCAGAGATCATACATGAGACTCTACAAAGGTATTTCTTGGACCTTGTCCACATTAATGTCCCCTTTGTTATAAACTGCATAAGTGTTGAGAGACATTAGTGGTTTATCTTAAATACATAAGTTTTAATTGGAATAAATTACTTAGGGTTATAACATGGTGTGATTTATGCTGTTTGCCGAGCTTTACTTGGCATGAGTAGCTAGATTTGCTGAAGTCTTTAGGCCACAAAGAGTTAATTTTCTTAGCAATTTTCATAGAATCATGGAATGGTTAGAGTTGGAAGGGACTGTAAAGATCATCTAGTTCCAACCCCCCTGCCATGGGCAGGGCCACCTTCCACTAGACCAGGTTGCTCAGAGCCCCGTCCAACCTGACCATGAATGTTTCCAGGGATGGGGCATCTACCACCTGTCTGGGCAACCTGTGTCAATGTCTCACCAACCTCATCATAAAAATTTCCTTCTAACATCTAGTCTAAATCTTCCCTCTTTTAGTTTAAGGCCATTACCCCGTGTCCTATCGCAACAGGCCCGGCTAAAAAGTTGTCCCCATAGTTCCTGTAGGCCACCTTTAAGTACTGGAAGGCTGTAATAGGGTCTCACTGGACCCTTCTCTTCTCCAGGCTGAACAACCCCAACTCTCTCAGCCTGTCTTCATAGGAGAGGTGCTCCAGCCCCCTGATCATCTTCATGGCCTCCTCTGGACCTGCTCAAACCACCATTCAGCTTAGTGTTGTCAGCAAACTTGCTGAGGGTGCACTCAATCCCACTGTCCATGTCACTGATGAAGATACTAAACAGTACTGGTCCCAATACAGACCCCTGAGGGCCGCCACTTATCACTTATGACCACCATCTGGATATCGATCCGCTGACCACTACCTTCTGGATGTGTCCATCCAACCATATTCTCACCCACTGAATAGTCCACCCATCAAATCCATATCTCTCCAATTTAGAGAAGAAGGATGTTGTGGGAGACTGTGTCAAAGGCCTTACAGAAGT
>RSEF01000001.1:215152302-215168687 GCA_003993805.1 Himantopus leucocephalus | reverse complement strand
GATGCAGCCCAGGATGCGGTTGGCCTTCTGTAGGCTAGCAGTTATCATGCTGGTCAAAGCTAAACCTCCTCAGTGCTGCAAACAGAAGGCCACACTATACAGACCTGTAATCTTATTGTATTTGGTGGAAATGTTCATATGTGTGAAGCTAAACATATGTGCAAGTGTTGGGAAAGCAGGAGGCATCAGCTGGCTCCAAGAAAATAAACATCTAGGTTTTCTGCAGGCTGAGTCAGGTGCTGTCCTTTGGCTCCTCTGGAAAAAATGAGACAAATAAAATGCTTGCTGTGAAATATTTTATTTGTCAGGAATAATCAGTGGGGTGAAGCATGAGATGTGCGTTTTGTCTCCAGGAAGAGTTCATCCGTGGCTGTAAGGTCGGGGGCTCTTCCCGGCCTTCTGCACCCGGCGTGCAGGAAGACTCCCGGCTGCAGGCAGTGAGAAACCCTCTCCCCCAGGGCGATCCCTTTTGCTTTCAATGGCTGTTACATTAAAGCGGTGGAAGAACATAGTCACATCAAGTTTTTATCAGCTTGGAGGTCTTCTCAATAAATGTGAAATGTGTATAAGCTGGAGTTAACCAGTAGACCAATCATTAAATGTTTTTCCTGGGAAATAGCTGAGCAACAACAAAATTATCTGTATTTTTCCATCTGCCAGAGCTTGGAGGCCGGTTTGTTTTAACAGGGACTCGTTCGTTACCTGAATTTCATGTGCAAGTCATTTCACTTATGGTTTTGTGTGTCACTTAACTGCAGGCGTCAGGTTCAGCTGTTTAAATATGACTATGCCAAGAGATTGACCATAAAGGTGCCCAGGAGTTTTAAGACAGCCACAGATTACTTTCTCTGCAAAAAAATGTACTTTTTCAAAAACATACCCCACGTCTGAAGGCTGCTACTGGGAGCTCTCATTTCAAACTAACGCATTTATGATGCGTAGCTGGCATAGTTTGACTTTGGAATTGGGCAAGCATAAGGTTTTCTCTGTTACAGGATGCTGAGTATATGGAAAAAATCTCAAATACTTTACCTTTTTCTTCCCAAAGTACACAGGATTCTGGCTGGAAATCGCCCTTTCACATACTTAATTCCAGGGCGCTTTAAAAAAAATAAAAGCGGAAGCAGAGAAGTACTCTTTTATGTTGAATGTTTTTAATTTTGAATGTTTGTTTCTTTGATTGCCTTTTTGATGTACTGAGGTTTTGGTGACCCACCAAAAGCTATCAGGTGGTCAAATTATAAAAACAGTGTGACTTTAGTTTGAGTTGGGAAATGTACGTTGTCTTCCTGGACGCAGAGGGTTTGGTAAACACTTNCTTAATTTTGGATGTTTGTTTCTTTGATTGCCTTTTTGATATACTGAGGTTTTGGTGACCCACCAAAAGCTATCAGATGGTCAAATTATAAAAACAGTGTGACTTTAGTTTGAGTTGGGAAATGTACGTTGTCTTCCTGGACCCAGAGGGTTTGGTAAACACTTGTGACCTCTTTAATGTAGTTAAGGACGTGTCAACCAGTTCTATGTGTTGGGAAGGAAGGCAGCGAGCAACTGGGTGAGACGGCTGAAGCTGTAGAGAAGAAACGTGTTAGAGTCCTTGGGTCAGCCTTCAGCTGAGCTCCTTGTTCAATCTTGTGGTTTCCACCCGCCAGTGCATCATCTCAGCATAACTATAAGTAGCTTTGGGAGCTAGAGGAGAGGCTTTCTTATTTCCTCTTGGGATGAATGCTGCTTTTGGTGGGACTTCAGGGGCAGGAGAAGTGACTTTCTCCTTCCAGCGCCTGTGTTGTGACTCCAGGCCGGCAGCTCTGTCCACAGCAGAGGGAGATGCTGAAGTCGCATGAAAGCCTGCAGACCTGCGGCTTCCAGGGGCCGTGGGCCGCCGTGCCAGCTGACTTTGTGCCTTGCATTTCAATCCACAAGTGCAGGAGTGGAAACGGAAAATGCTGGGGGAGGGGAAGCCAAAGGGGAGAAGAGCTAAGTGCTTTCCCAGCATTGGTTTTATCCTGACGGGTTTTTTTAAAGTCAAAACAGTGCTGCTATCAAATAAAAAGAGTTAAATATTTTTTTTTTTCCTTTTTCCTTTTACCACCCTTCCTTGTTATGCCAAAAGCTGCAGATCTGGGACACGGCAGGACAAGAGCGATTCCGGTCCATCACGCAGAGTTACTATCGCAGCGCTAACGCATTAATCTTGACCTACGACATCACTTGCGAAGAATCCTTCCGGTGTCTCCCCGAGTGGCTACGAGAAATTGAGCAATATGCCAGCAACAAGGTCATAACCGTGCTCGTGGGTAAGCGATGATCGTCCCTAGCGGGGTGGTGGTGCGATGAGGGGGCGAGCTATGCGTGTCGAGGGCTTGGTGGCAGATGGAGGTGTTAGCAGGAGGAAAACGTGGCATCTGTGTGAACTGGTGGTGCAGGATGCTCGAACTGGTGCAGCAGATCTTGTTGCCAGCCAGTTGTAACCGCAGGTGGGCACAGGGTGCAGCTGGTGCCTTAAACCCAGTGCTTGGACCATTCTTTCTGCAAATAACCCCAAGATGCTGATAGTGATGTTTGGGACACCACAGGCACTTCTTGAAGCATGGTCCTGTCTCAGGTCTAAGGCTATTGCACTCAGAGCTGGATACTTCCCACCAGTTGATCCCATATGGGACTTAAGTGTTGATGGTACAGCTACGAACGGAGCTATGAATAGAACAGTTTCCCTTGTGGCTTCCAGCTCAGATCTCTACAAATACACAAGGATCTGCTCAAGTTACGGTTGTCTGCAGGTTGCTATACCCCATAGCTGTGGGACAACTGGAGCTTTGTCTCGAGTAGGTCAGGATCTCGGAACCAGGTCAGGATGTGATGGTTGTGTGGATCATAGGATTCACAGGTGGGACAGAGCTGGAAAACTGGATATTTTTGCATGAATTTTAGGGAAACTAAAAATAAATAACTGGATGCTATGTTAATCTGTAGAGCTTCCACTCAAGCTAAAGCAGACCTCAGGCCATCTGTCTCCTACAAGCAAGGTGAAGGTCATTTTGCTTCCCTGTGCTCTTCCATTCTCTGCTTTCAGCATCTGATAGTTAGGATTTGGCTTTTAAAGGCCCAAGGATATATAAAGAACAATGGAAAAATAACTTGGGGAAAGCCGAAAGGTTTCGTACTGTGGGGTCATTATCTGCTTTAATAGTTTGCTGTTTAAAAGAAAAGTCTAGAAGATTGTAAAATGTGTTTAAGGTGTCTTTAAAAATCTTTTGAGTTTTACGTGCCCCAGTGGTGTTGCAAGTGAGCATTGGGATTACAAGAAACTCATTACTCTCCATAAGAAGGGTATGGGACGTGTACAAATGGTGCCGAAAAATAATACATGAGGAACAAACTTATATGTTAATATTTTAGGGAACATGAAGTTAATTATCAGCATCTACAGCACAAAATATAAATGATAACAGCCATAATACACACTTTGAAGATGATGACACCCGTAAACCACTTGTGTTGAGTGATAATTAGCTTAGAAAGGTAACTTCAGTGTATGCAGCAGGTCCAAGAAACTGCTTTATCAGGAAAGAAGGGGGATCTCAGACAAGAGGAGGGCAATGAGCCGTGGCTTGCCAGTGGAAGCGCAGTCTTTTCCTCCCACTAGTTCTGACAAAATTGCTGGCAGAAGCAAGACCACTGAACCTGCTGAGTCCGTGGACACAGCCGCCCGTTATCACAGGTCCTAGTCTGTTATCTGCTTCGTAAGATTAATTTATGGCAAAAACATCTTTGAAGTGAAGTGGCCGGTAATAGGGTATAATCATATCAGACGCTTGCTTGAGGCATTAATCAACTCTCTGCTCAACCGAGCTCTCTGAAGGAAGGGACTGGTTTCTCGCCCCAGCTCATTCTGTGAGTGCTCCCGAGCTCGTCCCTCTTCCAGCCTCAACAGCCAAATCCTTCATGGGAATATTGAAATAGGAAAGCAGCCTTCCACACCAGGCTTCTTTTAAAGCTTGTAATGACATGAGAAATATCACGTTTAGTGTCTCACATGCTATAATTGACATTTTAAGTGCTCCTCAGAGCAAGAACAGGAGAATTTTCAATAGATATTAAAATGGAAATCCTTTAATGTTGGTTGATAGCAGCAAACAGATGCGCTGGTGCTAAATTAAAGCTAACTGACTTGGATGCTCACAGGGAATATTCCATTAAATGAGCTGATATAAAATGAACTTGGTCACGTGTATCAGGGAATCCGCTATTTGGAAGGGAGAGCAAGCACTAAGAGTTTCACATCAAAACCACTGTCCGTACACATATACAACACCAAACTCTTCTTTATCCCTTATCAACTTTTGTTTTTCTTGTTTTGGAAGTCAAATTAATTCCCTTTCTAAAATCTTTTATCAATGCAGGTAATAAGATTGATTTAGCTGATAAGAGGGAAGTCTCCCAGCAAAGAGCTGCAGAGTTTTCCGAAGCGCAGGACATGTACTATCTGGAAACCTCGGCAAAAGAATCGGATAATGTGGAAAAACTCTTCCTGGACTTGGCCTGCCGGTTGATCAGCGAGGCACGACAGAACACCCTTGTGAACAATGTCTCATCCCCCTTACCAGGAGAGGGGAAAAGTATCAGCTACTTGACTTGCTGTAATTTTAATTAAAGAGCTGGCATGTGATTTTTTCCCCTTCTGCTGTCGGCCAAGAGGATGGGGTTTTTTGCTGGGATTTATCTCCTTGAAGGGAATTCCTACCACTTTGACCCATCTGACTTACCACGAGTCAGGTTGCAGACCTGGAAGCATGGCAGGCTGACGGCTCCAGCTGCATGGCAACGTAGCAGAATATCACACGGTTTAAATTTCATTTTTCTTGCAGTCTCTGGAGCGGGTTAGGAAAAGGAGAGTTGCACAAGTGCTTTGTGTAATGCAGAANCGTAATGCAGAACGTGAACTGTTGCGTTTCTTTCTTTGGGAGACCAGAGCAGCCTCTCTTGAAGATATCAAAATGTCTATTACAGAACAATGTGTTTGGTCCTTNTGTAATGCAGAACATGAGCTATTGCGTTTCCTTCTTGGGGAGACTAGAGCAGCCTCTCTTGAAGAAGATATCAAAATGTCTATTACAGAACAATGTGTTTGGTCCTTTTTAAAATAAAAAAAAGAAAAAACCAACAATGAACACTGACCCCGGACTACACTGGCAATCTCCCGGGCTGCCAGCGAGTAAGCTCTTAGGACATGTACATAGCGTCTGCCCACACGTCTTCATGGAGGATTCTGGTGTTTGAAATAGTGTTATGTCTCTCATCTACAGGCACTTTCATGAACATGGAATTGAAAAAAAAAAATAATTACATATATCAACATTTTCAAGATTTAAGAAGATACGGATACAGCTCAGTTGCTCCCTTTGGTGCTAGCAGTTTGACAAATATTCCATAGACCAAACATAGTCTTACTACATTACTGTCCTCTGAATGTGTAACTTAGACTGGTTAGGAAAAAGAAACTAATAAGCACTGTTCATAAGAGTAAAAAAAAAAGTCTTGTTACCTCTTTTTCTAGGCCTGAACGTAGTGGGAAAGGACTGTGCTTCTTTGATATCCGACATAGGATGAAAAGACTTTCTGGAAATAAAAAAAACAATAAAAAATTAACTGTTGCTCCTCTAGTTAGTAATGTCCTGATGTGAAAAATTAGCTTTGGGAAAGGTTATTGGTGGAGTTGGAAAAAGTGCACCAGATGTGACCAAAATCTTGTGTGTGCATAGATTGTGTGTAAGGGTTCAAGGAGAGCACAGTTTGAAGTGGCAGTCTGCAAGATGTCCGGCTTAAAAATAAAGCTTGTAGATACAGTCCTTGTTGGAAGGCAGGCGTACCATTTTGTAGAGGTTTGGGTTTTTTTTTTTTTATGCTAAGTGGAAATAGTGAGGGGTTGCAAGTGGTATCATTCTGTGGCTGACCCATCCAGCACTCACCTTGGGGAACTGCTCTCCAAGACGCTCTTGAAGGTATCTTCTTGGCATCCAGTCTCTCTGCTAGAGTACCTTTCAGGTTCAGGGTCGTAGAGTCATTTAATTTACTTGATGCTTTGTATTCTTAATCTCAGACTCTGGTGTATGTGTAACTGTTTAGGCAGTTTCTTTCTGCAAAAGCCCCTGAAGTGGAAGCACTACGGAGTTTGCGATGTTGTTATACCTCTAGTGCCATACGCGAATAATGCATTGCAAATTTACGCATTGACCTTAAAGCAAAACTGGAAGATAGTGAATGCGCATATGAAAAATGATTTTTAGAAGTTTGAGTTCAGTTTAGCTAATCTGGATAAATCTCTCCTGGCAGTTACGTGGCTGTGATATGCTGTAATTTAGAGTAAATCAATTTAATATTACTTGGCATTTAGTGAACATTATAACAGAGCTTTTGTATTGACATAAAAAGCTACCAGTAAATACTTCTTGAAAAGAACAACTTGAAAAAAAGGCATTTTAAAATGCTTTTTTCCACATTTTCCTGGAAAGACTTCTTTGGGCTGTATCATGTTGTGCCTTTGATCTGTAATGGGGAGCTGACTGAGTCAGAGAGGGGGGATCGGTGTGTCATATCGCCATTTTTAATATTTTCTTGCTGGTTTTTAGGTCACTTTCTTCTGTTATGACTAGTGATAAAAAGGAAGATGTAGATGTTGCAGTACAAGGCTCGTTTGTCATTTAGGTAACCCTTAGCAAAGAGCTTCTGTAAGTGTGAGATGTTGGGGGACATGTCATCTGTTGGGCTGGCCTGTACTCGTCCTTTTCAGTCTCCGCTCATGGTGTAATCCAGAGGATTTAGAAATGTGTGGGACTTGATGGCTTCTGCTGTGCTGGACTGTGTGGTACAGCCTGTGCCGGACCGTGTGGTACAGCCTGTGCCAAAGAGTCATGTTCATCTTGAGCGTTCCCCAAATTGCCAAATGCAGCCTCGTTTGACCTTGTGAAGACCACCCAGGTCTGTGACAGCTGATTCTGCACAGCTTTTGGGTAGTTGTTTAAAGCGAGGCTCAGCAGGGTGTTACATGTAAGGTAACACTCAAGTTAAAAATCAATACTACATATATTTAGTTTGTAAAAGCTCTTACTCTCCAGATGCTGGACTTGTCAGCCTGTAATTGATAACAAGTAGGGCAGGGCTGTTTGATTGAGTTCATTAGGGAGGAAGGAGACTGCCCACCGAAACACCTGTGGGTTCCTCAGCCTGATTTCCAAAAGCATCAAAGCTGGGCAGGTACTTTTCATTCCTGTCGAGTACCACTATAAATGCATTTTAAAGTGCTCCTTGCATCACTTCTGGAGGTTGAACTCAAACACGTTATCATGACCGAACAAGCTGAACTGGTCAAATAGAATCTGCCAACTTTATTTTCTTGGATATCCACTTTGAGATGTCTAGAAGGCTAAGTCTCTCTTTCCAGTGTTTTCCTAACCTGTAGGTGACTGTTTTGGAGACTACCTGCCTACTAGCAACCTCCAAATGTTGGTTCTTTTTATTGCTAGCAAATTTCCATGGAAGGACTCCATCTCCAGACAGTGATGTGCTTTTGTGGCGGCGTGGAGTGCTGCAGTCGGGCTGATGTTACAGTGAAAGATCCGACTCCTCCAGGGACAAATTTGAAGTGATTCATTTCAAGTTTTATTCTGTGGAGACTTAAAAAGTTGAAAGGTAATAATGGTGATATGTGCAATGTTTTATAAGGTCATAAGCCAAAGCTGTAGTTGGAAACTCACCTCTTCTGCAGTTTTCAAACACAGAAGAAGAACTGATATTTTATTGTAGTAACTCCTTTGCAGGAGTTATTTTTGTACACCTTCAAATATCTCTCTAGTGCATACAACCCACCTCTCCTCGTAGCATTGAGGGCTTATCTTCTCTTCTACAGTCTGAAGGCTTCTCGACCAGAAGGAAAGCTTTATCAACTGCTAATGACAACTTAGTGGTGTGGCACAGTGATCAAAGTCTTGAAAAATAAAAGGAGATGAAAAAAAAAATACAAATCCCAGTTATCTGATGATCATCTCTCCAGCTATGGCCAACACCTTGCTAGATGAGTGGATTTTTGAGAGAACTGTCAGTGAAAGCCTTGTGATGCTTGCTGGGTCGAGCATCCAAAAGCTGTGCGGAATGGATATAATAGGGCCAAATTTGACTGGAAATGTTCTCTACGATCAAGAGAGCAAGGCATTGCTTTTAGTGTGGTTGCTAGATTTTGATGTGTTTTCATGGGGATATATTCACAGCCATGGCATAATCTTGGGTCAGTATTAATTTTTATAGTAGTCCCATAATGAGACCTTTTCTTGAAAATTTTTTTAACGCAATGAGTTAAAAAGAAGCCACCAAGCAGAAGCCACCACTGGATGGTCAACAGATGTTTGCTTTATGTAGAAAACCTGTTTGCAGAGATTAGTAAAGGCATCTCCTGAAAACTGAATGGTCTAAACTCTGATTTCCAGTTCAGCCACTGATTCAGTCAGGCTGATCTCTAGTAAACCATCAAGCGTTCTGTGCTTCAGGTCACTGTGTGTGAAGTACTCGCTGGTATTTTGCGTTGGGTGTTTACACGGCAAGTTTGCTGGGACACGCCGTGACTCCCTTCTGTTCCTATTAGTGTTCCCCATGAGAGACCAAGTGCTAGGAGGGAAAAAAAAAAAAGCAGCCCTTCAGGTCAAAGACTTCTGGAAAAAGTGAAATTATGAACTCTACAAAGAAGGAGACACTGGGTGCCTCTTCCTACCTCTAATAGTGAAGTCCTGGTTTGATCTACAGGTAAGTTGTTTGAGCATGCAGTCAGATACGTGTTTGCGCTGAACGCTAAATGCCTTTGTGATCATTATTTAATGAAAACTACACATGACAAATTGGCAGGCAAGATCCTTTGTTCTTTGCTGTAAAACACATGAAACAGTCCTTAAAACCTGTCAGCCTGCTGGTGCTGTTTGTCTTTTTGGAAATAGCTGTGTTGGTAACGGTTGGCTCCTGCGAGTCTAGGTTTAGCTGCTAATGGCTATTGAATTCCTTCAGCGCCAGTAATAACAGCAGCAGACTGAGGCTGACACGGGAGACAGTGATTCGAAAAGAGGGAAAGTCGAAATTCATGATGCAGAAGCACGGTGGGTGCGCACACGTGGGCCAACAGACTTTCCTGAGCTTTTGCTGACAAGGGATGCAATTAGTTACAGTCAAACCCACTGGGTTTTGCCTGGTTCGTTATCCCTAAGGACTGCTGTTTGTTCAGCTGCTTTTCCACTTGTCTTCTCTTTTCAGTAGGAAGAACTGTCTATAAACCAGGCTGAGATGTTGAGCTGGCATGATTTCTGTAGTCAGACACCGAATTCAGTTGGAAAATAGGTGAACTTCTCCAGCTATTAAAACAGGCTGAGCAAAGATGCAGGATACGCTGCCCTTTGGGGACCTGTGGTGCCATCGTGGTCAGACACGGCTGAAGACACTGCCACAGTCACCCTCACAGCCAGAAGAGGGTTTCTGAGTGCTGGAGTCCTTTGTGCAAGGGGAAAGATGACTGTGGAGCAGAAAACACAAAGTAAGGGGACGGTTCTGCTCCAGATGTCCTCAATCCCATCCTCTTTTAAAAAATGCATCTATGACTTAGATTTGGATTGCTCTGGATTTTAATAAGGAATGCTTTGAACTTGAGTCTCATCTGAGATTCTTCTGCATTCTGTTGCTTTCTGTATCAAAGTACCCAATATCCTTATAAGTGTTGCTCCTACCAACAGAGACCTTTTTGAGCTTATTCAATTAGAAAAAGGTGTTTCTGGAGGGCACTTGGTGAATTCCCGGTGAGCAAGTATGGAAACTCTCCAAAATGTTGACGTACGTGAGGGCTCACCAGAAAACCCACTGGAGCCAAAGGAAATACTCTAATCAATTCTAGTAGTGAAAACCCCGTGAAAGGTGTTATATTAAAATGTTGTTTTCCTCCATTTATAAATTTTATTTGCTTATCTGAACAAATTTGACTAGACACCACCCTTTTTCCGTGCATCAAGTCTGTCCTCTTGTTGCTGTGGGTAATAATTGTTCTAGTTAC
Source organism: Himantopus leucocephalus (assembly GCA_003993805.1). Taxonomy (NCBI): domain Eukaryota; kingdom Metazoa; phylum Chordata; class Aves; order Charadriiformes; family Recurvirostridae; genus Himantopus; species Himantopus leucocephalus. The sequence continues at coordinate 215,158,609 of RSEF01000001.1, read as the reverse complement.
TGTTCACAAGCAGCAAACGATCATCATTTTGAAGGACAGTCTTGTCTTGATGCGTGGTGGGGAGACACTTGATTTCCTACAAGCGACTAGTGCATCCTCAACTGGAACCGGCCGTGTCTTTGAAATGGGATCATCCACTCAAGCTGTAGTTAAATAAAGGTTACAGATCTCACGTTTGTCTCCGTTCAGGATTTATCTTGGCCAGGAAAGTAGACAACAAGGTAATCATGCTGACCATGATGCAAGGCTCCCAAAGTAGCCCGCTGCCTTTCGCTGACTTCCCTCGTTAATCACCACCTCACTTAACTGACCCAAAGTCTCCTTTGCTGTACTGTACTATATCCAGCCGAGACAGATTGCCGGCTGTCATCACCCATGGATGCCATCACACCCTTTCCCCTCATGTGAATGAGCTGTAACTTAAACCAGAAGTAAAAACTATGCCCTGTGAGTTGAGGGGGTGTGTCTTTTTCCAAGTGGGAGCCACAGATTCAGGAAAAAAACCTCCTCATCTCTAATGCTTCCCTCTCCCAATACAGTCAGCTGGGTAACTGGGGAAAGATAACCCAGATATAGCAGAAACTGAGATTGCAGTGAGTGTAATTTAGGCTGTAAATGTTGTCAGTGAAAAATTGGACTGGTTTTCAGCCAAGGTTAACAGCTCAGCTCATCTGTCTGGATAAACAGGAGCTGGCTGTACTGTACTCGGAGATTGTCTCTGTTTTCACATCAATAACTAGCTATTAGCACTTCCTGGCCGTGATCGCATTTGTTGAACCAGTTATCCTTTTCCAGTAAGCTCAGAAGATAATTTTAGCTCTGGTTAGAGCTACAATTAAACTCAAGAAGCAGATGCCACCTTTGCTTTTTCCACTGTTGCTTATCTTGGGGAAACGTTCCCAAGGACGTGCATGCTTGTGAGCACACCGTGGTGGTGTCCCTGCCGAGCATCTTCTGGAGTCCAGCCCTGGTCCACAGGCATCTGTCACGGCCAAAACCTGTGTCACTCATGTTTTTAGCTGTGCATGGCTCCCTGGGGGAGAGGGGATGTTAAAAGTATTCTTATGCTTTCATGGGCAACGAGCCAGGGCTCTGGTGTGTCTGGTGTCACATGAATGCAAACCTCAGAGCTTTTCAAAGCCTGATTCTTCCAGTACTTTTCATCCATGTTCCTTCCCAATACTGCTCATGCCTCGAGCACTGTGGAGGTCTCAGACTGGAAACTGGCCTCATTGCATGAACCACGGGAGTCTGACTCCTGCTTTAGCTAGAAGGAGGAGCATCCGTGGCTCATCTTCTGTGCCACCTCGAGTTTCCTACTATGAACATGAACTTGATTAATTGGATAAGCCCATTCTCAGGCAAAGCATCTTGTGAGGAATGTTTCCCTTCTTCTGGGACAAATACAAAAGATTCAGGTGTTAAGAATCAGTGGGGATTTGGTGGGAGTGAGTTAAACCTCCAGTGAGCAGGTGGATGCTGCTCTCCATCCAGGGCGACGGACAGCCCGGAGGAGGAGGAGGAGAGTCATTCTGAGCTGCTGCTTGGGTGGTGGTGTGAATATCTCCGAGGGTCTGGGTTGCATCACGGGCACGAGCTTTAGTAAATGTAACGGCCGCAGTGTCCCCAGCAGGCAAGCCTTTACGGAGGAGGAAGCGGAGGAGAGGGGAATGCTGTTTTGACGTTTTAATGGAGTGAGAATAAAACGTTTGGTCTGTGGCAGGGAGAGCTGCCGTGACTTCAGGCACTGCCGCGGCCTCAAGTCTTGCAGGCTATTTGGAAGAAAGCCTACCGCTGGCCCTCGCATGCAGTCAGCGCTGAAGGGGGAAAACTAACTTCTGAAGCCAGCGTTTTGGGGGAGAAAAGGCCATCTAAGGAGAGTATGGAGGAAGCCCGGCGCTTGTTGCTATGCTGGTTTGGAGTGACAAGTATATCTCTAGATATTAGAGAAGTAGTTTAAAACGTGCCATGGTTTTTAGCATAATGAGATGCACTGCAGATGTGTCGCATCCATTTTATTTCCCACAGCTGTTTACAAAAGGGAAAAAAAACTAAAAAGCCCTGAGATTGGAGCAGCTGCAGTCACTCAGCTGTCAATATGGGACAAGGCTCGTTCTCCTCCTCTTTTATTTCCACTTCACTCTGTTCTGCTGCACGTATTTGGCTGTTCTGTGAATCTGCAGATCATGAGGGTTTTTTTTTTCAAACTGCCTTTGATCTGTACAGAAAGACTCACCCAGCTCTCATTTGAATTCATTAATACTTTGAGTAGGCATTTTAATTTCATGTTTACTGGCTTGTTTCCCTTTGTAATGTTATCTAACTGACAAGTTCGTCGTGCTCTGCATTACCTTTAGGTTTCTGAGTCTAAAACGTTTCCTCTTTCCTGAAGGCTATGATCATTTTTAGAGATGTTTTAAAGGCATCTTCATTTCCTCAGGAGAAAACCTGAATTACTCTCAGCTTTGATTACTAGCAAATCAATACCGAAGCACGTAATTTTTTTTTACAGCATGAACAAAGTATGTTTTATACCACCAACTGTAGTTTGAAAACCTGCTTAAGCACTAAAAGCAGCATTTTGTTTGCAGCTTCTATGCCAGGGAAGTCACAGCATTCAAGGAGTTTCCTGGGCTGGAGTTTTTCCCACGAAGGTCTGCTGTCTTTTCCCCAACAATTGTGAATTTAGCACAATGTACAGAATTTTAGCAAGAACCCTGATTCCTAAACACGTGGCCAGAAGGATGAGGAGAGGATGTGTGTCTTGTTGATCAAGCGCAACCCTTTCAGTGGAGAAAATGCGCTACAGCTGGTCAGCCCGTTGATCTGGAGTTGCTGGGGTTGCGCTGGGGTTGGGAAGGGGATAGGCGTTAGCAAATCGCCAAACTGTGAATCATTGACTGTCAGAAGCATTTGGCTTGTCTGTTTTTTAAGTTCTTATTGTCAAGTGTGGTACAGTGGGGTTGAGAAAGGAATGTATTTTGGATGACCAGGATGATGAATGTATGATGCTTCATGTTTATTTGTAATGTCCTTTTTATACTTAGAAATTGCTTACATAGGTATCTGTATGTAAATAAATGTTTAATCCTTTCCACTTGGCGTTTCAAGTGTTTGATTTGTTTGCGTTTTGATTTGAACTGCAAAGCAAAGTTGCCTTAAGAATATGTACAAGACAGAGTCAATTGACATGATTTAATATCAGACCGACAAACGAAGGGCTGCTGAGGCTGTTCTGCTTGGGTTGAGCGTGCCAAGGCTCTTGCAGCATTGGGACCTCACAAGAACGGCGAAAGTGGAGCTGCTGTCCCTGGGGGCAATGTCCGTTTGCACTAGTGCAGAAGAAAATTTTTTTTTCAAAACCAGAGAGTCCATAGCGAAGTGTGAAATGCTAAAGAAATGCCGGCATCGGTCACTAGAGGGTGGTCTTTGACAGAGGTAGCATCTCCATTCCCATCATTGCAACCCTGTAGCTGGTTAAGCTCTCGTCCTGCCAGGATGCTAGGCTTGTGGTGGACGAAGGTGACTTTTGGATGTTTTGGTTGAATTTATTCGTTGTCACAGAGCCTTTTTTGGATGCTAGTTCTTTTCTTCAGCCTTCAGCTTGCTCTTCTCATGCTCACAGAAGACTGCTTCTTCCACTGGAATTCCCTAATGTCCTGCCTTTCTGGGGCCCTAGAATCCTTTTGGTCAAGATGTCCCATTTTAAGCCTTTAGACTTTTGGTTAGTACATACTGTTTGTGCGCCGACTCCTTCTGGGGATCAGGTTTCCTTCCCTGTACTCTGGTGCACATCAAAGATGACTTCTAACACACTGAGAACTGAGCTGTGAAGCTTGAAGACACCATGTGTCTTTTATTGCCTCTTCCACTGACCTTGAAGCTCCTTCCTTGGTAAATGTCTGACATGAGGCCTGGACCATCTGCTCCGTGTTCCCCAGGAAGCTGGCGATTTGAGTCAGTGATAAAACAGAGAGGTATTTGGAGAGGGAAATGTCCCTGCATGCTTCCTGGTAGGAGCTGGGCAAAGGGAGGGGAAGAAAACATCCTTAAAGCCCAGACAGCTTAGGAATCGAGTATTTGCTGAAAGAGAGGAGGGCTGGAGTGTGTGGCCTGTGGGAGTGATGGCTGGAGAAGCCAGACAAAGCTCTTCCTGGGGAAAGGTAAGGGGTAGGTGAAGAGTGGCAGCTCTTCCTTGCAAGGAGCACGTAACGGGTGGGATGCGTGACCTTCTCCTTCTTGTTCAGGAGGTGTAGCAGCAAGGGCACAGCCTGTGCCTGGCTTTGCCGTGGGTAAAAGGACTGTAGGAGCACGAAACCGAGAGGTTGTGGAGTCTCTCACACTGGAGACATTCAAAACCCGCCTGGACGCCATCCTGTGCAACCTGCTGTAGGTGACCCTGCTCTGGCAGGGGGGTTGGACTAGATGATCTCCAGAGGTCCCTTCCAACCCTGACCATTCTGTGATTCTGTGAAAAAAGGGAACAAACTGCCCAGGGGAAGAAATGCAAGACTGACAGTCTACAGGAGTGAAACCAAGACAGCTTACTGCCTCTCCTCCAACTTCTCATGTACAAAGTCTTCCTACCGAGCGCTTGGGGAGCTGTGCCCAGAAGATGTCATCTTGCTGACAGGGGCCTGTCACACAAGAGTACTTTTTGGTCTCACTCTCTGTGCGGTCCTCTCGCACAAAGCACAGGAGATCTGCCTGCCCTGCATTAATTTCAATGGTATCGTACAGACAGTCCTACCTAATTTAAAATCTAGCCTTGATTTATGGATTTTTATGCATAGGGAATCAACCGTAAACCCGCTATGCATTTTCAGGAGTTTTATTACCTTCAGAATTAAACATGCTGAGCTTGATTCTTTTTGTACAAGCTTATAATTATAATCACATCGGCTTGCACCAAAGCTATCACTTACTATAGCATGTGGATGAATTCCCCGCTGAATAAAATCACTCATGCTGGACAAACCATTTCATGTCAAGATGCTGTCAGGTATAAGATGTAGAAGTTCTGGCAGCGTTTCAGTGCCAGCCGCATCAAGTCTCTGGTGTATCGCTTGGATCCGGTCTAACCCCCATGATAAAGTGTGTGTTTGTCCAGTTCATCACAAGGGAGTGCTTAAAGAGCCGGTGATACCACAGTCTCGTATTGTGTGGGAAGCTGTAGTAGAAACAACTAGTTTTAAGCTTTATTTGTTTGAGCACTGATGTCTTAAAACCCTTTCATTATTGCCTTCCCTGTGCTCAGTGATTTGTGTATGAGTAATGCTCTCTTTCCCTTTATTTCTTCTACATATGCTAGAAACGTAGATTTACCAGTTCCAGGCAGGCTACATATCTTCCTCCTTTTCCACTTGCCCCTAATATGGACTCATAAAGCAGGATTTTATTTGCAATAAATAAAATCTTTTGACTGGGCATAGCATCGGTAAACGCAGGCACGAGCACAGGCTTGTTCCCTCGGGCTCACCCTGGAGTCCTGCGCTATCCTGACCGAAGCAAGCCTGGTGCAGCCCTGGTGCTCTGATTTGCGGTTACGTGCAGAGCTAAGCCTCGGCTGGGGACGCCATCACCAGCCTGTAAAGTCTATATGGCGCCTTCTGTCACCCTCGCGTCCCTTTGGCTGTGCCAAGAGGCCCTGCACAGGGATGTGGGTATCCCTTACCGCACAGCATTGCCACGTTCTGCCGTGGTGCCGTGGTGGTTTAGGCTGGCATCACTGGCACAGCACTGANTTTTTCTTCTGTTTATCTCTAGGATCCAAGGATGGCAGGGATGGAGGCTTGGACACCTAAGAAGAAACCTCGAGCCTCTTGCTGCCGCCACCTACTGTTGCAGCATCCTTAAACACCGGGAAGAACTTTGGAGTTGTGTTCAAGTATCTTGCTGGGTAGGACAGCAAGGAGAAAAGACGGCCTGCTGGTTAAGGTCCTTCAGCGATACCCAGAGCTAGGCCGCACGCTCTCCTAACGCTGGGCAGGTCTTTGAACCTGTGCCTCAATTTCCTCAACTGTAAGGAAGTACTGGAAAAAAAACCCGAACAACCCAACACCACTGACTGCTATGGAAAAACTTCTTTGTAAAGCGATTTTACCTGTGCAGGCGTGCTGGGTGGCCATGAGGAACTGTTTTCTTCGTTCAGCCTGCAGNGCCTTGGTAGGAGAGGCTGTACCTCATTAATGCCCTGCTCAGCTGCAGAAGCAGCGTGTTTGATTTTAAATACTCTTCTCCCTCCTGTCCCTCAATGAGAAATGTGTTTGATTAGAAGGTGTAGAACCTAGGGCAGAGACCAAGAAAC
>RSEF01000001.1:215127884-215152202 GCA_003993805.1 Himantopus leucocephalus | reverse complement strand
AGTCCCTCTCCAGCCTTCTTGTAGGCCCCCTTCAGATACTGGATATTTTAAATAAGAGATATGAAGGCACACACAGATTACAGCTCAAATTCCAAAGGTCTATTCTTTTGACTCATCCCACACACGGTTTCCTTTGGCTGCCTTTGGTGGGTCCTGCTTTAGCACGCGGGTTTGTGTGCATGCCCCAGTGACGTACCTGTGGTGAGACCCAGTACAGTTCAAGAAACCTTTCAGAGTCACACAAGCCCTTCCAGCCCCGACTCCAACAGTCACCAACAACAGACAATAACCAAAACACACAGGAACAAGAGGAGCACAACACGATACATTCCCACAACACTCTTCCAACTTCCAGCAACTTCTGCCTCTCAGATTTCCTAAGGCAGAGGTGGTGTCTTTATAACCTGAAAGTCAGGTGCTTTAGTTATCAGTATTGATATGATTTGTTCCTTGCACACAGACACAACTCTTCTGAACAAACACTGAGCCTGGGGCGTCAGTAGGTGCGTTAGAAATGAAGTGAGGCCTCAGACACAGAAACGTGGTGATGTCTGTCTTGTATCACAGACTGAACCAGGTGAACTCTCCTTGTCACCAGTCACAATGTAAATGATGCATATTCATTCTATGACTCCAAAAAAAAAATCACAGCAGATAATTTTTGTCCCACTTCTGCTTCTACAAGTCAGAATTTTCAAGGTGATTCAGATTCCCACATCCTTCTGCAGGACCCAACCTACAAGCCTGCAACAGCAGCTCCACAATTTCTCTATGCAATGATCCTAAATCCCCCGGGTGGGGGCTATGGAAGACCCCAAAGCAAGGAGGAGGAAGGACACGGGCAGGAATCTGCCGCTAGCAGTCTTCAACTTGAAAAAAGCCTACAGGAAAGCTGGGAGCTACTACCAGCCTCTCAGGATGGTCCCCTCCACCCAACTCAACTGTCAAAGGATCCCAAGCGGGCACAAATACAAGGCTCCCACATGGTATCAGAAATTCTTTGATGAAAACGTGGCCCTTCTCCACAGAGAGTCACCAGCTAAGGATCTGGAGTGGACACGGACTCCAGGGCTCTTCTTGTGATGAAAAGACAACATTGAACACTAGAACACTTCACCTACCTGTACGTGATAAAGTGAGATCTATTAAATACTCACACATTTATAAAAGTTTTTATTGCACATTTTAGAGTTAATTTACAATAAAATACAGTAATTGCAAATTCTGTTTTCCCCCGACTCTGTGGTACAAAGACCTGCAAATAAACATAACTCATCTTAGGAAGACATGTGCCAATAGGTGCATAAACAATTTGTTACATAGCTCTTTTCCTCTACTGGCTCCTTCCCAAAAGTCTTAAAAATAATTAAAAAGAACACAGCATAGAAATATCTTCTCTNTTTTTTTTTTTTTTTTTTTTAGTATTTTGGCTTGTTAGAAAAAGGGGTCCGTGCTTGGAAGAACAACTCAGGAGACCAGCCAGTTGCCCCTTCCAATATACCCCCTGAATAATTTGCACTTGAGAGGAGATTCTTGCATTCTGAAGGGGAACAAATTTCCGGGGTTGTATCATTTAAAAACAAGGCCTTGGTGACACCTGCAGGAGTTGTTAGAATCCTGGTTGTATTCCCAGGGTTTAATCTCTCTGTTCGGAAGCATACACCATTTTCACTCTTCTCTTCGCTTTCAGAAATAGGGTTCCTGCCAGCGTGCCCACAGGTCGATTGCAAGTCAGTAGCCCAGCTAACTGCTTTTAAGTTTAAAGATGCAGTTGCTTTCAACCTTTTGTTAGCAGAGGGAGGGATCCAGGCCTCAAAGTTTGCAGGCAGCTGGCTGTTAAGGAACTGCTGTGAAACACAGCTATTTCTTTCTCTGCCGTCCCTGTTACTTGGCCTTTCACGTTTCACTAACCTGCCAGTAAGCTGCTGCAGCAGAGTGTTTTGAAAGGAAGACCTGGACCGCTTGCATTTGGAATGGATTTTAGTGGGATTTTTAGGGGTGAAGACAGTGACAAAAGAGCTTCTTTCCCCAACAGGCCACTGTTTCTGGAGAGGTTTCGTCATAGGAGTTGACTGCAAATAAGGAACAAAGTCTTGAGCGCTAACTGAATTGCATTCTGAATCACAAAAGGAGTAAGTTACTGGTGTACTGTGCTTACTAAAAGCAGGAGGGGACCTATGTAGGGATGAGCTCAGTTTTGAACTGTTACAGGGAACACCTCCAGGATAAAGCACCGATTCAGGAGCTGTGACCTTTTCTGTCAAAGTGTTTTCCTGTATTAAAGAATTACATGATTTATTTAAGAATTCTACAGGTTTTGCTACCTCTCTTACAGTTGCATCAAAGAGATCAGCAGAAGCATTGTAGCTGCCTTCAGGGAAGATATTGTTCCACAGCATCTCTCCCCTATTAATGCTTTTGAAGGTATTTTCTGACAATTCTGTCAATGGTTTTAGTTCTGTTTTACATATCCTCCTTCTATTGTTGGGAGTTGATGGACCAGAGTCCCATGCCCCTGTGAATTTAAGATCTGTTCTTTGGCTTGGTGTAGAAGAGTTTTCTTTATTTTCACAAACTGCTAAAGAGCTGTCGTGTGCAGAATGCACACAGGTAGCTGCCTTGCTCCTTTTTAAACAAGAGGTTTCTCCATGTTCAGCTGTACATTGCAGACTAATAAAAGACCAAGCTGACTTGGAAATGTCAATATTTGCTTCTTTGGACTGCATGTATCTGCTCGTGGAAACAGAAGGCTCTGATGGCAAGGACTGTGACAGAATAGGTAGGTGAGGTATAAAGCAAGATGCTCCACATTCCTTGCCAGTTGAAGATAAAACACTAGAGGAAGACTCACATTTTGATACTTCACCACTCAGAGGATTTGCATTCGACTGAAGACAAGCAAACGGTATGTTCTCCCAACTATCATTCTCTGCTGGTGGCAAGAACCTCCTGGAGACGTTTGCTTCAAGCATATCACCAGCTACACCAGCTACCAGGGTTTGCCTGGGATACGCTTTGTTAAGATTTGTACCCAACCTGTTACTTTCATGAAAGGCACGTTTGCCTGCATCAAGGCTGGGTGAGGTTACAACACTCTTGCCATCTTCTATTCTGGCTAAAAATTCATTCAGGCTTTCTGAGAATGGCAGCTCATCCCAAAGCACAGAGTCCGTCTGAGGCACTCCAGCTACATTTATGTGATCAGACGCTGAGGCATCTCTCTGGTAAAAAAGGGAACTGTGGGATTTTTCTGTGTAAGAATAATTTCTACTATTAGTCTTTGGGTAAATGCTTTTTACCCTAAATTCCAAGGGATGTTGTAACAACCTGGAGCTGTTTCCATGTGAACACTCAGTCTTTGAAGAGGATACTCTCTCTAATTTATCAGTTGCAGAGATACCGTCGGTCCGACTAGGCTGTGAACTAAATTCATTACCCTCCTCTTTATTCCCTTCCTTCACAGAAGAGCTGCAAAACAGCGAATCCAAAAGAGTCTGTCTGTTGAGGCTTACACTGCATGATTCCGTAGAGACAGGCCTCCCCTCTTGTTCATGCTGTTCACTCACCAACTTCCCCACTTCCAGAGTGGGAAAGTCCTCCGCTGTTACCCAAGCAACAGATGAAGTCAGGCTGAAGGACTGCTGCCAGGACCCTAAAAAACTTTCTCTGCCACTAGACTGAACAGAACAGGAGTTCCTGCTCAGGCTAGACAAGCTGCTGAGCTCACAGACAGGTTCATCTATCGGAGCTGAAGATGCATCAAGTAAGTATGAGCTGTTATTACAGCTCCTGAATTTTGCTGACTGCAGAAGCCGATGGAAGTAGCTGATAACAGTAAAGCCAGTAACAGCAGTGTTTGGCAGGAAGATCTGGCAAGCTGTAAGGTTTTTTGTACTTCTATTAATTCTGGAACAGTTCTGCAAGATGCTGCTGGCAGCAGAATGTCCTCCATGCTCCCTTGCACAACCCTGGGGGGGGAAAAACCAAACCACCAACTTAGTGCAATGCTTTATTTTGTGATAGAAAAAAAAAATAATAAATCAATGCATGTCTTTTAAGTCAGGCTTAAATTTAGGTCTCGCTTTTTGTCAGGAATTGCAGGGAAGAGAATACAAAACAGTCTGTCACACAAAGCAGTACTCCCTGGGAAGTAAGCACTGGCAAGGGCTATAAAGGGCATCACAGTGAGAGGTTCTTTGCTTGTTGCAATTATGCAGAGTTTTGGAGCCAGAAAAACAACTAAGAATTCTAAAGATGGACTTCACAGAAAATTTCTTCTTCCCTTTAGGGCATTAGGTGCTTCCGGGCTTCCTCCGGTGCAGTTCTGTGCAAATGGCTATCTGCCTAAGGCCAATGCTTTTCTTTTATTTCAGAGGCACCGGGCAGCACTGGAAGCACAGCACTCTGGGACCAGATACCTGACTTGGCAGCTCAGCTGTCTAAGCCAGCATGATATTTTCTATGCACTACCTCTGTGAAAGGGAAATAAGCTACCTTTTATTTTCTCAGATTTATTTGGAGAGCAGTGTTTCAAAGGAGCTTCAGTTGCAATTCTTTATAGAACCTGCTTCTCTCTACACAGAAATTACAGGTGAAAAATGACATTAAAAGCACAGGGAATTACCTAATGTTTTGAGAAGTGGATAAAACCTTTTTCACCTCCCCCTCAAGGTCTGGCAATGCCAGAGAGGCCAAAAAGTGAATATAGCTGTCTTTAAATTCAACAGCCCTGCCACTCCCTGAGTCTGTGCAAAAGTTGAGGCTGAAGGCTGTTAGCCAAGGACAACATCCTTCTAGGTAAGTCTTAAAAAAGTATGTTATGTTGATTCTGAGTTTTACCTGGGAGAGTGCAACTGTATGCATAGCTGAACACAACTACACAGAAATGTCTACAGCCAAAGCCTGAAGTAATGGTCTTCCAATGTGTGTTCAGTCCTTGTACATGCAGGAGCAGCCACAAGGCTGTTAATAGGTAGGATTACTGATATTTGTAAAGGCATCAGACCTAAAGATCTGGTGAATGGTTCCAATTAAGTAAAGTTAATCCATGAAGCCCTCCGACTTCCATTACTTAAGATGCTGTGCATTAGGCAAGTCTCAGCTCAGATACAAACCTCATGGTACCTGTGTGAAAGGAAAAACATCTGCCAGGTAGGATTTATTTCACGGACTTCATAATATGAATGACTCACACAAGCACCACTTGAAGAGAACTTACACTGTTTCTATGGAAATATTACTAAGAACTAATATTTCAAAGTCTGTTAAACACCTAAAAGAGCCACAGATGCATATATTAAACAGCTGTACTTTATCAACATTCTTAAACACACTCTTAAATCCAGAAATATCAAAATGCTGCGGGGGGATGCATTTCTCCTTACATTTCAGGCACCAGGAAACTATGCAGCATGGGAAAGGTAGGGCAGTGCTTAAAAAGACAGTCTGTTTCTTGCTTGAACTGTACATGGTTCTTTACAGACTCCAAGCTGTTACTGATACGCACAGGAGCTGGCACTGCTCAGGCTCTCTGAAAAGCAGCCCTGACAAGCTGTCAAGCTGACTACTGCCATTCAAGATGACTTTTGGATGTGACTCGTATAAAACAACACAGGAGTCTGGGGGAAGAGAAGCAGAATCCTTCCCATGTCCTAGGCCTAAATTTTCTCAAATTCCCAAAAGATGGTGTACATGATGCTTTGATAACTCAGTCTATGCCCCCAAGTGGCTACAAGCTAATGAAAAAACTCATTATAAGAGAGTAACGTGGATTAGCAATTACCTTCACTCCAAATATAAACCTTTTTCCAATGAAACAGGTTTCCACTGCTTGAACTAACGCTCCTGGAGATGCATCTATGTTTGTTTCTCCTGACAGCTGATTGAGGTCTTGAATACACCTTGAGTAAAAACATATAGAAGTATTGCACCAACAGAGGAAGTGTTACATAGCATTTTAGCTGTAGTATAGGTAGGACACATGCTAAAGAGAAGATACTGTGGTAGCTTAAACTAAGCATAGAACAAAACCAGGAAAACACGAACCTATATATTCAATTGTTTACTTCACTTAATTTGTTAGTGAAATAGAAGTAAACAAAACAACCACTTTGAATAGGTTTAATATATACACAACTTTTGGGTGTTCCCCACGTGGTTGTGATTTTTTTTATCAACACAATGACTGTATAACACTGTCAATATGCTGCTATTGCTTACACATCCTTTCTGTCTGCATCTTTACAGCAACAGCAGCATCCGTATTACGACATGCAAATAGCTCCGTTTTTCACAGCCGACAGTAGTACAGCAGTCTCCTGCAGAAAGCCTGCCATGAGAACGTTATTAATGCTGCTAATATGGGATTTAAAAAGTGTTCATCTTTGACCCAGTGATAACACAAGGCACTGCAAAATAACAGGACAGAGAAACAAGCAGTGAATGTATCTGAATATCCCATCTTAGCAGTTTCACATATCAGAAAGTCTGAAGCTTATAATGTAGGTGGTAAAGCTCTGAGGACTAACAGGCTTTCTTAGAAACCACTCCTTGCTAAAGGAAAATCTGGTCAGATTGAACACCGACCATAAGGTGCACACTTTTTTTCTTTTTAATCCAAACTGTTAAAGAAAAAACAATAGAGGCTCTATCTTTACCTTAAGAATTTTTTAAAAATCTTGAGGAAAAATTATGTCTAAATCTCTGCAAAAACCAACTTACTTAGTAATCTGCCATTAGACAAAATTCAATCATCTCAAATAAAGGAAGGACGCAAGGAAGAAGCCCAACCAAACTGATATGCTCACTTAGCAGGTGGTATCTGCCTTGAATAGACAAGTGGAGGATCTCTTATGTAGAAGTAATCCACCTCAAAATTTCAAGATTTCAGAAAGAAACCAAACTTCAGCATTTTCTCAAGGTGATGGGTACCAAGGAAATGCTGGAAGGGAACACTTTAGCAGGTTCTTCCCACTTGTCTCCCCACCATCCAAGCTCATCTCAATTTTTTTAGGCTGAAGAAAAAGCAGCAGTTATATAGTTAGAAACTATCCACTTCTTACCTCTGCAGATTTTCTGCGGTGACCCCAAAGAATGGATCTAAGCAACTTCCAAACACAGTAATGTCAAACAAATCATTAGTGTCAGCAATCTTTAGGGACAATCTATATCTGTAGCTTGCATCTTTAGCTTCACCTGTGCAGCCGCATTTTAGACAGTTAAACCTGACAAGACAGTAAAAGGATAAAAAAGATTGAATATATGAACTTCTATTAATTACTGCTGAGGTAAGAACTTATCTGCAGCTGTAAGAACTACTAGTACAGTAAAAAAATCATCAGGAAACAGCACCGTTATCTTTTACTTCAGCATCTGAAACAACAGATACTCTTGCTTTGCAAAGTCAGCTCCTTCCATTTAGCGCTGACATTCATTGATTTACCATTCTTCTATGTGTCATAGATTTCACATAACAGTGGGATTAAAAAGGAAAGCCCATACGTTTCTGAACACACAGTGAGTGGAAGTGTCATACTACCTGATGCACTGTACATATAAAATGAGAAGAAATAAAAAAAAATTTGGACTTGATTTGGAGGGGCTTTCAATAAATTCCAACTTAGGAACAGCACTGAAGAATCGGACTGCAGGGGATGCACTTGGAAGCTATTAACACACATTATTTATTCTCCTAAAGTGTCCTTCAATATTGCATGGTACTGAACACAATAGAACTGTTGATCCGTAACAATCTACAAACTACTACTGGAATACAAAGAGATCTAAATAGTGATAAGTAACATAAATATCTGAAATTAGCACTTATTTCTACAATGCCTGGATTTTCACCAATTTAACTTGCGTTCAAGCTCTCAGAGATCCCCAAGGCCTCTGACAGTTACAGTTAATGATCCCCAAAACAGGACGTACCTCCTAGAATCCAGTATCAGCCTAGAAAAGCATTTTTGACAAGCAGGATAGATGAAGCAGGAGTTCTGGACAGAAATTACAGAGGCAGCCAAGAGTCGCCTCACACTAGTCATGTGCTCATGGCATCACCTGCAACAAGTAAGGCAAAATGGTTCAAAGAGTTCTCATTTTATGAGATGTTAATACTAAGTGCTTTTAATTGGGTTGTTCGAACATTTTGAAAGGTGGCCCTCAAAAAATGATGATCCCTGTTTGAAAATGGTAGCCCAATTGAGGCAACATCTATTATTACTCTTAAATAACCCTTTAAAAAGAAAAAAAAGATGAAGATATGTAGTAAGAAGCAAGTATTCATGATATGTGCACACCAGTGCAGCTAAAACATGCAAATTCCCACTTGTATTTAGGGAATCTTTATTAGAACTATACTTGAGCACAGCACTGCAGCAAACCTGTTTCTGATTTTTTTCCTTAATTTAGAATGAAGTCACAACGCGGAGTTAAAAATCGAAATGAATTACACTTGTAATTCTGCAAACGCCTTCAATACCAATGACTGTGAAAGGAGAGGATGCCCAGAAAATCTGAAAAGAGCTTGCAATTGCAACTATATTCATGCCTGTTAAGCCAAAGAGACAGCTCTACAGTATTTACCACTGGTTTTCACAAACGGGACATATGGAATGGACAAATACATGATGAACTAAATATTTCAATAGTTTATTTTCATTTGGTATTACCTTCCTGCAGAATTATCTTCCTTTTATTATCACCATACTGTCCAAAATATAAATTTTTAGGAAACGTCCCCTATTTTAGAAACTTAACTTTTTTCTCAGCAGATGCTAAAAACGTGTAGACAAAAATATTCCGAAATACCTCAAATCACAGCGTTCCAACTTAAATGACCAAAATGTTCTCTACAGCTGAATTAATGGACACCTTAAAAATCCTTCTTTGCAAAAGCACTTTTGTCACAGTTATCGCTAAATATACATCTCTCTTTAATGTAAGCTACAGAATATACTCAGAATAGGAAGTGAATTTCACTTCTTCATCCCAGAACTTACTCAGAGAGGCAGAAGGCCAAGGAGGTAAAGGAGACTTAAGTATGGTTTTTATATCTTAAAAGCCGTTCAATAATCAAGAATGATATTTTTGCTCGTATTTTGCCACAAACTAGTTCAAGTCTCAGACTATCCTTTTGTCCATTCTCAGCATTCTGGTAGAAACAAGATCTGTAACACGAGTACTAGAAAAATGTGAGTGACTAAATTCATTACTCTGAGCAGTCTGGAGGCAAGAAAAATAATCAGATATCCAAGTATTCCCTATGGCAGAAAGGCCAGGAAAACAGAGGCAGGAAAAGGCAAAAGCTTTACTGGAGGGACAACCAAAATGAAAAATCTCGCTTCAGAACATGTATTAACAGAGACTTATTTGACCTAGAACATTAAATGACGCATGCCTTAAATTCTTGACAAAATTAAACTATTTTGCTTTAGTTACAGTACAAGACATCAGTAAATAGTGTAAGTAAAACAAACCAATATACAGAAAAGAAGCAATAAAAGTAAGTCTGATACCGTTATTGCCCAAGAAGGTGGACTTGGGAGAAACCAGCAAGTGCTTCACATTTCAACTGGTTTTCAATTCAGAACTATATAAACATATATACTGTTATATGGCATTTTTAATGAAATAAATAATAATAATAAAAAGAACTCACCACACACAGCACGGAAAACACAGCAAATACTTCAATTATTCCACTGGAACATGGGAGATAAAGCATAGCATGTATGTATTCACAGAGGTCCTGGTAACGAGGTACTTTAGAAGGTAGTAAAAGGTAGACTCTCTCACTGAGCAAGAGCAAAGAGCTGTAAAAAAGTTACAAGGCCTTGTGAAACAGGACACTTTGTATAAACAACACATGTATTGCTAATGAATATACCCTTGAAATAGAACAGAAGGCTGGTAACAAGGGAACATCCCTCCACAGGAGGCGCTGAAAACCCGCCGAAAACCAGACAACTGCTAAAAACAAAGATCTGCAGTAACTGGGGGAAAGGTAACGGCGGCAGTGGGAGATCGCGACCACCGACTCAATTAGAGACTGAACAGAACTGCCCACCCCGTACTGGAGCATGTATACATCAATTAAAGGACATTATAGCTTTAAATGAAAGCGAGAGACTGTGCTAACCAATAGAAATTGTTAAGATAAGGTACTAGCCAATAATTACAATTAAGGGTGTGTATTTCTGTCTTTTGAACCGTATAAATATTTTGAGGAGTTTGTAGACCAGTGGGCTAGTTTTGTGGGCTACCACCTAGCACCCACCTCTGCAGAAATGATATACATAAATACCTCTGCTCTGTGTGTATACTGGCGTCTTGCACACCGGGTAAACGACCCCTCTTTGGGACAACAGTAAGAGCTCCCTTTAGAGCAGACTCAAGATCTACACCTCTATTTCTCTTTGGCAGAAACGGAGNCATACGTTAAAAAAAAAAAAAAAAAAGCAAGGTACTCATAGATCGGTCTGTTTTACTTTTGTTTTTTTAATAAGCAAAACAAACCTCACCTCTGGCCCCACACACCCAGCCAGGGAATCACAGGCCCCTCCAGGTGCTCCCCGCTCCCCACAGAGCGCCGCCTTTCAACAGCCCCAAAGCCTCACCCGCCAGTGCCTGGTGCCCTCTAGTGGGCTCATGGCCTTAAATTCTCCCCAACAAAAAGCCAAAACACGCAAGAAGAGCTGTAACAGGTCTCACACTGCAATTTTTACCCCTTAACCAGCCGCCTCCTCCGTGACCGAACGGACTATCCGCCTCCCGGCGGCAGGGACGGCGCCTGAGGCGCTGTCACCCGGGCAAGGGAACAGGCAGCTGGTGGTGCCACCACTGCCTCCCCACCTCGGAGCCCTCAGGCCCGCACGGGAGGGAAACGCTGAAGAGTGGTTACCGCGGCCGTGTCTCCACGGCCCCGGGGAAGGGCCACCCGAAACGACCCCAGCTCTGAGGAGAGCCCGGAAGACGGAAGTGCGCGTTGCTGAGGGCCGTCGCTGGGGGCGGGGACGAGGCGGCGCTCACCCAATCGTGACGCAGCCAGCAGACCCGGCCGCCCCGCTTGCCCAATAAGAAAGCGGGAATACCAGCCTCGTTCTCACAGTGCGCACGCGCGGCACCGCCCCCCCGCTGGGTCCCGCCGCCCGCCGCTCCCCTCGGGGCAGCCGGCTGGGGGAGCGGGGCCGGTATAAAGCGGCGGGGCGGCGGGCGGCCCCCGCTCCTCCTGGCCATGCTGCGGCTCCTCCTGCTCCTCCTCCTGCTGCTCGGTGCGCCCGGCGCCCTGCCCGCCCCCCGCCGCCGCCGGGCCGCCGCCCCGCCAACCGTCCCCTACCTCACGCGCTACCTCAGGCAGCAGGTAGGAGCCCGCCGCGGCCCCTACCTTCCCTCACGCCGCGGCCTCGTCGCTCCGTTTCACGATGAGGCGGGTTGCAGAGGGGCGGTCGCCGGTCCCCTCCGGGGTGATCGCCAGGGCGGTGGTGGGGTCGGGGTGAGGGGAAATTGGCCGTGGCCAGCAGGTGGAGGGAGGGGATTCTGCCCCTCTGCTCCGCTCTGGTGAGACCCCACCCGCAGTGCTGCGTCCAGCTCTTGGGTCACCAACATAAGAAGGACAGGGACCTGTTGGAGCCGGTCCAGAGGAGGGCCACTAAGCTGATCAGAGGGCTGGAGCACCTCTACTGTGAGGACAGGCTGAGAGAGCTGACGTTGTTCAGCCTGGAGAAGAGAAGGCTCTGGAGAGACCTTATAGCAGCCTTCCAGCACCTAAAGGGGCTACAGGAGATCTGGGGAAGGCCTCTTGATCAGGGTGTGTAGTGATAGGATGAGGGGTAATGGCTTTAAACTCAAAGAGGGTAGATTTAGGTTAGATATTAGGAAGAAATTCCTTGCTCTGAGAGTGGTGAGACACTGGCCCAGGTTGCCCGGAGAAGCTGCGGCTGCCCCATCCCTGGAGGTGTTCAAGGCCAGGCTGGATGGGGCTTTGAGCAACCTGGTCTGGTGGGACGTGTCTGGTGGGACGTGTCCCTGCCCGTGGCAGGGGGGTTGGGACCAGATGATCTTTACAGTCCCTTCCAACTCTAATCATTTTATGATTTGAAATTTGTCCCTGCCAGAGTACTGTAGAGCTTGCCGGTGCAGTTTCTGTTGCTTAGGGGTTTTTCTGCAGCCCAGCAGAGCGCAGCTGCAGGCAGGGAGTTTCCATGGGAGTTCAGGGGGCATTTTCTTCAATCACGTGCCTTCGTTAGCCACAGACAGGATAGGACTGCATTTTTTTAGGATTTCAAAATGTTGCAATGCTCAGTCCCTTTGGTAAAATGTGCTGGGTCTTGAATATTCCAGTTAAGTTGCAACTATTTAAAGTGACAAGTAGTCTGCTCTGATGTATCTGTATGCCATATCCTAGCACCGAAGTCTGTATCCAAAACGTACTGCACAGCATGTTGGCAGAGAGGAGCCAGGGACCTCAGTTGTACCCTGATGGTATTTGCAAATAGCAGTTGTGTGAGTGTTTGTTTTAAATATGGAACAGACTTCTGTTACTAACCTGAGCATTGTTTTCCTATCTGCTCTAACAATTCTTCTCCAGTTTGTTGGTATAATCCATAGCATGTGGACAGAACAGAGGGCTCCATAACGATGGCTGCAAGTGCTGTAGTGGTCCCCTTGCAGAAAACTTGAAACTTTGCTTGTTTATAGGTTTTTGCAAAAACAGTCAATAGTTCCTTTGTGTATGTCAGGGAATGTCTGCATCTTCACCTGTGCTGTACCTGCTTTTTGCAGGGGAGGTAATGGTTGCCCTTACTGGGAGGTGTAATAAGGGGAGAGAACACTTTTCTAGTATTCTCTTGGTTTAATGACAATCAAACTTGTAGCCTGCATCTAAATTTCATGCCCCGGTCCACGTAGGAAGTGGTGGGAAGGAGAAGGTGTTTAATTCACGGGCATTTTGGGCGAGATGTGGATTGCGCATCTCCTGTTTCAACTTTATAGAAGCTTACGATGGAATGAGCAAAATGGGAAGATTACACTTTCAGAGAGAACAGACATGAAGAAAACAGATAACCCTTGTAAGATTATCCTGAATAGCTATGGAATAATTTTAGAGTCAAGGTCCCTGTCATTAGAGGTGTGAGAGATGGGTTGGGAACAATTTTAGTGAGAAACCCATCCATTAAGATTATATTCTTCTGCAGTGTTATTGGTTTGGTAGCACTCCTTTTCCAGCAGTCTCCCTGCATCAGCCCTGTGTTTTGAAAGCATCTCTGTCTAATGCTTTTCAGTCGCTTGGGTGGTGATTTGAGTCTCTCCATTAAGTCCTCTAATAGCCCTGAAGCATATTTTACTAACATACTGCAGGTACCTTCTGCAATGTGTGGTCAGTGTTGGCCAGGATATCAATCCCGTGGTAGTGTTGTAACTCTAAGTGTGACACCTAATTGTTCTGGCACTTCAGTTGTTGCTCATTGCTGTCATAGTATCAGTGATACTAATTCTGTGCCATAGTCTGAACCACCCTTTGTCACTGTGCTGTTACACCTCTGTCCTCATCCGTTCTCTGGCTTGTGGTATCACCTGGTTATTCTCAGCTATCAGCAGAGACAGTCTGTGTGCCCTCAAGTTACCAGCAAAGCGGCCGAGCCTGCTGTGTACCTAAGATCTGTGGATTTTGGGAGATGAGGGAAGAGAAATGTTGAGAAAAGGGTGAGAAGAGTCCCTGTGACATCTAGTTGTACGGTTGATGCCACATCTTGCTCCCTTCAGTCTCTTCCATGTTTTCTTCCCCTCATACTTCAACCGTACTGGTTGAGAGTGGCTGCTACAGGAAAGAGTGGTCCTATTCACAAGCCTTGAAATCCTTGTTTTCCTTGTCCAAAGACTTAACTAGTATTGCTGAATGTGGTGGGAGATGTGTGTATATTCATGTATTTTTTTGTATTCATCGAAGACCTGAACGCTGCTGCCTGGCACTTGAAAGATGTAGGGTTAGCATAAGAGGTCTAATCACATGGAGGGCATAAGACTGCTCTTTATCAGTAGCATAGCATGCAGAACTGATAGGCAAACTCTTCAGCCCTTATGAAACACGCGCTGAGTGCTGCTGTCTGGGAATTTGTAATTACATTATGATTCTGTAGTGGAACATAAATACCATCATTAACGTATTAAATAGGGGCGGTGATACTTTGCTACCTCTCAGGGTTGTTGAAGTTTAATTATTGACATTATAGTTGCTTACAGCGTGAATCATCTGCTTCTGTTCTGTGCTGCTGAGTCCTTCTTACCTAAAGTTCCTGTTTTGATTCTTGTTTATCCCTTTGATGGTTTTCATCATCAGTTAAAATTATTTATATGAAATCATGCAATATAAAAGTGACTATAATATGGCAAAATATTACACTGTCACAAAGGAAACATTTCTTATACCTACTTCTATAAAAAAATCTTATTGAATAGTCCTTAAATATGTAATATTTCCACAAAAGAAAACTTTGGAAAGTCTAAATTGATTTCTTACATGAGTTCTATTGCCTAAAAATACCCCTTGAGCACTGTGAACAATTTGTTAGTGTTGGATATTGGAAAAGTGAATTTCAGAAGCTGAGAATTTTCATGTGGAATTAAAATATCTAAGTAGAGCCTCTTGCCATGAAGGCCTATAGGCCTGTAGCATTGTTTGAGGCATTAGCATCAGCCCTTACTGAGAAGCAGTGATATTTAAGTCTGCTTTCATAAAAATGGGGAAGTAACAGGGTCAGAGTTCAGCTCAATGCTCATTTACGTTGAACTTCCTCCTGTTTACCATTTTAAGTGTCAGACATCCCTGGCAAAGGCACTAAAGTCTAGAGTATTGAGAAATAAGTCAAGCAATCACAGAACGGTCAGGGTTGGAAGGGACCTAAGGAGATCATCTAGTCCAACCGCCCTGCCAAAGCAGGTTCACCACTGAAAAGAGTCTGGCCCCATCCTCTTGACACCCACCCTTTAGATATCTGTAAGCATTGTTTAGATCCCTTCTCGATCTTCTCTGTTCCAGGCTAAACAGACCCAGGTTTCTCAGTCTTTCCCCATAAGAGAGGTGCTCCATTCCCTTGATCATCTTTGTAGCCCTCTACTGGACTCTCTCTGGTAGTTCCTCATCTTTCTTGAACTGGGGAGCCCAGAACTGGACACAGTACTCCAGATGTGGCCTCACCAGGGCAGAGTAGAGGGGGAGGATGACCTCCCTCGATCTGCTGGCCACACTCTTTTTAATGCACCATTGGCTCTCTTAGCAACAAGGGCACGTTGCTGACTCATGGTGAACTTGTCCACCAGGACTCCCAGGTCCCTCTCTGCAGAGCTGCTTTCCATCAGGTCAACCTCTAACGTTTACTGGTGCATGGGGTTATTCCTCCCTAGGGGAATAACCTGTGCCTGTGTAAGTGTGACTACGTTCTTAGCTTGCATACTGGCCCTCTGTATGTTCTCAATAACTTTTATTATTTTGATGTGGGGGTGTGATTCCCTCTTCCCCTCATCGTAAAGAATTGATGCCTGTCAGCCCTCCGCTCCTCCAATGCAGAAGTGCAATTACCCCAGTGTATAGGTACCTCATGCTGACCTAGATTAGTAGATGGTCCTTGAAGGAGAAACTCTGCCATCACCCACATCTTTACATAAACAAATTGTATCTATATGGGGAAGTTGGTCTCCTTTTCAGCTCTTCCGATGTATGACCATGACTTTTGTAAGCAAGACTGTTCTCGCTTCTGCTTTGGTACATTGCTTGCTAAAAGGTTGCTTGTGATTTGTGTGTTAAATTAATCTGTCCAAAACTGAACTTCACAGAGAGAATGATGTGAAGGATGTATAGTGCTGCAAGAAGAATTCACTATCTGAATGACTTCTGTGTAGGCAGCTGTGTCAGTGACCACTATTCAAATTCACTGGAAAGCCATGGTGAGGTATCCAAGAGCCATCTACTTCTCTTTGCCCAAGCAGAAATAACCTTATAACATAGTGGGGAGGGTCTGGAGTCAGGCAGCTTTTCTGGCCTTGGGGGAACCTTGTCTTGCACTTCTGCATTCCTGTCTTCAACACATGTACCAGCATTACAAAAACCATAGCCCAAGAACTTGTGGTGCTTTAAATGCAGTACTGCTGAGAGGATGGTGCCTTAAATTTCCTGATATTTGAAGGATTCTCAGTGATAAGCTGTCTTTTTCAGAAGAGAGTGGATATGGTCTCTTCAGTCAATTTGATAATTGATGGCTGTGTGAGATTTAATGTGCTGGAGGACCCCTTACCCCAGTCACACTTTGTGCACATCACTTGCTTTGTGAACTGCTATGAATTGGCCTAAGAGCCGATGTAACAAGTACAAATTAACTTATATTCAGCAAGTTACTGAGCCTAGTCCTTCAATCAGATTGTCTTTTGAAGTAATACATAACGATTGTGTCACCGTTTCCAGAAGGTGGGTTCTGATTCCATTCAATAACTTCTTAGATTTCATACCTATGTCAGTATTTCATAGCTTAATAAGTTCATATGCAGGTCTTCGTGCTCTGAAACACATCTGCACTTCGTATTGTGTGTACATAAAAGGAAGCTATGTTGAAGCTTCAAAGTAACAAAGTTTCAAAAGTACTGCAATTTGATCTCTTCTGCCTATATCAGGTGTCTTTAATAGCCCATTTTGTGTTACAGGCTGAAGTTCTGAGACATAGAAAATGAAAGCCTTGATTGAAAGTGCAAAAATTAGAATCCAAGTTTCAAGCCAGAAAAGCGAATTTGAGGACCGCAGAGTCGCTTTTGAGAAGCGAACATATTTTTTTCAGGCATGGTCCTTTCTGTTTTACAGGAAGGGCCAATTTAGAGGAAGCTGGTGAATCGCAGAGTTTTCCTGCTCTAACTGAAAATGTACTACAGCAAAAAAACAATTTAACTTCAATCTAAGGTCACTGCATGAATAAGCAGAGTAAAGGAAAGTGAGGTGAAGAGATTTGATCACCTTTTTTGGTGACAAAGCTGTCTTAATTTCTCATTTAAAGATGATAAATTTGGATTAGATGATGATGATAAGATGGTAGCTTGGATTAATCCAAACTAGGGGTATGGTTTTGCTCTTAAATATCTGTTGTACTCACAAGAAAGAAGTTAACAATTATGGAAGAAGATACCTTTAATCCAATTCAGCATTTTCCAGTCTTTGACATTTTCATTGTTGTATGTAAACGAGTGTCACTAAAAAGCATAAATACAACAGTACTGTATAAACTGTTTTAATGCTAATGAAGTAATTCTCAAACATGGGTCTAAAACTCACTTTTAAGATATTAAGACAGTTTGAGATTAGCACTTTAAATTCTGGTTAGCAATTTTTTTAGCATCTTATTGTGACTCAGGTTGGTGCCTTGGAATAGTAACAGATGTCGGGAATGGTTAAGATGGGATTGTTTTTCTTGTCTGGCACTATAATACAATAGCACTTTTAACTTCTGCTGAAGGAAAAAACAAAGTGCTTTTTACGGAGCCCCTTGGTACCAATTAAAAGTTATGTCAGTGGTTAGAGAAGAAGTGATGCTGATGTTTGTCTCGGAGGTGAATTACTTGAAATACATGTTTTACTCATCAAGTAGTACAGGAGTACTTGGCAGCTCTTACTCTGTGATTTCATAGTGTAATTTAAAATGGGAGCTGTAAGCTATAAACCAGGTCCATAAGCTGAAACAATAGCTCTTATTCAGTGGACAGGAAAACGGGGAAGTACTTGTTAAAACTTGTCAGTGAATTTTTATTTTTATGCACTACTTATCTGTGGGTCACAATGCAGACATCAGCTTCTCAAATTAAGCAGGAAACACTTAATTTCCTCACAACCTGCAGTCTTTTCCTTCAAGTGAGCAGTTAATACTGGAGACTACAAAAAGCATCAGTGATCACTACGCTGTCTGAAAATAAGCATCTTTTTATCTCGCTAGCTTTAATCATTAAAAGCTGTAATAGGCCACTGAGAGATTTCTGATAGACTGTCTTGGATAAAGACAATCTAAAGGACTAAATAATAAACAAAACTGCATATGGCTGAAGTAGCAAGCTGTTTACAAGCCAGATGTGCATGAGATAAATCCCGTTAACTTCACTGAAGTTATTTTGACTTGTACCAATTGCCCGTGATCTTCTAGCAGTTGAATCAATGTCTTAGCTCTGAATTTCTTGCTTTTTTTGGGGGGAGGGGGAGCTGGGTGGGGATGTAGGGAGATAAATGAAGTTCAAAGTGGAATTTGATGTTAATGTGTTCTGTATTGATTTCATACAGCTTTGAGGAGATCAAGACCAGCCAACAGCATAAGTTGTCATAGACTGTGCAGATAATTTG
Organism: Himantopus leucocephalus; assembly: GCA_003993805.1. Classification (NCBI taxonomy): domain Eukaryota; kingdom Metazoa; phylum Chordata; class Aves; order Charadriiformes; family Recurvirostridae; genus Himantopus; species Himantopus leucocephalus. The sequence continues at coordinate 215,133,841 of RSEF01000001.1, read as the reverse complement.
TAATGTGTGCTAAACTGGTGAGCGACTAGAGGTCACACTTGATTATTTAATTTTAAATCTTAAAAACCTGAAGAAATACCTTAATTTTCTTTATTTCATACATTCTGGAATATCAAGATTTTATATCTAAAGCAGTGAAACTTGTAAGAAATGTAATGGGGAAAACCAGGCTGTACTCCGTCATCTCCCATATGCTTGCAAAATGGTTCATTTCTTTGTTTTCCAGGCATGTGAATTCAGAGATTTAAATATGGACAGAAGAATGGGAATTGCATTTCTTTTCAGCTCAGTCAGGAGGTACTGTCCTCCTTGCCTGTGGTGTAGGGGGATAACTTTTTATTTTCAGTTTTCACTGGCTGGCTGCTATGCTTTAGTTCAGCCCTAGTGTGCCTGCAATATTTTCTGATACTCAGCACTCTTGTAGTGCTACTGCAAAGTGGCGTTACTGCTGTCAGTTGTGTTGGGGTTGCTGTTCTCTAAATGCATACAGTGAGCAAAGAACAAAACTTCTGATCCTTTTGGGCTGTTGTTTCTACAAATTGACATAACAGCTTTTTCCATTATTCAGTCCTACAGTCACGATACAAAGTTTATGTACAAGCTTACCCTCGTGTCAGGCTTAAAGTGAGAGTGATTGGGTGAAGATTATCTTGGATCTTATGCTACAAACACTTTTTCCAGAAGTGTCTCTTTTTCCCGAAGAGGAGAGGGTTCACTGAAGGGCCTGCCTGCATGGGATGTGAGTATGCAGGGTGCTATGATACGGTGCGCTAGCTTCTCCCTCAGACTGCTGATGTGGACATACTTGGTGGTGCTTGTCCTTTCATTCCTAATTAATTTACTTTGCCTCCAAAGGGAGTAAGTTTTCTGGTATTATGAAGCAAAAAACTTTTCTAAAAGCATCCACAAAAGGACTTAGTGTGAAAAAAAGCTAGTCAGAGGTAGGCTTAGAGGGTAGTTTCCATGCAGGAACTTCCTTTCAAGACAACAGGAACAGAAAGTGATGGGCATCAGGCCCTTTGACTTCAGCAGGGCTTGGGCTGAGGCCAGACTGAACTAGAGGAAGTGGGTGAAAGCAAAACTAGCATTAACAAAACGTTTAATTTATGCCTCAAAGCAGCAGCTTGCTTTTCCTTACTGCCTGACTCCCTGAAAACTGAGTCTTCCACAAAAGCTGTTCAGAAGCACATGCTGCTCTGGAAGCGCTGGCTTTTCTGTAGTGTTTCCTATACAGTGATAAATGGCTGGCCACCTACACGTGGACAGTTTTCCGTCCTTTAAGTCACTAGTACCCGGGGGGAAATGTAGAGTTCTCTCGAGTCCTAAGCGGGAGCTCCTGTCCTACAAGATGATGGCAAATGGCTTTTAGCAATGTCTGCAGAGTTGTTCAGCCTGTTCTGAACAGGGTAGTTCATAACAAAATGTTCTTGGCTATTTTTAAGTGGGAAAAGGAAAATAAAAACAGAAATAGAAAAACCTTTTTTGATAAAAAATCTGAGAGCCTCTATTTAGATGAGAAAACTGTTGCTTTGCTATGAGAAGAAAAGCATCTGTGGTCCAGCTCAATTCTGGGTGTTAACTGCACTGGTATGAAGACCTTAATTGTATGTTTGCTAGAGCTTTTCAGCCACTGGAGAACTTTTGTAGTGGTTGTGACAAGAGACCCGATGCTTCTGTTTTAAAGTAGAGCAATCTGTAGAAAAACTTTTCGCCTGCAGGGAGCAATGGATGTTATTTCCCTGAATGTTGCTGGTCTCCCTATCATCCCATCTACCAATGTCTCGGAGCCCTGCAAGCAAACAGTTGTTCTTCAGTGGTCAGATATGTTGCAAGCTTGCAAGAGAAGCAGTTGCTATATGGTATTTTTGCTATTGCACAAGGGCGGTATGACTAATTGCTGCTTTGATGCTTTGTTTTCTGAAATTGTCTCCCCCCCCNCCCCCCCCCCCCCCCCCTTAGATGCTTATCAGAATTGGTAGCTGTTAAATAAATGATCTGCAGTGGCATGTGTAAAATCCCTAGCACTGGACCTTATATAGGTATTCAGTGCCTTCTAATGCTGTTGCCATTTTGCCTGTGCTTTATCTAACTAGAATAATATCTGGGTGGATCACAGGACTGTTTTCATTTCATCTGTTTCTCTCCCCGCTCACCCCTGCCCCCGGCTCCCCATGGGTCCCCTGTTTTGTGTGAGAGTAGCTGGAGAAAGTAAAATACAAGTAATAGTGGTTGAACTAAGGCTAGGAGAATAATAGAACAGAGCAAATTTCCTTGTAGCTCTGAAAAGTCTGGGAAGTGAAATGAATGCAACTTTAGTTGAACCTTTAAAAATATTTGGTGAGTTAGAAAGTTCTAGCCCTTTTGGGGGAGGGGTAGAGGTATTTTAAATATTTAATTTGACCAAATCAAAATACATTCTTGAATGTGAAATGCTTTCCTTTCCCATGTCCTTGTTTTCAAAAAGGCTGAGGAAGCCTTTCAGATGAAGACATTTTTGATCAGGGAAAATCAAACTTATTTTGTAAAGTATTTTGTTTAAACAATTAGCCCTATTCAAAACTTTAGGACACTCTCAGCAAAACTGGAATATTTTTATACTGCTTAATCAGTGACATGTTGCAGGCTCATGTACAATTTTTTCCTTCCCTCTGAAGTTAATCCTCCAAATGTGATGGATTTGTAATTCAATCTGGAAGGCAGATGGAAAAAATTGCAGGCCTTTGCCTGTTACAGGTCTGAGAGACCTTTCACAAGGATAACTTTGTTTTTGCTGGTATAGTGTATCTTCTTTGTGCTTATTTTTGCCTTATGAAATAATGTCCTTTGGGTAATAGAGCTTTGACCTGTTCCCTACTCTTTGCCCCATTCCTTGTCCCATGGAAGATTTTCACCAGGGTAATAATGCCTTGAATGGAAGGATCAATGATGTGAACATCTGGTGTGTTTTTACCATAGTAGTTTGTTATAAATTTGTGTAGTTGATTGACTCTCAGCAGCACAAGCCTCTCTGTTGCTTGGAGAAGAACAACGGGGTGGCAGAGGCATGGAGAACGTGGTTAAGGAGCACCAGCAGTAAAGCTGTTTGAAGTGATTTCTGCCGTCTCCTGCTTTGGTCACCCGTCTCTCCCTTGTGATGGAGCTTTGCCACTCTAGTCTAGGGTGGCAAATTTTGGGGGGGCTTGTGGGACCTCTCAGACTGTCTTTCCAACTGGAGGGGTTGTAGCGAGGAATTGCATCCTCACTGTGACTGGTGGAAGATGTTATGCTTAAGTAGTTAAAGTCTAAATGTACTTCATCTTTACATGGTAAGGAGAATCTGGAGTTTCAGTTATAGCACAACTACTAATGGTTTGTGGAAGTTGAAACCAATTTGTTGTGTTCTCATTAGCTGCTTAGGTTTCCAACATAAAAATAATCTCTCATCATATACTGTTTGAGAATTGTTTGTTTCTAACAAGGGCTGACCTGAGTTGCCTACTACTTTCCTACAGCATATCCTGTAGCTGTTTAAACGTTCTTTGGTCTCTTTTAAGTGTCTTGTCCAAACTGTGTGACTCAGGGCAGGGGTAGTGTTCCTGTCTGAGGCTTTCCTTGTCAGTGCTTTTTAATCACTGAAGTGATAAATGAGTGCTAAAAGCAGACTTCCTTAAACAGTTGCAACCTCCCAAGAGCCAGGTGACAAGGTTTCTGCAGCATAAAAGAAGTTTCAGTAAAATACACCAAGCATGATTCTAGTCAAAGGCCAGTGTGTTCACAAGGACATAGTGGCAAGGGAAGACGTCCCTTCATTACAAGGATCCTAGGCCTGGATGTGTTCTGGGGAGCATGTTTGGCTGAAAGCTAACTCCAACCAAGGAAAAACTGGTAACCGTTATTCTAGGCCATCACTAGTAGAAAGGAAGCAAGAACAGGCCAACAGCACGCGTATTGTTATGTCTGTATGTTTTGTTAAATGTGACAGATTAATGAAGTAAAATTAAATCTAATGAACAAAACCTCTGAATTTTGGGGAATGTGGATGATTATGATTACGCCGAGTCCATCTCTTCCAATTTTCTTATTATTTAGGTGTAGGCCTTTCAAGTTTGTGGGTTCACGTAGCCTGATGCAAGACAGTGCAGTTTACATCTCTGTGCTCTTCCACAGGGTGTCAGATTATTATGAAGTATTCATTTCAACAGACTGGTGCTAATCTTCAATCTCTGCCATCCCTTGCACAAGTATCAGCCTAGAAAGCAAGAAAACATAAAACAAAACTAACCTTGATTTTCTTGTCTTTTTTCTTCTTTTTTTTTTCTGCTCTTCTGCACTAAATTAGGAGGACAAACTGAGAATCTTACCAGCGGTGTGTGGTGAAGCAGACTGGCAGACTGATACTTTGTTTCCTCCTATTGCACATTTTTGTGTAACAAGAATAGTGTCAGGGAGGGAGGCTTTTTTTAAAAACTGATTTTTATTTAGCTTTCACTTCTGATTCTGTCTCCCCTGCCATGAAGACGTAAATAATGTGTTAGTATATATTTTTAGTAGTACTCTACTGCTGTAATGGTTTTTATCAGCTTGAATATTTCGTTATATGTAGTAGTACTTGTAACAAAATTTGGGGCGCCTTGAATATGATGCCGTACAAAGATGGCAAGGCAGTCCTTGCCCTCAAGAACTTGCAAGTTAAATGGAACAAGCAAAGATTTTTTTTTTTTAAGAGGAAGCAAAACTAATAGGGGTGGCTAACTGGACTGGAGTCCCACAGCCTGTCAGGAGTAAAACCAGGAATAAAAACACATTGGTGAAATCCCAAAGAGGCTAGTGCCCACACTGCTGTTGACACAGGAGGATATCCTCAGACTATCCTGTATCTTCCTGTCTTCAGGAAATAACGCAGACAGGATGAGCACTCAAAACAACTCCATGAACTCTTGGAGGGTGGAGCATGCCTCTTAAAATCTCCTGGCTTCTCACTAGTAAAACAACTGGCTTGATTTCAAATGGAATATCCAAGATTGGGAAAATAAAGCTGTTGCCTAGAGGTTTGAAATTTGAGGCATGACAGAAAGGCTTTCAGACGCTTGCAATCTTGCCAGAAACTCAAAAGCATAAAACAATCAGGTGCTGATTTACCACCTTGAATGACATTAAATGCTTTTCTTTAGAAGCTACCCTGTGAATTATAGTCTTTTTTTAGTAAAGGCCTCGGTTTGCTGTCCTGGCTCTGTAATCACTAATGACCTTAAGATGCTGCTGGGAAGGAAGTGGGTTTTAGCCCACGTGTCCTGTTTTGTCTTTGTACTTCACACAGTGCCATAGTTCTGAATACTTCCAGGAGTATATTAAGCAAACTAACATCTGTACAATAACATCTGTTGTGCCTTTTTTGTTTCCTCCCCAGGGGAGATGTGTGGCAGAGTGGCTTGTTTTATTTTAAATGGACTTCAAAACAACAAAAAAGCACATTTAAAAAAAAACCACCCCAAGATAAGTCATCTTTCAGAGCTCAACATAAGCACATGATACATGTGCACATATAAGGTAAAGTCAAAGACATGTGCTGTGTATTTTGAGCAGAAGGCAGTGAGGTGGGTTTTGGCCCTTGCTTCTACTTTGTTCAGTGGACCAGTCTGGAGAAAGCTCCTTGTCCTGAGCTGATGAGCTCCACTTCTCTGTAGAAAGTTTCGCTGAACTACAGGATCAAAGCTTCTGACTCAAGCCTTCAGTCTAGAGCTCTCATCAGCATCTTGGGCACAACAGCTTGTGCTGCCTACCACTGTTTTTAATCAAACTCGGTGAATGCAGTTCTCAGAAGCCACGGCCATGCTTTGGGAAGTGGCTGCAGCCTTCCATCTGGAGCTATCTGCCTCTTGAGCAATCTGTTATGTGTATGTATGCATCTTCCCCAAGAGCTTTGTGAGTCTTCTGACTCAAGAGGTACAGGAAAATACAAGGTGTTTCCTTTTTTTTTT
>RSEF01000001.1:215116300-215127784 GCA_003993805.1 Himantopus leucocephalus | reverse complement strand
GATTCTTGTGCTTTTTCCCTCTGACTTAGTACATTTTCAAACAGTTTTTACTCTTGTGAGGAGATACTCCTTGGGATACCTCCAAACTGCGTTTTGGTGTTCTGGATTCAGAATTTATTTGAATTTCTTGGCAATAACCAGCAGTTGTGACACCTCTATCTCTCTGCTTTACAAGCATGAGGGTTTTTTAGTCATGTTATGTGCCTCACCCTTGCAAAGACAAGTTACTACAAGGTATGACGCCCCATCATCTAGCAATAAAGGTGTTCCTGCTCTTCAGTTGAGTAATAGGTACTTGTGATTTATTTTTTTCTTTTCTGGAGAAGTCTGGAATTGTCTTGCCTGGGATCTTACACGTGCCCATGGTTTGTGTTATGCATATGATGAACAGAGGCAACTTAAGTGCTGTGAGGCTATCAAAATTTTACAGATTGAGGGAGGAGTAGGAAGGAAGAATGTGACCGATGGCAGTGAGTGAATCTACAGTGTGGCTCAGTGAAGATGCAGAATCATGACACTTTAACATGGTTACTAAACCAGCAAAAGAAAAATTCCTGTCCTTTTCTCCCTCTCGGTATTGAGAGGCAGACTCACTAGAGCATTGGGATTTTGGGGTTTGTTTTGTGGGAGTAGACTGACGGATCACATCACACAGAAACCGTGGTAAATCACATTCTAAAAAGAAATTTAGCTATCATTCAGAAAAATATATTCATATTTCCCATGTAATGGGAATAGTAACATGGGATTTAAAATCTGTTCTGCACAATATCCCATTGAATAACCTCAGCCTGGTNCACAATATCCCATTGAATAACCTCAGCCTGGTGCGAAAAGGATGCTTATCCATGAAACTATTCTGATTTTTTCTTCTTTTTTCCTTCCCCCGTATGTTTTTTCTGTTGCATATTAAGCTGCCTGCACTGAGAATATTTTGGTACATGTGTTTGTAGTTCAGGGAAGTTGAATACTTTTTGTGGTGTAGTCTTGTAGCTGGTGCTGTGGCTTCAGGCAGGAAGGATGCAGAATCATTTTTTAGAGCTAAATGTTTAATTTTAGGTGATTCCATAAAAGGCAGACAGGACACATAAGCCTATTTTTTTTTCCTATCTCTGGCTAGCAGCCTTACCAGAAAAGTTAAATAGAAAAAGATACTTCTCCCCTTTACAAACAGACCTGGAACAAAAGATATATTGTACTTTCTAATAGTCTTGGAGTTTATTAAACTACACTGTGATTTTTATTTTTTTATTGTATGTGCAGTGTCTAATCATTCACTTTAATTGTTCCAAGGTCTTATGACCAAAGACTTTTTCAGTTGCTGACCCTGTTCTGCCTTTCTACATCTAATCACTCTTGACTATGCTTGATGTAGAAAGTGAAACTAAAATTAATAACTGTGCAAATGAAAAAGGAGCAGGTGAGTTGTCAGTGTAGAATAAGCCCAGCATATGTTGTCAACACTTGAATTCACTGAAAGAGCCCTTAAGTATGTGCACGGTAACATCACCATGTACTTACAAGTAAGTAGTAAATGGTCCCACTGAGCGAAACTGTAGAGCATACATTAATTAGTTTTATTTGGGTCTGAAGCTAGCTTATTCAGAGCAAAAACCTTGTGTCTTATGTCTGTCAAGACCATGCACAGACCTCCAACTGTTCCTGCTGCTCTACCAGCAGTGAGCTGCAACACAGCTCTCCTCTCACTCCAGTCCAAGAGTGAGTAAGCTTTGAGAGAGATTGGAAAAGACACTTTGCTGCAGATTGTATATCTTAAATAAGTTCCTGCACTGTCTCTGACCCAAAGCAAATTGAAGTACATGGTGTGGAGTAGCTGGATCTTGCAGGTCAAGAGTTAGGCTTTCCTGAGATGCCTGGAGGAATCTGCCTAGCAGTTAGGTCACTACGCTAGCAGAGAGTGCTTGGATTTGTGTGTGATTTGCTGCTTTTTAAGATTAACTTGCGGATGTTCTCAAAGCAAGAAACGTGAAAGGCTGGTTCCTGGAGCATCTGAGAGATTTGGCAGAGTTGGTGGTGTAAAGGCAGATGGGTGAGCAGAGGTGTTCAAGCCAGCAGATGTCAGGCTGTTACCGCCAGCAAGAAACAATATGAAAGGAAAAGATGATGCTTTGTGCTGACGGAAGTCAAAATTGGGAAGCTACAGGTCACCTTCAACTGATGAATAAAATTAGTGATGATTTGTGAATACATGGTAATTAAGCAGCATAGCTCTTCTGAAGTAGTTCTGTGTTTTGGGTTGTTTTTTAATTTTTTTTAATAGTAAAAGCCTGCATGGGTATTCTAGAATAAGATTATGCCCATGCAGGGAGTTACCTTGTAAAAGCAATTGATAAACTTTCCAGTATGGGTGAATGCTTGGGGAAGAGTCAAGGGGAATAGTGCATACAAAGCAGCATGAAGAAAAGCTGACAAACTGACCTTAGGAATTGAAATTAAATTTCTGATGAGGGAACAAAGCTAACCCTGCCGGGTTTGAGTGAAGTGGTATGTATAGGCTCGCAATATTTGTAGGGCAGTGAAAAGAATTGGGGGACGGTATGTGAATTAGTGAAAACTGCAAGGAGAGAAGCAGCACTCCATAAACTCTGAAAAAATCTATCAATAGTACAAGAGCTACAGAGAATTAGTATTTTCTAAGAATTAAAAAACCAACCCCCCCCACTTTCTAACAAGAATCTGCTTAAACTTCAATCTTATGTTAAAAGGGGGAGAGAAGAGGTGGGGGTTGGTGATTTTTTGGGGGGTGGTTTTGTTTTTTTTTTTTAAATAAATGATCAGGGTAGTAAGGAATTTTTCTAAGGCTCAAAACATTGTGGGACAGTGACTCTACTTATTGATACAGTTTTATTACATCAGGTACAAATCTGCTGAGGGGTCACAAAGTCTGATTTCCTAAATATATTTAGAATACCTTGTGTTAAGTATGATACTATAAGAAGGGCATGGATTTCTTTATAACTGAAAGTAACATTTCTCCTTCAGCATATACACCTGTAATTTTGGCTGGTTACCTCTGTAAAGCAGAGGAATTTGGTGTATTAGGAATCTAGGAATATAAATGTGTCATATTTTCATTAGTAAAACTTTTTTACTTTTTTATTTTTTTGTCGGCAAAGTGACTCAGCACTTGCGGTGAACTCCATGATCAATTTTAGCTTTCTGAACGCGTTGTTCCTTGTTCTTGCAGATTGATCACTTTGGATTTGATGAAAATCTTACGTTCCAGCAGCGGTATCTAGTAGCAGATCAGCACTGGAAGAAAGATAATGGACCGATACTATTTTATACAGGCAATGAAGGAGACATCACTTGGTTCTGTAACAATACGGTATGTAGAAAATAGATTCTTGAATTACTGTCTTTCTTTCCAGTAGTGGCCTACTGAAAAATAAGGAAGAACGAGGAGACAGTGTCAGAATATCACTTAAAGAGAAGTTTGTAATGGTTATGCTTGCTATGGGAGGAAGAGGAAGCTGAACAAAAGCACAGCAAAAGCCTTAGGGGGCTCAGGGTCCTATTTGAAGCCTGTAGAAATCAAAGGGACTCACTTCTATTAGCTTCCTTGAGTAGTAAAGAAAATTTCTAGAGGAAACACTATAACGTGCCTCAAGCTAAGAATGCAGAATTTTGGACCAAATTACACCTATCCTAGTACTTTAGATTCCCCAAGTAAAACGGGAGGTTCTGGTGTTTTGGAGTTTTTTTCCTCTTAAGAAAAATACAAAGTGAAATGAACGGGGCTGGAAACCAAAGACAGATGATTCTTGTTCACTGACAAGACCTGGGGAAGTTTTTACTTCCCTGACTGATACAAATGCAGAACGGAGCATGTGGGCATTTTTCAGCCACTTCAATACAAAGTGCAGTAACACAACAGGAGGTGGTACGTACTAGGCTCAAAGCAACCAAGGACTGCTTACACACTTTGCTCTGTCAGCAGGTGATAGCTGTCTGCCTGTTTCCATAACTGGTAGTAACAAGCTGCTGTCAAAAAGTAATAACAAGCTGTAGTTCTTTATTAGTTGAAAATAAGTGTATTGCAATGCTCTAGATTATTGTTTATTGCCAGACAAATTTTCTGTTTTCTGTAATGTAGTCCTAACTCAAATGCATGCTTTTTTCCTGTAGTGCTTTTTATTTGCTATGGATTAAGCTTGTGCCATAGGAGTTCTGCAGGATTGCCTGTGTGTACCCACAAAATAATACTGCTTAATATTTTGCATGTTCATGTGCAAATAAAATATTCATGTTTTCTTTGTACGTGTCCCTGTCTCTGGGTGGAGATCTGTTTTGTGTGTTTTCTTACTTCATGATAATTCAAAACCAAATTGCACTCTGTTTTTGTGGTTGTATTTTGATAGTGATATCTTTCTAATCAAAGAATAAGAGTTGGAATACTCTAGACTGAAAGTGGAGATTTTGAAAATAATTTATTCAACTTATTTAAATGTCTGTTTTTCTCCAACCAGGGTTTTATGTGGGATGTGGCTGAAGAACTTAATGCCATGTTAGTATTTGCTGAACATAGATATTACGGAGAATCTTTGCCCTTTGGGAATGAGTCTTTCAGTGTAAGTGTTATCTTTTGTCTGCCTTAAATGTGTTCTATACAAACATAATTCTGCCTATTGTAATACTTGCCAGTGCAATGACTGTTAGCCTGAGTAAGATTTAGATGTGCTAGAAGAACACAACTATCCTATTTTTGTATCTATCAATTCTACGATTAAAAAAAAAAAATCTGATATTTTCTAGCACTTCAAGAGATACCTGCAAAGAATATTTCATTTATTATCAGGCACAGATTTAGAACTTGGGAGCTGCTGTGGGGAATAGAAAGACTGCTGCTGGAAATCACATCCATGCTGTATATAACCTGCTTTCTTTGTCTCAGGATTCCAAGCATCTGAATTACCTGACATCAGAACAAGCTCTGGCAGACTTTGCAGTACTGATTGAGTACTTAAAGATGACCATTGCAGGAGCCCGTTACAGTCCTGTCATAGCTATAGGAGGATCTTATGGAGGAATGCTTGCAGCCTGGTTGAGGATGAAGTACCCCCATGTGGTAGTTGGGTGAGTATACTCATCCTGCTCAAACACAGAGCGGGCATTTGTTACTTCCGTGCTATAAATACTACAGCATTGGGAGAAGTAGCATAATTCAAGCTGGCTTGAATTTTTCACTACTGGGAGGAGGAATTAAGTTACCTTGAATCTAGGCCGAGGCACTGTTTGCCTAAAAAAGACAACTGTAGTTCAGCAGGTACTGGATGGTGTGTATTTTTCAGAGCTATCTGTTTTGTAAAAACAATTGTTATGAACACTGACTTTGCACCTAATTTTTTTAGGGTCACCAGACTTCCTGGTGACTTGAGGCAGGTCTTTAATCTCTTCAATGCCTTAGTTCCCCTTTGGGAAACAAGATTAGTAATTCCCCTACCTTTGTCTGCTAGAGAGTAGATTATTGTGGGCAGGGGCTCTGTTCAGTTGAGTTTGCACAATACTTGGTGAGAAAGACCTAGTTGCTAGATGAGAATGAAAAATAATGAAGTAAGCAAGTTTGAATTTCTGCTTTATCTATTTACTGATGTCTTTGTACTAGAGTCTGAGACTTAAAACCTTCGACAGTTTTTGCATGCAGAATAGTTTTGCTACTAAACTAAAACTATGGAATAGTTTTGCAACATCATGGTTGGTTTGCTTATGGCTCAATTATTGAATTATAAATGCTACTTAGTGACTGTGGGGAAGGTATTGACCAGAGGATGGAAGTTCACTTTGCAGGTGTTTAGCATGCATTTGTTTTTTCCAAACAATCTTTATATGTCCCTTTGCAGAGCTCTGGCAGCATCTGCCCCAATCTGGCAATTCGGTGATTTGGTTCCGTGTGGCACTTATTTCAGCATAGTGACTAATGACTTCAAAAAGAGTGGGATAGGCTGCTCAGAAAGCATCCGGAATTCCTGGAAAGCCATTAACCACCTTTCCTCAACAGGTGAGACCTCACCAATACTTTTTCAAAGGGTCGTAATGTTCAGGATTGTGTTATAACGTCATAAAATCAACGAGTTTTTTATGGCTTTCACCTCTATCTGTATTGATTTTTTTGCAACTATATTCCTTAGTACTTAGTAGCAACAGAAAATGTCTGTTTTGTTGGTTCACAAGCTTCCTTCACAGCTGGTGTGATTCAGAATCCAGGTCCAAACATCCCTAAGGTCAGAGACAGGAGCTAACTCCAGATCAGAACTTCAAGGCTTGTATTCCTTTCTTACAGAGCAGGCCAGATAGAGTTGTTAGTTTAAAAAAAATAAAAAATAAATAGGTTAAATACGAACTGAGGCAATCAGGTATAGAGGACGACTGCAATCCNAACTCCAGATCAGAACTTCAAGGCTTGTATTCCTTTCTTACAGAGCAGGCCAGATAGAGTTGTTAGTTTAAAAAAAATGAAAAAATCAATAGGTTAAATACCAACTGAGGCAATCAGGTATAGAGGACGACTGCAATCCTTATGGATTCAACGGTAGGGACTCAGTTGGACTGTATGATCTTAAGGGTCTTTTCCAACCTAAATGATTCCATGATTCTACAACTGCCTGAAAGGAGGTTGTAGCAAGGTGGGCGTTGGTCTCTTTTCCCAGGTAACAAGTGATAGGAAAACAAGAAATGGCCTTAAGCTCTGCCAGGGGAGGCTTAGATTAGATATTAGGAAAAACTTATTCACTGAAAAGGTTATTGAGCACTGGAACAGGTGGTGGTTGAGTCACCAATACCCTGGAGGTATTTAAGAAGATGTGTAGATGTAGCACTTAGGGACATGGTTTAGTGGTGGACTTGGCAGTGTTAAGTTAATGGTTGGACTTGATGATCTTAAAGGTCTTTTCCAGCCTAAATGATTTTATGATTCTATATCAGAAGAGGCCACTGTACAGCAAAAGTATTCAATTTTAAAAAAATAATTTTGCTACTTGAGTTAAATGTCCTAAAGAGAAAGCCTGGTATGAGTTCTCTAATTAAAATCAAGGAAGCTGAATTGGATGAGTTCTAGACCAGATAAAATAATGAAAGGTAGGGCCAGGAGAGTCCGAAGACATCTATCTATTAATAGTCCTTGCACTGTGAGGTAGCTGGTTTGAAGTTTTTCCTTTCACTGGAAGAAGAGTGCCCTGATGTTACTTCCTGTCAAAAAAAAAAGCCAAATGTCTTGTACATCGTTGGTTTCTTTAGATAACACTACCTTAGCTGTGACATACCCATATGCTGAAATATGCAGGTTGTATTTCCCTTCACTTAGAGGTGCTGTCAAAAATTTTCTCTGCTCTACTTGTGTGTATGTGGACAAATTTCACCAGATTAGTTATGCTAAGTAAAAATGTATTTTTTTTAGCAGCAGCACAGCTGACCTATGTGTTAATGGTACAATACATTAAACATTATTTTATTTTATTTTTCATTAAAGATGCAGGTTTACAGTGGCTTTCCAGCACATTTCATTTGTGCACCCCATTAAAAAATCTTCAGGATGCTGCTATGTTGAAAAATTGGCTGAGTGAAACATGGGTAAACTTGGCTATGGTGAACTATCCCTATAAAGCTGACTTCTTACAGCCTCTGCCAGCTTGGCCTATACAGGTAATGGAGAACCAATCTCTTGTAGAATTGGCAGTTTGGTTTAATTAATTCTCTCCTCCTAGCCTGCACCTTTTCCTTTATTTTTGGCTCTGTAGAACCAACATGGCTGAAAAGAAAACCAGGCCAGTATCTTGTGCATCTACTGGTTTGTTGACTAACTGCCACTTGTAGGGCTAAGAGATTGCATTAAGAGCCCAGAAGAAAAGTGCCAGGGGCGACTGAAAAAACTCAGCTGTCCTGCAGAGTTGTTCTTGAGGAGCAGAAGTGTTGCACAAAAAGCACATGCAATTAGACCTTCTAATACCAGGCTTAGCTGGCAGACCTTGTAATTAAAGAGAAGGTTTTGATCCTATGTCCTTTTGGATGTGGGAGAACTAGAGAGAGGAAATGGGGATTCCCACAAATGTGTTCCTTGCAGAGTCACTTCTCAAAGCAGAACTGCTTTTCACACTTGCAAACCTTCACTTGTGAAGATTTTTATTTTCTTGGAGCTTTTTTGTTCTTTCAAGACCCTGGCTGAATTTCCCTGCATGGCTTTGCGTTAGTGTATGGTAGGTAAGGTAGATAAAATATTAGTGGTTTTGGCTAAACAGTAGTTAAATGTAAAATAAAAATTCCTTTGTGTAACGCTGTCTGATGGAGGAGGAAAGGGACATTCATCTGTCCCTATGTCGCTGTCTGCAAAGGGCAGTATGAACACCTTGAAAATTTTTTCTGCTTTATTTATCTGATGCCACCCAAGAAATGTGCTCACCTTCACCACTGTCCATGCTATCTCTCTTTTACTGAGATACAAACCTAAAATAGAAAAGGCTGCTGCTTGTCTAGGTGCTAGTGTATGAAATCTGAGTTATTTAAGCTGTTCAGATACCTTTTTTCTGAAACAGAAGCTCTAATTGGACTCTGAGGGTGAGGAAGTGGGGGAAAATGTGTTTGAGTATCTGGATACATATGTATCTTGCTTAATGTGTTCTCTGTTGTCAGCTGCCAGTACTGTCTTGGAAATATTCATCTACCACACAATCTGAGCTTCAGAACCAGGGCTGTCTGCAGCCCTCTGTTCTGCTGTCTGCAGTGTATATTTGCATGAATTAGTGATCTTTCCAAACCTCTAATTGCTGAGTTAACAACTGATGGCAGAGCTAGCCAAACCATAAAACCTGCCTGGAATGGTAAAATGTGAAAGCTCTGCTCTGACGTTGTCTATAGGGAACAAGGGAGGGATCCATTTTCTAGCTTCCACAATGAAAATGAGGGAAAAGATTATGCAGGGGAGGTAAGGCTAGTAAGTTCACTTCTCAGAAGATGCACAGTTTACATCAGCCATGCGAGTTGTCCCTGTGTGCCCGTGCCCCTGTACTTGAACAGCACTGGAGTTGCAGTGCATCCTTTGCTTGCTGCAGAGAGTAACTTTGGATTCTTCTGCCAGTGGGCTGGGAGCTCAGATTCACAGCTTCTGCCCTTCACTGTTCTTGTATTCCTCCCAAATCCATGGGAGTAAGGAGAAAGCATTGCCAAAGAAAATACTGTTACTTTTAAAAAAATGTTTGAAAACACTTTCTGGAACAGTAGCTTTTGTTTTCTGTTTGTTTTGTGTTTTTCACTAGTTGTTTCCTCAGTTAAGATTTTGAACTAAACTCTACCTGAGATTGCTCTTAATTTTTCATTGGCAAAACAGTGCCTTGTTCCACCACCTCATATTTTCCAAACTCGAACAAGTAAGGATTTTGTAATGCTGCTGTATAAAAGGACTTAAAAATATTAGAGCTTTCCTTACATATATTTTTCCATTTGTACCGCAACAAACTGCAGGGAACCCCAATCTATATCTGGAGCTTCTTTGTTACATATATTCATATGTTATCTTTCGTTAGAGGAACTAAATACTCTAAGTATTTAAAGAGTGGGAATTGGATTGAAAAGCTTGGTGAATGAAATGTTAAGGTTGCGCTGTTATTAAAGTTTTAATGAGGAAATGTAAAATTTCAGGTTCCTCATAGTAGCATGCACTATGCAAATGGAATACTGCTTTTTATGATAACGCTAGAGGTATATCACTGCATAAAAGAAGCTTTCTGGAAGTGATCTGACGGTACTTTGAAAAGAAATTGATATCCTGTCAGGTATCATGTATTAATCTTTATTTCTTATATATTTAGACTACCCCTTCTCTCTTCGTTGCAGGAAGTCTGCAAGTTCTTGAAGGATCCCAGTCTCTCTGACAAACTGTTGCTGCAGAATGTTTTCCAGGCAGTAAACTTATACTACAATTATTCAGGAGAAGCCTCATGCTTAGACACGTCTGAGACTGCAACAAAGAATCTGGGCCAGCTGGGTTGGTACTATCAGGTATGTGCTCTGTCTTTTCTAAATTGCAACTTGGTGAGGTTTTTTGAGCTAGAGCTGATGAGAATTGTCAGATTATGTAGTCATATTGCAGCAGGTGTAATTGATGTACCAATGACAAACATAATCATGAAGTGAGTATGCTTGTAGTGGGGAGGGCAAAGCAGAAAAGAGAAGCAGCTTTCCCAGGAGGTTTAGGTTGTCTCTTATCTAGCTAATTGTTGAGTTTCAGCTCTTAATATAGAATGGAAAATTATCTTCTTGGTCTTCTAATCCTGCCATCCCAGCTGTCCACCCCAATTTGTGCATGCAAATATGTCAGGATATGTTGATACTGATTTCTTTCAACTAAAATAGCTTATCCTGTAGCTCACTGAGACCCAACCTTTCCCATCAAGTAGGTAACAAAGACACAGATCCCTGTGGTAAGGGGTCCAGGGCATTCTGCTCTCCCCATCCCTTTTACTAAGTACATGCAACACTGATATACAGTCTTTTCTGAGGAGCAGGGCAGCTGCTTCCAGAAGCAAGGTGTTAAGAATTTGGTGTTCAGGTTGTGATCATCTGCTCTTGGCTACTGTCTCCTATGTATTTGGTCCGCACAGCCCCAGGAGATGTGTAGGCTTTATAAACTCTCCTCCAAGAAAGGAGGGAAACATCATATAGGTAACAAAGAATATGTCAGCTGGGCTCATCAAAACAGCTCTGCAGCTTGTTCCCTGCCTGTTTCCAAAGGTGTGTCGGAAAGGGGGCAAGTAGAACAGATTGTGAGTTAGTCCCCGCCATGGAAATTAATCTGTGTTGCTTCCAGATATAATTTGGTTTTCATTTTCAGCTAGTATCACTAAGATGTCAGAGAATAGTTTGTGGGAAAGATGGCGCTTTTGGTTGGTATCTACAAGAAGGGCCAGAAGGAGGGTCCAGGGAGCTGCAGGCCTGTTAGTCTGACCTTGGTGTCGGGGAAAGTTTTAGAGCAGATCATCTTGAGTGCTGTCACACATTACAAACAGGACAATGAAGTGATCAGGCCTAGTCAGCGTGGGTTTATGAAAGGCAGGTCCTGCTTCACTAACCTGATCGTTCTATGACAAGGTGACCCGCTTAGTGGATGAGGGAAAGGCTGTGGATGTTGTCTACCTGGACTCTAGTAAAGCCTTCAACACTGTTTCCCACAGCATTCTTCTGGAGTAACTGGCTGCTCATGGCTTGGATGGGCATATTCTTTGCTGGGTTAAAAAAAAATAAAATAGCTGGGTGGCCATGCCCAGAGGGTGGTGGTGAATGGAGTAAAATCCAGTTGGCAGCTGGTCACAAGTGGGGTTCCCAGGGCTCAGTATTGGGGCCAGTTATCTTTCATATCTTTATCAATGATCTGGACGAGGGGATTGCATGCACCCTCAGTAAGTTTGGAGATGACACGAAGTTTCATGGAAGTATTGATCTGCTTGAGGGTGGGATGGCTCTACAGAGGGATCTGGA
>RSEF01000001.1:215081571-215101400 GCA_003993805.1 Himantopus leucocephalus | reverse complement strand
TAAACCTACTATTTCATTCAGTTTCTGTCTGTGAGACTGATTCAAGTGAACTTTGGATCCGGTTCTTACTGCTTGGACTAGCTTATGAATTGTACGTTGACAGACATTTAAGGTCTTTCCAGGACTCATGGTGGAATCATTGTGTCTTTCTGAAGGTCGGGAGGATACTATGAAACCCATAAACATGGGGTTGAGAGAGCGCAGGGGACCATATGCTCTAAGCCCACATTTTTTGCTCACCCCTGTTGATTCAGGAGAACATCATCGCTATGCTGTAACTGTGGCTGTGTGTTTGTGAAAACATGTTTAGAGGAAAAAAACAGAAGATTTTTATGGTAGTTTGAGTTAAAAATAATGTGTCTGAAACTGCTCAGACCTACAACCTGATGATACTTGCATGCACAGCCTTGACTAGCTTGAAGGAAAGTACTAGTGGACCANCCTGATGATACTTGCATGCACAGCCTTGACTAGCTTGAAGGAAAGTACTAGTGGACCACTGTGGGGACAGGCTTGTGCTTGTCTTGGAACAATAAAATAGGGCTTTGCAGAGCTGAGTAACACATTTATCTCATTCTTCTGAAATATGTTGCTGCTCCTTAAAACGGAAAACTTTCTGGAGTCAAAACCAGGCGTATGTGATTTTTACTCCCTAAGAACAATTTATAAATGCTCACTTGGAGGGGTTGGTTTGAATCCCTTTACGC
The DNA here is from genome assembly GCA_003993805.1 of Himantopus leucocephalus. NCBI lineage: Eukaryota > Metazoa > Chordata > Aves > Charadriiformes > Recurvirostridae > Himantopus > Himantopus leucocephalus. The sequence continues at coordinate 215,100,693 of RSEF01000001.1, read as the reverse complement.
TTCTGTCTCTGTCATTTGCTGTGATAGTGTCATTGGTGGTGATGTTTAGCGCGTTCCTAGGTGTTACTACTGTAGCTTCTGGTTTTTTTTATAATCTAGCCTCTTTGTGTGGTTTTTAAACCAAAGCCTTGGTCTTATAAAAATAACTTCACCAATCCAGCTTCTTTAAGATTGCCCATGTTAAAAAATGAAAATCGTCTGATTTGGCAGTGCAGGTTAGCAGGAAATGTGTATTACCTTGTGCTACCTGAGCAGTGAAGCAATGGTGAAAGGTCTGAACTGAGGATGGTATCTGGGATAAATTCGCAGTGCTTAAGTGCTTTTCATGTTATTTCAAAGATGTTGGGCTTCTTTAAGGGTTGCAGCTTCTGTTGACATCAGTAGACTTATGCTCCTGTATGATTTTGACTCCTTGATTTCACAGCGCTGGCTCTGGGTGCAGAGACATGAGCGTTGGAGCACCGAGTCATTCTTCCATTTTTTTCTCCTCCAGCCCAACTCATTTTTACCAGCAAGTCTGAAACTATTTGCTCCACAGGCTTTAAGGCAGTTTCCTTCTCTGTGTCCTTTCAATAATACAAGCCCGGTGAAGAAATTGCTTTATAGCATTAGTTGTATTGCTGCCCTGAGCCTCACCCAGGTGAGGACCTGCTCTGTCCCCTCTGCACCCCTGTGATGGAGGTTCCCCCGTTCCTGGGTCACGATGCAGAGACAGCAGATACCCACAGCAGCGAAGAGCAACAGTGTGCGCCTGTAGCGTGGAGCACCCTCTATTTGTGCTCTCCGAGGCAGTAATAAACTACACCAGCTTTTGCTTATCTTGCAGTTGGGTTTTGGGTGCCAGATGTGAACATTTGGGTGCCAGCTGGCTGTTGGGGTGCTTTGGGTGTAACACGTGGGCATCTCCATACTGGAAATTGTATTTTCTATAAGGCATCGGTGCTATATCCCAGCGTTTCCCTGGTGGGGAGCGAGGGCTCCTCGGGGCGGGCGGGGGGTGGCTGCTGCCCAGCTCTCAGGGGCTTTCCCCTCTGCTGGTGATTTGCAAAATCTTTTAGTTCAATCCCCCAGTTTAGAAAGTAGGGGCAGCGAAACACTGAGACCAGGAATAGCAAATCCCTTCCGTTTGTCTTGTTGTTTTCTAATGTATGCGACCTCTCTGGGTGGTTTAAGCGGTTTAGGTACTTTCTATAAAAGGGATCTTTTAATGACAAAACTAATGTGATTATCTTACCGAGTGTGAGAGGCGTATTCAAGGTTTAAAGAAAATCTGTTAGAATAGCTGAATGTATCTGCTTAATCCTTTCTCTAATGTGGGTGGACAATGCTCTGGGAAGCAATTGGTCTTTCTTTCTTAGAGTAAATGCCTGGTCTCCAGAGGTAGGAACTTGTTTGCAGCTTTTTGTACCCTTATGCTTCACCTTCTAGAGAATACAAAGGCGCAGGAGAGAGGCAGAGAGCTTTGAGAGGCCAAGTTTTTCCTCAAATAGCTGGGGGTGTAACCAATACGGGCTCAATTCCGGCAGGCGGCCGAACACCCTCCGCTCCCTTTGACTGCAACCTGAATAGAGGGTCCTCCTTTTGCCCTCCTGCAAAACCACGTTCCCCCGCAACGTGAAATACAGAAGCGCTTTCTCCTTTCTGAGCGTGCTGGGATGACAGGACCCTGCCTGGTTTTGTGTGTTGGGTGAGCAGCCCTTCCCAGGCAGATCCACTTTGGGGAATTCTCCAAAGGTCCTGTTTTCCATATCAACCCTTTGGAAAGGTTCGGACCTGCTGACAAGTTATCGCAGGGTGGCGCAGGGTTGAACACGGCCGTGCTCGGTCAGGGATGACAGCACTGAGGGGTGATGCTGTGGGATGCAGCCACGGCTGGACCTCGGCTGGTACCAGTCTGGAGTTGCTCAGCCCCTCCACTGTTCGTAGGTCTGTGCTTGTGAATTTTTGATTTCCCCATGTCCAATTGGATACACAGATCTTAGAAACATTAGGAAATACTATTGTCCGCAACAGTTAGCAAGGAAGGTAGAACCCCTCCACCTCGCTGAAGTATTTAACAAAGCAAGTAGTGGCTCTGGGACACTTTAGCGTGTGGATATGGCTTTAAAGCAGAGGCAAACACATTGCCTTTTGTAATTTGTTATCCAAACATCCTCAAAACAGCACATAAGGAGGAAAAAAGGATATTGAGCTGCTGCCTTTCCCAATTTGAGTGAAGAGCGCTGTCTCCTCTCACCACTCAGTAGAGGGAAAAGGGGTGCCTCAACATCAGTGTACCCTCTTCACAGAGACAGGCACTGAGCTGTAGCCCTACACGCTCGTCTGGCTTCCTGGGCTGTGCAGTTGGCGCTGGGTTCTCTGTTGTGGAGAGAGACAGTATTCAAGGACTTCGTGCACAATGTAAAAACTAGTCCCAGGTTGTATCAAACTCTGAATTTCCTGAAGGAGGGGAAAGCAATTTTTGCAGACAAGACCTTGGCATCTCCCCAGCAGGCTGCTGAACGATCAATAACCATGGGATGGTTTAGGTTGAAGGGACCTCAGGAGGTCTCTGGTCCAACCTCCTGCTCACAGCTGGGTCAGCTGCAGGGTCAGACCGGGATGCTCAGCGATGTATCCATCCGGGTCTTGAAAACCTCCAAGGATGGAGCCTGCACAGCCTCTCTGGGCATCGTGCTCGACAGTCTGCATGATGGAAAAGTTTTGCATCTAATCTGAACCTCTTGTTTCAGTTTACACGTGCTTTTATCCTCCCACCTTATACCACTATGAAGAGCCTGGCTCTGTCGTCTTGATGACCCCCATAGGCATTGAGGGCTGCTGTTAGGTGCCCACAAAGCTTTTCCATGCTCCCCCATCCTCTCCTCACAGGCCAAGTGCTCCAGCCGCAATCATTCCAGTGGTCCTCCCCTAAACTTGCTCCAGGCGACTGATGTTTTCCACCGGGAGGCCTCAATCTGAATGCAGCATTTGATTTGTGGTCGCCAAGCACCAACTAGAGGGGGATAATCCCTTCCCTGGATCTCCTGGCTCTGTTTCTGTTCATGTAGAATCATAGAACCATTTTGTTTGGAAGAAACCTTTAGGATCATCACATCCAACCATTAACCTAACACTGCCAAGTTACCACTAAACCATGTCCCTCAGCACCACATCTACACGTCTTCTAAATACCTCCAGGGATGGTGACTCCACCACTTCCCTGGGCAGCCTGTTCCAATGTTTGACAACCCTTTTGGTGAAGAAATTTTTGCTAATATCCAATCTAAACCTCCCCTGGTGCAACTTGAGGCCATTTTCTCTCATCCTATCACTTATTACTTGGGAGAAGAGACCAACCCCCACCTCGCTACAACCTCCTTTCACGTAGTTGTAGAGAGCGATAAGGTCTCCCCTCAGCCTCCTCTTCTCCAAGCTAAACAGCCCCAGTTCCTTCAACGGCTCCTCAGAAGACTTGTGCTCCAGACCCCTCACCAGCTTCATTGCCCTTCTCTGGACACGCTTCAGTGCCTCAGTATCACACCTGTAGTGAGGGGCCCAAAACTGAACATATGGCCCTGGAGGCTGTTGGTCTCTTTGCTGCCAGGACACACAGCTGGCTCATGACTAGCTTGATGTCCACCAGGATGCCAGGGCCTTTTCCACAGAGCTGCTCCTCAAGCAGTCAGTGCCCAGCCTGCATCACTGCAATGAGCCCTTCCTTCCCAAAGGGACAGGACTTTGTGCTTGCTCTTGTTGAATTCCATGAGGTTCTTGTCTCCCTCCTTCAGCACGTCTGTCTCTGAATGGCCGCCCTTCCTTGAGTGTGTTAATTCTTCCCTCCAACTTGGTGTCATCTGCAAGGGTAAGAAAAGCCAAAGAAAAGCTTGAAACCTGATAAGCACGTTTTCTTTTTTACCTCTGTGTAGAAGATATGCTTGGACGAGTCTCGAGAGCACTTGTTCTCTAAAATACTTGCAACATTGAAAAGATTTCATCTTACCTGACCACCTTCTGGCTGTCTGCATCCCTACATCAATTCTGCCGCGGTTTCTGCAGCTGCGATCTGACTGACTGCCAGGACAAGGGAGGAAAGCCCCACGCCACTCTGCCCTCAGAGCCCCGACGTACAGTAGGGCTTTTAGCTGTGCCTTGCCGCAATGCCTGCTGTCACACGGATGAGCTTTAGGAGTGACATTCAGTCACCACAGCCTCCGTGCTGCAATGAGAACAGAACCCGGTCATTTCTGCGAGGGACCGCGGAGCAGCTTTAACAGTTAAGCACTGCCAGAAAAACTGGGACGGGGCAGAAAAGCTGCCTGGGCAACTTCCTCTAAAGCAGCAAAGGATTTCTTTTGGAGGGTGGTTCATATGGTCAAACGAGTCTGAGAGAACTATGCGCTGGGTCACCATTATTATACCATGGGTATTTTATCACCGTTTCTTAAGTGAGGAATTTGGACCAGAACGAGACAAGAGAGGTCCTGACTGTTTTTCTTTGGGAGGAATTATAAACCTTTTCGTGTGATATCACTGTCTCAATCTGAAGTAGTGCACCAGGGGCTGCCCACCCATCCCAGGGAAGTTATCCAGTACATCTGGGGACGTGCTGGGGGTGGTTCAGGAGCGATGACAGGCACAGTCCAGTGGTCGCTATTTCCAACGCTTGGCTTCCCCGAGCACCAGAGTTCTGCTCCCGCACCTGCACGTGCATCAGTTTGATAAGAAGCAACTCAACACCTTGGCTGTGTTTAACACGTTGGTGTTCCTCCAACCGCCTCACCAATCCACTGCCTGCCCTTAGCGTCTTGGCTGAGGCTGGGGATGGGGAGCCCCATTCCTCTGGTCCAAGGGGAGAACGGTGGTCCCCTCTCCATGAAATGGGTATGTACGCATGAGCATGCATGGCGAAAAAAATAGCGTTCCTCCTCCAGAAAGAAAGGAATGACCACCTTCTCCCCACTTGCAGCCTGCTGATGCATCCAGCCTTGCAAACTGGACTCTTCAGCTGCCCCTTAACATTCCACCATGTGCCAGAGAGGACAGGAGAGGAAGTGAAGGATGTTATTTCCTTGCAAAGATGAGTCCCCCATTCTTGCCACAAATGGGGCCACTAAAAGAGGCCAGGCCCTCCCAGGTCACGCTGGAGGAGAGCGGAGGCTCCCACCTTTCCTCCCAACACATGAAGTCAGTACTCGCTACTCAAACTAGACTAATAAATGTCGGGGCAGCGGGAGGTGAGCGCAATCAAGTGCGAGAGCCTGAGTTATAGCGGTAACCTGCTGAATTCCTGGGTCACAAAGTAATTTACAGAACAACCCTAATGTCATTCAATAATTATTCAGGCAGCCCAGACCCCGGGGGGCACAGCCTCCCGCTGGCTCTATTATTAATACCATCAACAAGCGGCAGGATGTTGGTGTGAAGAAAAGAAACACAGCACAAGTGTGTGAACTTAAGGAACGAATGTAAACCCATATTAATAGGATATTTTACTGCTCCCTAATGAGCAAAAAAAAAAAAATCTATCTAACTTGTCCTAGCAAGTCATTCAGTGGAATATGAGTGTGTCCCCTTATGCTGACAGCGAAAATTGCTCGTGGTGGTTTGCAGCAGAAGGGGAGGAAGATCGGTGTGTCGGTGGCTGCCCATTGATATCTCCCAGCCTCTGCGATAGTCCCCATGGAGACTGAATGGGGGGGGTAGGGGTGGTTTCCAAGCGCCCCAGAATAATTTAAATTAATATCCAGTGAACAATGTAAACCTTCTCTTTGACATGGCGTGGGAATAGGCAGTCACAGCGCTCGAAATGGGTCAGCTGAAAAAGAAGGTAATGCCACGGCCCGGGATTTGATCAGCAGCGTAAGCCAGGGGCTCGACCTCTGCTATCTTAGTCCCTCCCTTCTCCTCCCACCCCCCATCCTCCAAAACATTTAGAAATGGCAGCAAATTCCCTTTGGAAACTTCTTTTTTGTGAATGGAGACTTCCTGGATGAAGAGGACATATATAAAACCTTAGAGTGGGTGTAGAGGGTGACGTCTTCTGCAACACCTACGGACCCCGGCACATGGGTGCCAGGAGATGCAAGTGTCAACAGGGAAGCGTTGCCACAGCTGCAATTTTAAACCGTTTTACGTCACCGCTTTGGGTTTTGTGACCCTTCCTCACTCAACTAAAGCTCTGTGCGGCCTAAGGTTTGCTGCAAAGGTGCAATGAGGAATTACGTGGGCAAAACCTGAAGTCAGTCGAGCCCTAAGTAACCTTTGAGTCGTTTCTCAGCTGGGAAATGCCAGCGGAGGGCTCCTTACTATGTTGCTTTGATCTGGTACACACCTCTTACAAACAGACGAGCAAAACCTCACGGATTTTGACCCTTCCTCCTGCAGAGGATGACATTGTTTATTTAAACATGGGGGTAAATGTTTCTCAAGGGCATTTCAAGGATCAGAGAAGGCTTCCTGGCATTATCTCAGGGACAAATAGCAGATGTTGGCTTATAGCAGAAGAGTTTTTGCCGCAGAGGTGTTCGCATAACACAGTAATAGAGCCGGGCTGTGGGCTCAGGCCCTAGCTGAGGTGGTAGACCCATGTCCTCAGCTCATCCACCATGTGCATGGGAGAGAGGTCACTGCCAGTGACTGGGAAGCAACAGTTGCCTCCAGTTCCTCTGCACCAGCTGTGCATGGAGCCCTCCTGGAGCATCGCTCTGGCCACAGACTGAGGCGGAGGTTGTTATGGGAGAAGCAGCATCAACGCTTTGACTTGGAGTACGAGATGAACTCAGTGGCTCTTTTTGGTCCTTAAAATAGCAAAATGAGTAAATCTCCACAAAATTGTGCAGCAAAAAGAAGCTGACCATGGGAAGCTGCCCAGTGGTAGGCAATGCCATGGACCGGTGCACTGGTGAACCCATTCATCCTCCACTGGGAGTGCCTGGCATGTGAGAAGTGACCATGGGTCTATCTGCAGAGCTGTCTGGGTCTGTGATCCAGCAAAGCACTTACGGCTGTAATGAGTCTCGCTGGCTCCAGTGTCAAACAAATTATAACTGCGTTACTGGGTCAGGAGCTGCCAGAGCACGGTCTGGAGGGCTGTCACCTCCCCAGGGGAGACAGAGCGGAGCAGGGCCTGCAACCAGTCTTCACGTTACCTATCAGCACACAAAGGGTGCAGGGTGGCTCCCTTTCCCACCTGTCACAACTTTGGCCAGTTCCCTGCTTTTTCACAGCTTAGGTAGAATTCAGATGGCTGTTCAACTAAATCAGGATTAGAGCAGAGGTTCAGCAGCTGATAGGTGTTTTTCTTCCCAGGAGAGGTGCCCCTGAACCCACAAAGCCAGCAGACTGGAGACCTCCAGAAGTCCAGAGGGAAGGCATTTAACGTATTTAGGGGATACAGGGATAGATAGTCCTATAACTGGATGGATGCCCCATCACTGGAAGTGTTCAAGGTCAGGTTTGAGCAATCTGATCTAGAGAAAGATGTCCCTGCCCATGGCAGGACAGTTGGACTACATTATCTTTGAAGGTCCCTTCAAGGTTGGAATGTGGTTCTATGAAACACACACAGATGGGATCTCCAGCTGGGAACCGGGGAGATCTAGGATCGACGAGCGTGTCCTACACGCACAGTGAGCAGCCACAGCCTGAGGCTTGAGAAGAAGCTCAGCCACAGAGAATGTTTCAGTGACCACAAATGACTCCTCTCTCTGTGGCCTTTTTCAATGTTTGGCTAGTGCTGTTTCCAGTTTTCGGTTCTGCTTTGCTTTTGCACTGCCAGAGCCCAGCAGGCAGGCAGGAGAGCCACTGAGCGCCACGGGCATCGGTGGCGGGAGGTACAGAGGGCTCTGGTATTAGTTTTGGACTCCGGGTCCTTCCTCTTGTTCACAGTTTTGCAATAAATTTCTAGTGACCTCCACCCCCATCTAACATCCCTCCTCGACTTCTCCCACACGTGCCGCTGCCAGAAGTGACTGCAGTTTTGTGCCTGTGCTGCTTTTCTTCGTGGGACCCATGGAAAAAGGGCGAGAGATGCGTTATTCTGATGTTATCATTGTCGCTGCCTAAGAACAGAATCACCAAAATATTTCTATTTTCCCTTTTGTGCTTATGCGCGGATGTTGCTGCTGATTTTCCCTGAATTCCCCTGAAAAATAAAGAGTGTTTTATCCATATTCCCCAAGTGCCCAATACAAATGCAAATCAACTCTGGGCGGTAAACCTTGGTTTGTTTTTTTTTTTTCCTGGCTGCCCAGCATCATTTGGCGGGTCTTTTCACTTGTTTCTTTTCCTCCCTTTCCTTTAGCCCGTGTGTCCCAAGCGAGGTCCCCAGGAGGGTCAGAGACCTGCTCCATTCCCACACCTCAGCCCTCCTCCTCCTGTTGCCCAACTTGTTTAAAGCCTTTTTGTTTATTAAGCAGAAAGAGCTGAAGGGCTAAAAGTAAACCAAGAATTGCTCAAATTCCCTAAAATAATGGTCAGGTGGGCCACACCAGTCCCAGATGAGAACATTTGGGCATTTTATGTTCCCGCTTTGCTGCCTCTCTGCAGGGTTCGTCTCTTGGATAAAATCAAGTAGGAGATCACAGCTGCGGGAGTCAAGATGAGAGGGAGAAAGGTGACTCTGAACTTTCCCATCACTTTAAATAGGTCAGTGCTTTTTAGGTAATAAAACACCTAAATGAGGGACTCCTACATCCCCCATGAGTAGGATTTGAACAAGTGGCGTTCTAACCAGCCAGGCTGGTGAGAGTAACTGGTGCTCTAAACCCTCAGGCCAAAGCAGGCGTCTACTCACTTTGAAAATTCACGCGGTATTTAAAAAAAAGTACAAATAGTCAGGAGAGTAGGCTGCCAGGTTAAAGCCATGCCTGACATTTCCTTTTCTTCTGAAGTTGGCACATATTCTTCCGTGCCCAAATTTCAGACTGATGCAGACTCTCTGTGCCCTTAAGGTGACTTTTATAAAAGAAAGGATTTTTAATTTTATGTAAAGCTACAGCTGAACAGGTCAGCAGGTGACGTCAAATGCACACAGGCTTACTGCAAGGAGAAGTTAAAAACAAGGCATCAACATCAAAATTCAGCTCCAGCAAAAGGCAGCCTGCAGGTCCTGTGAGCCTGGGCTGAACACTGCTGCCAGGATCCACCTCTTCCTTCCATGGGTTTCAGATCAACCAAGCGCTCAAATATATGCTTAACTTTGAGTGCATGAACAGCTCCTGCTTATCAAAGTGTTCTTGCAGTGGACTTAGCATTAAGGATGTGCTAAAACCCAAGTGAAGGCCTGGCGAAGCCCACGTGGGGCTGAGGGATGCCGCTTCCTCCTCCACTTGGGTCCACCAAGGTGATGGAGGACCTGTGAATCTGCTGAGCCCGTGGGCCTGGCTCCGTGTCGCGGTGTTTGGGCCCATGAGGTGGCCAGAGCTGTCTGCTGGGAGTGACCGAGTCTGGGTGGGAGACACGTGGGGCCCAGTCTGGCTCCTGCATCGCTCCGTTGCCATCTCCCATCTGCCCGGCGCTGATACCGAGCAGCTTGTTCTGCCCTGAATGCCGCAGCTGAGCCGGTTCCTAAAAAAAGCCCTCAGAGTTAAAAAATTCATTTGTGTGGTTGCCTTTTTTTTTTTTTTTTTCTTTTCCCTTTTCATCTTCTTTCCTGCCGCTATTCATTTAGCATGAAATAACTTTCCAGATCAATCCGGAAGAGATCATTTGAAACCATTGCTCTTTTCCCAGTGCTAATTGCTGGGTTGAAATCCCATGGGAATTGCCCTGAATACGCAGCCTGATGTCCTTAAGCGAAGTGCCTACCAGGTATTTTCCCTGACAGGCTTTTGTTTTCCTGAAAAAAAACTACAACCCAGTCCTGGCTCGCTGGTTGGCTTTTAACGGGACAATAGTGTCTCCACAGTACGTCTTGTTTCCGAAGCAGAGCCGTGTTTTGGCAGGAACTGACCGCTGCCGAGTTTCACAGGGGCGGTTTGGTACTCGCGGACCCAGAAATGAAGCAGTTAATTGCCCTACTGGGAAGGAGGAAATTTCTTGTAAAAATCCAGAATCTGGTTGAACAATGTGGCCTTTTATTTTTCAGCCTTGGAATCAAGCCTGGCTGCCCTTGTAAACAAAGAAAGGAAAGAATCACTGAACCAACCCAACACATAAAAACTGACCATGTCTGTCTTTGAAGTTCCCTTTATGTTGTTTGGAAAACTTGGGATTATAGAGGGTTTTTTTTCTTTTTTTTTCTTTTTTTTTTTTTAAGAAAAAGAGGGATGGGAGTTAAGGGAACCTTTTTCTTAAACAGAGCAGAAGTCATTAATTAAGTATCCCATTCATCCCTGAGGCACCGGCTCATCAATCAGATTTCTTATTAGCATTCTGATGACCCGCCTGACCCCCTGTCTATGTACTGTCTGCATGACGACACGGAAAACCAGACCACACACCAAACGGAGGAGGATTATTCGACGCTTTTCCTTACTCCGAGGGGGGACCAAGCCGGGAAGAGGAATGATGACTGACGTTGTTGTTTTGGGCTGAGGCAAGTCAATAAGTGGCTCCTGGAGAAACAGCCCTGGGAGCTTGGGGGGGTGACATCAGTGACGCGCTGGTGGGTTTGCTGATGCACGCATGGGGGTTGGTGCCAGGGCAGGGTGTCTCTGCTCCTGTCGTGGTCACGGTAGGCTTAAATCCAGAGCGAAGAACAGGATTTTAGCGCAGCGACCACCGTGCTCTTATCCTTGGGTAACCCCGGTCGGGAAACTATTGGCTCCTGGAAATGTGCTGGCAGCTTCGGGCCCCCTAAGTGGGCTGTGTCCTCGGGGCGGGTAAGGATCCCGCCTTACCGGTCCTCCAGCCTTTCTCCTTCCAGGTTATTCCAGGCACAAGTAATTAGCTGATTATATCTTTACACAACTGCTTTCAGACAAGTTTTTGCACCGAAGGAGAGGGCAGTGACAGCAACAAGTTATGAGGAGGGCACACGGCGCTTAGGAGGAAGTCAGGCTACAGCGGCCCCTCGCTTAGCACGGGAATTTGCACGTGCACACACGCGTGCACACGCACACACGGGCACAGAGCACGCAGCCAAGGGTGACCCTCACCGCCGCCGGGGTGGCCAGCGAAGGGAGGCAGCCGTGGCGGATCACGAGCTGCTCTCCTCCCGTCTGCAGCGGCGTTACGTGGAGCAGTGTGTCAGGGAGGAAGAAGGTCAGCGTGAACGACGTGCCCGTGCCACTGCCGCGGTGATGGGCGCAGGAATACGGCGCTGCTCTTAGGGCAGCTTGTTACCAAGAGCTGGCTGAGATTTCTAAATCAGATTGTTTTTACCAAAAGTGTTCTCCTCAAAATAAAACCTTCTGACTTTTCTTTTTAAACTGGGGAGGCTGTTTTCCTGACAAAATAGAAAATTATTTGTTTCATTATTTCCTACTTCTTCATTTTCCTTTCTCTCCTTTTCTCTCCCTGTCTTTTTTTTTTTTAAAAAAAAAGTATAATAATGTGTGTGACAGATGGAGAAAGGAAAATGTGGATAAAGCAAAGTTTCTAAAGTATTTGGTTTTGTTTCTTTCTTTTTAATAACTTGTTTCCTCTTTTTTATTTGCTTTAGTTGGAAGGAGTTGTCCCCGAACAAGTGTGTCATTCTCCTTTAAGTCTCGCAGCCCTGGACAGTTACCGTCACAGCTCATCTCTGAATTTAAGCAATATTCCCTGCGTCACACCAGAAACTGGTAGGGATTAGGCACCTTTAGGGGTGTGAACCTCAAGGTTGATGCAGGGATGTCCTTCAGTCATTGCTGATGGAGATGGGGAGGATGGAAGTGGGGCAGTAGTTTGCTCTTTCATGTTCGGTACCAAAGCAGCATCAGGAGCAGATACCTGAACCCAGGGCTTCCCTTCCCGGGCAGGTGCCTTTGGCACAAAGCCGCAGGAACACTTCGGCGCTCTGTCCCAGTGGGTCCCGAATTATTGAACACCAGTGTGAGGGGTGCAAGGCAACTTCTTCTGCACTGTGTTTTTAAATTAGCATTTTATTTTCCTGCTGCTGCATAGTGAAGCTTGGGGCACTTCATAGCGTCATCTGAGATTTTACTCCATGAATTCCTTGCTATTGTAGAAGCCCAGACACCGATGTTGCGGGTCTCCCCTCCTCTCTTTCTGAGGCACGTTACAGTTCCTGATTTGCTCTTTTGCTGGCATTTATTTCCTATGGCCCAGGGCGCATAGTGGTAGGTGGAATGGATGCTCTGTAGATCCTTCTGAACTCCAGGTCTGCTACAGCAACTTCATGTCCTCTCCCTGAAGAGGGGAAGAGCTATAAGAATGGGATGTGCACAGAGCAACACTCTCCCTAGACTGTCCCCATCCCACTCCAATTCGTGGCTCGGAGACCTCTGACTGTGTGGCTGTCTGGGCTTCATGGCCCAGACGGTGTCTGCTGGTCCTGTCTAGGCCTAAAGACACACAACCCAGGCAGCCCCTGTGGCCCCAAGCACCCATATTTGACTAATGTTACAGGGGCACAACCAACCCCTCCTTGACCAGTGACTATGGACCGGAGCCAGCAGGATCAAATGGGGCAAGGATCCGGGCAAGCCAGAAATCAGACTATTAGTCAAAGAGGCTGGGAAACATCTCCCTGGGCTACCAGCACAGACATGTCCTCCATGTGCTCAGAAAGGGATCTGTGTAGCCCAAACACTTTAAAAAAGGTCATAGTTTTTCTTGGTGATGGGAAGAGCTGGTGTGCTTAGATGGGCCGGCCTTAATGTCACGCTGATGGTGCCTGGCCCAGGGAATCCTCACAAAGTCACCTCTGGCCTCAGCTCCTTTCTCCCCATAAACCAGAGGAGTCCTAAGGAAGCGTTACCCCCTTGGGTTATTGCTGGACCTTTCTACATGGTCCTTCATGCCATGGTGCAAACGATGGACTGTGGGCATCGGACTGCAAGCCTCACCTCCGCGCCTCCATCACAACAGATTACTGGTGTGTATTTTACAGCTGGGAAACACAGAAAGGAATTAAACCTATTACATACTGACAGGATAAGGGTGTGTTTTAGATATTGACAGTTAAGTCTAGTTTTCATGGTCCTTGCTAACCGAAGTAGTGCTTGATCTAGTTCCTCCCTCCCTGACGTATCTGTTATGACCTGTGACTGTCGGTGGTCTTTGTGTGCTGTGCCATGCTATTCAATACTCAGTGTATTTTGAATTTAGACCAGCTGAAATGTCAGATATTTCTCTGATGATGTAATTTTTTCCAACAGAGTGGCCTGGGAAGCAGCGATACAAAAAAAAACAGGGAGGGAAGAATGTGTATTGAGTAGATACTGTCACAAAAGAGATCAGATGGGGAGAGACTTGCTATGTAGAAGACCTAAAAAATGCAGAGAGTTCTGAGGAAGAAGGCTCAATCCCTTCCCACCTCTCTCCAGGGCAGCAAACTAGGAGCTGAGTTCAACTGGATGCAAGTTTGGTGGCTGCTGATCTGGTGCCGGACCATCTGACACAGCGATCAGATGTTGTTTGCAAAGCCTGCATAAATTAAATTCCATGTACACGGAAAAAAATTTAAACAGCATCCCTGGTGCCAGCAGCTCCTCTTATCGCTTTGTAGCCTGTTCGCGTTCCCTGGCAGATAATCACCATGACTAACATTTATCTGACACAGCCAATTTTGCTACCAAAATCTGTTTTCCGACCTTAACTGACTATTCACAGAAATGACAGCTCCCCGCAAATAGTATAAATGCTAACAAAGCTCTCCTAGGAAATAGATGAGTTTTGGGGACACGTTATAAAGTCAAAATAAGACGCAATGAGTGCTCCGGAGAGCTGGATGGAGGGGCTGAATGCCTTTTATTTCTCCGCCTTAGTGTTTGTGATAGTTTCCCTCATCTGATTTATTTCTTTTGCTGTTGTGTGTTGCATCTTCAAATATAGAAAGACTTTGTGCGGTTGGATGGCCACGCTCGAGAAAGAGCTGCCTACCACGCTTTTCATGCCAACTTGACTTCTGCTGTTTCTTTCTCTGCTATTTTCTAATCTGTATTTTCAAGAGGTCTGTAAGGGAAGTGTTTGGCAATGCAGTGAAGGGCGCTGGGGAATTATCAGGGCTCAGATGAACCTGGCAAGATCGAAAAAGTAGGGGTTTAACTTTGAGCAGCTCCGTGGGTGGTTCACCATGGGGTGGCACACGATGCTGGCTCCAGATGGTGGTGGGAGCTGGGGCTGAGACAGAGGAAGAAGGAAGGACCAGGACAGATGCGCACAGGTCTGCCTGTGGTTCGTTAGCAGATTTCTAATCTAACAGGGCTCTGCTGCCCAGACCAATCCCCTCTGACCTGTGTTTCCACAGATCTCTACTCAAGTCATGTGCATTGTAAAACCCCAGTTTATCCTCTTGGGACACAGACTGGGCAAGAGGGCAAGGAGCCCTTGCTGGCTAGATATAGGAACTGTTTATCCACAATGAGTTTTTAAGACCTTGAGAGTTAACTTCTCTTTCTCAAGAACTGAATTCTTCAAGTGGATCTTCCCATTCCTTCCAGAAGTCTGTTATTTGTTTTTGTTTTGAGTCCTTCTGCCCTCCTTCTCCTTCTGTTTCTTCCTCCATGAAGCCCAAACTGTCCCATGAACCCATACCACGCTTCTAAGCAAAATCCACTTTTAAATAGTGAATCTGGGCCATGTGTTCACTCTGCAGCAGTCCAGACCTAGTGGTCCTCACCTGAAGATCAGAACTGAAGGCCCCAGACTGCAGAGGGATGGCCTCAAGATGGTCCTTTGCAAAAAAATCACCAGAGTTCCTCCAAGCAGGACTAAATAAACTGCCTCTGGGCAAAATCAAGTGCACAATGTTTGTATTTCCATATCTTGCATGTCTGGCTGTTTGTGAGAGTTGTCAGGCTCAGAACTGGCTTGAGTCATTGGCCAAAGTGCCCATCCTGCCTGTATCTGAGGACATTCTTGTAGCCCGAATCCCCTTATGCCTCAGGGTTTCCCGGTGGTTTCTCTTCTTTCTCCTTTTGCTGCCACCACAAGACTGAATTTTGCCTATATTGATGACTCTTCCCACCCAAGCTGAATGAGTTCCTCATATTCCTCTTCAGATCCTTCTTAAAAGTCCCTTCCGTAGGGCCAAAAGAGAAGATATTGCCCTTCCTCACCTTCATTTTCCTAGAGCATCCAGCCAGATGGACAGGGCTTACCACATCCAGTAACTATTTGCTGTAGCGTCTGTACACTCTTGGCATAAGGCTAATTATAGATATTTTGAGACCTTATTAAGCTTGTTAAGTTTAACAGGTGGGATTAGATGACTTGGAGAATTTGCAGAGAGATGCTCTGCGTTTTGCCTTTCCAATTTTGGTCCCAGTTTGGTCTAAATCTGTAATGAACAGGAACAGTTACTGGCTGCAAGTTTTCCCCCCTCAAAAAGGAGCNGCTGCGAGTTTCCTCCCCTCAAAAAGGAGTGTGGTGACCTCTGAGTTGTTAAAAAGCATTTTCAGGACATTTTGGGCAACTGTCCTGCACCGGTTTGACACCTGTAGCGCTAAAGGAAGTTGGGCCAAGTTGGCTGGTGCCCTGAGGTTTTTAAGATGTAGATAGGATTAGTTTGATTAGGTTGATCATGGGGACTCCCTTCAAGGTGAGGGGGAAAGCAGGCAATTGCAAGGCAGGATTGCTAAAACGGGGCAGAAAAGTTACTCTGGAGCTGCCTGTTTCTCTCTGCCAACAAGAATCACAGAATCATTTGGAAAAAACCCTTAAGAACATTGACTCCAGCCATTAATCTAACACTACCAAGGCCACCACTAAACCACGTCCCTAAGTGCCACATCCACCAAAGAGCTCATGTGGGCAAGATGCTCATGTGGGGTCCTCCTCTACAGCCACAATCAGTGGCTTTTGGGTCTTTTTTAATTGCTCATCAGTGTCTGTATTTGGCAATCTGGTGGGCAGCATCTCATGGTCCTTACTGAGGTCCTTATTGAGGTGAATTTTGGCTGTGGGGATGGCTGTGCCTGGGTTCAAGCTGCAATAACCGCGCTCCTCCTGCGGCTCCCCACAGAGGGAGCACCGAGACCCTCACACAGGTCACCCGAGGGAGGGTGGGCAGTGTACAAACCCTCCATCCTCCAGCTGGGAACCCCCTGGAAGCAACAAAAGAAAGACGAGAGCGTTAACACGCAAAAAAAGGGCAAAGCTTGAATGCCTTGGTCAAAACCCAAGCCCTCGAGAAGGGGACTACCAAAATCCACCTCACATGAACTCAGCGGCCCCCAACACGTGTGGCGGTTCGGACACGCTAAGCGGGAGCGGCCACATTCCCACCGCCAGGCGCACGGCAATATGACGGCATGCCGAAGGATCTTTAGGGGCTGGGGGGTGGGGGGGTGGTGGTGGGGGAAATCCTGGCATAGAATTTAAAATGTGCTCTAACCTTTTCTGCAAACTGAAAGCAAGAAAAATGCTCATAAAACTAGTCTTTGTGCACAGAAAGAAGTCCGTTTTTATACTGTTGCTAAGTTCCTTATTGTTTTCTGGCTGTTTTTTGTGTTTCTGTGGCAGCCTTTTCTGTGGGCCTCTTTCAGTGACTTAGCTATATTGGCCTGCAGATAATTAGATCAGTGCTATCATTTTCACTGTCCTTTTTCCTCTGGGGCTATTTGCATGATAATGGCAGTTTGTGCGACTCTCTCCCTCCGTCTCCCTCTCTCTTTTAACAAGACACCATTTCTAAACATGAAATAATTCAGGGAACAATCTGTGAGTGGCTCTGTTAAGAAAAGACTGAAAACATCTGGTTAAGAAAACATTTCTGATAACCAAAAATCCAACATTTTTGTTATCTATAGCTTTCTAAAAAAAGGCTCTTTTTAACAGTATTTTTAGCCTATATGTCTTTGCTGTATGCAAAGCTCCTAACCACAGTACGCTCCCACTCTGAGTAAATACGTAGATGCAATGATTTGTTATGTGTTTGTCTAGATAAATTATAGACAAGTAAGATATTAGGATTTAAATTCTTAATGAATCCCATGAACATCTGAAAGGTAGCTGTGTGCTATAGAATGGTTTTGAACCCCTCTTGCTGGGAACAAAGTCTTATGTTCAGCAAGATATGCCCAAATCTAAGCGTGAGAGTAACCCCATTGAAATCCAGAGATTGACTTGGGTGTCTGACACTTGTGTTGTGTTGATTTAGGGTCTGGAGCTCTCCACATGAGAAGGTATCGCGGCCAAGGGTGGGCCAAAGAAGTGCTTTGTGCAGGAGCAGGGACTCCTGCTGTCCCCAGGTCCTGCAGACTGGTGGCCATCTCAGCCCACAGACGATGCTGCACCACCGAGAAGGTTATTTTTGCTGTAAGAAAGGGGTCTTGGGACCAATTCCTGCTTCTGATGGGATTAAACATGCTGCAGACATACCTCAGCAGGGGAGAAAATGAACGGTGAAAACTGAGTTAATAAAATTGGTGCTGGTATCAGGAGATCATGGAATTAATTTAAAATTTGGATTTCCCCACAGCAATTCAACAAGGGGCACCAGCTGTCCTACACCTGATGTTTTTTTTGACATGGATCTGTCAGATCTTCATGTCACCCTGGCAAAAACATACTCCTGGTCCACCTCCAGGTCTCAGAGGCCTCCTCAGAGCAGCCCAGAGCTGCAGTGGATGGGTGGTAAGGCTGGGAACAGAAAGTCATACTTGCCTGTTAAACTTATTAAAAAATGCTTGAACCCTTCTAATGGGCAATGTTCAATAGGCAAAACTGGTCACAGTTTTGATAGCATTTTCAGTTAAAAATAAAGCAACTAAAAAAACCCCACAATTGTGCTTTTTTATGAAAAAAAAAATTCTTGGAAAGAAATAGGGTTTAATAGGGTTGTGTCCCAGTATTTAAATGGGACACGACATTTTTAAAGAAGACCCTGCACTGAAAATATCTCATAACAATTGTAACACAGCAGAAAAAAAAAATTCCTTTAGGTAAATACCTGTGAGGATTGGGCTCTGTTGTTGTCTGTCAGGACCTGAGCCCCAGCTCTCTCCTTGACGTAGACATCGATGAGATGGTGCCAGAGCAGCTTCCACAGGCAGAGGCCACCTTGTTGCCACTGCCATCGCGTCAGATCCAGGTTTGTTGAAGAGACATAAAGGAATAAGAAGAGTTACGACAGCATTGCTGTAATTGTACGTGCCTGAAGTCACCTCCAAGTCAGGGGCTCTCCAGCATGGTTGAAGCATCATTTGAGAGCTACCCAGAGTGGGAGAGAGGGCTGAGCCCAGGCAGAGCTGGAAGGACAAGCAGAGTTTACCTCATAGCTACACGGAGGGAAGATGCCACAGGTCATATGAAGATTTTGGCATGGGGTTTCCTGGCTCAAGAAAATTGCTTCTTCCCAAATGAAGGGCCAAGAGACAGGGACCGGCTCACGAGCATCACGGCAGTCGCTGATGCTCAGTAATTCGCAAAATTAGGTTC
Organism: Himantopus leucocephalus; assembly: GCA_003993805.1. Classification (NCBI taxonomy): domain Eukaryota; kingdom Metazoa; phylum Chordata; class Aves; order Charadriiformes; family Recurvirostridae; genus Himantopus; species Himantopus leucocephalus. The sequence goes on along the minus strand of RSEF01000001.1, from coordinate 215,082,222 downwards.
ATGAATTGGAGTTATTCATCACTCAATGAAAGTCAGTGGAAACAGCTTCACTGGGAGTTGAACCAGGTCCTTCAGAACATAAATAATGAATGTGAAGACTTCTTTCTGAAACGCTGGTGCCAAGCTGTGTATGACCACGGACCACTCACCAAACAGCACCCAGTCCTCCTATGCTCTCCCCCGTGTTGTGGATGGTGCACGGTTGGACCCTGAGAAACACCTCGGTGCCTTTGGTTTCAGTCACCATTTTGAGACACATGGAGACTATTGTGCAGCATTTGCTAAATCCTCACTTCTTGCAACATGTAGAATTTGAGGAGCTCCTGTCCTCCCCAAAACCATGCAGCACCTCCCGCAAAGCCTGTCAGGAGCCATGAGGTCAAATAAACTGGTTCCTGTCAAGCAAACAGAGATTAGTGGAAGGATAGTGTGCAGCAAACAAGGCAGTGCTTGACATTAGTTGCTATTTGTTTGCATTTCACATTTTATTTCCACCCGGCAAAGCATTTCCAAGCAGCACCCTGCACAACTAGTGAAAATAAAGGGATGAGTTTGATCTCAAAACTCACACATTTACCCACAGAAATGTCTCTGAGTGAAGATAAACCCCTGCAAATTTCAAGGAATACACAAGGACTGAGGAAAAAAACA
>RSEF01000001.1:215058260-215075750 GCA_003993805.1 Himantopus leucocephalus | reverse complement strand
CCGGCCCCCGGGGGCCCGGCGGGGAGGCGGGGAGGGCCGTGTCCAGCCCCGCTCCTGAGCCCTCCTCTTCCCCCGCCCGCCGCCTTTTCCCCGCCGCCGCCCGCCCGCCCGGCGCAGCCCTGCGGAGATCGGGGCGGCGGCGCCCCGCCGCCGGCCATGGCCGTGCCAGCCGCGCTGCTCAGCCCCCACCACCTCCTCTCCTTCTGCTTCCCCGCCGCCGGCGGCCTCCTGGGCTATGCCGACCTGGAGAAGGGCTACGAGGGCGGCGGCGGCGGCGGCGGGGGCGAGGCGGGGGACTTTAAAGAAGCCACCAGGGACCTGCTGAGCTTCATCGACTCGGCCTCCAGCAACATCAAGCTGGCGCTGGACAAGCCGGTGAAGTCCAAGCGGAAGGTGAACCACAGGAAGTACCTGCAGAAGCAGATCAAGCGCTGCACCGGCATCATCGCCGCCGCCGCCCCGCCGCCGCCGCCTCCCGCCCCGCCGCCTCCCGCCGCCGCCTCCCCGCCCGCCGCCTGCCCCGCCAAGCCCCCGCCGCGCCGGGAGGCCTCGCAAGCGGCCAGCAGCCTCCAGAGCAAGAGCCTGGCCGCCCTCTTCGGCTCCCTGCAGCAGGGCCGGGGGGCGGCGGGCGGCGGCGAGGCGGCGGCGGGCGGCGGGGCGGCGGGCGGCGGCGGCGGCGGAGCGGGCGGCGGGCGGAAAGTGCCGCTGCGGGACCGCAACCTGCCGCCCTCCTTCTTCACGGAGCCGGCGCTGCCCCCCGCCGCCGCCGCCGCCGCCGCCTCCCGCGGGCCGGCGCCGGGAGCCAAGGAGGCGGAGAAGGGCGGCGGAGGAGGCGCGGAGGCGGCCGAGTTCCTGGAGCTGCTGGGCCCCGAGTACGGCGCGCTGCTGGGCCCCGAGCACGCCGCCCCGCCGGACGCCTTCCCCGCCGCCGGCCGCCTGCCCGCCGAGCTGGGCCTGGAGCACGGCCTCTACGAAGCGCCGCTGCCGCTGCCCGCCGCCCACCACCCGCTGCTGGGCGGGCTGCTCTACCCCGAGCCGCCGTGGAGCCCGGCCGGGCCCTGCAGCCCTCACAAGAAGGCGGCGGCCGAGGGGCTGCGCCCGCTCTACCCCGGCGGCGGGGAACCGGCCCCCGCGGGCGGCGGCGGCGGCGGCGAGGAGCCCGGCGGGCAGCTACCGGCGGGCTTCGCCCCCTTCTTCCCCGAGTGCCCGCTGCCCCCGCCGCAGGTGGGCTACGACTACAGCCCCGGCTACCACCGCCCCGCGTACCCCGGGCTGTAGGGCCGCGCCGCAGGGCTCGGCCTCCCCCCGCCCCGACCCCGGGGGATTTGGGGGGACCGAGGAGGGGGGGGGGGGGGNCCCACCCGCGGGGACCTGACGGACGCTCGGGGGAGAGCGGGGACCTCCCGTGGGGCTGTGGGCTCCGCTCGCGTGTGTGTGTGTGTGTGTCCCCCCACCCGCGGCCACGGCTCCCGCAGGATTCAGCCTTGGGCTGTGCCGGCCGCCTCCTCCCGCCGGGGGGGGACGGGGACGGGGACGGGCTGCAAATAAAATGTGAAATATTGGGTTCCGTCAGGTGTTTTTCTAGCGGCCGGTGACGACCTTTCCGTAGCCTTCCGTAGGGGTCCGGTTTTGTCTTACCGTAGGCAGACGCGGCCCGGGGTACCTGTCCGACGCCGCGTTGCGACGGGGGCTGCGCTTCTCGAAGGCAGCCGTGACCCCTTGTCAGTGAGTGCTGTCTAAAAGTAAAACTCAGAGTCAGCTCTTGCGCTGCGTTTTAAACTTTTTCCCAGGCTCGCTCAGCTGAGGACGCAAAGGCGAGAAAAACAAACAAACAAACAAAAAAAAAACCCCATTCAAGTGAAGCAAAAGGAAAAATGCTGCTACCAAAACTGAGCGTCCTGAAATTTAACAGTGTCTTGCAGGATCTTGCAAACAGCAATTTACAGTGATGCGTAAGTTAATTGATGGCGTAAGTTCGGGACAAAAATGTACTGTAGCCACTGCGGCGATGTGATTCCTACAGACCGTTGGATTTCTTCCAGGAATGTGTCACAGCTCGGAAAGCAACGCGGCTCGGTCTCATTGTGTACAGGAGATTATTTGATAATCATTTAAGTTATGTAAAAGAGTCTATGATAGGTCCTATAAAAATAAAGCTACACAATAGATCTAAGACCTGTGGTTGTTACTGCTGTTGAAATGCAGCGTTCGAGGGGCTTTCACCGGGCCGCCATCCTCCGTAATGGTTTCTTGGCAGGAGTTGAGACAGGCAGCGGGTTTTTTGTCTTTCCTAAATCTTTTGAAACGCCGTATTTTATCCGGAGCGACCCGTGCTTGTTTTGCCTTCATTTGGACCGGCTGTTCCTTTAACTTACTAGCGAGAAGGGAATGATAATACGCTACAAAGCCAAGGGATGGAAATTGTTACAGTTATGAAAACAGATCAAAATACTCCGAGGTTTCCCATTGAGATGCGAGTCTTAAAAGGCAGCCCCGCAGCCGGGCTCCCCGCCAGCCCCAAGCGGATTGTTTGTTTTTGAAACGGGATCCACATACGGATCAGCCTGAGGTTTTACCCTCCGCGGTGGCAAATCCTTGTGCCTTCCGTCTTTTAAAAGATAACGTGAAAGGTAAAGCAGTTTTCTTCGTTCATCAACCCAGATTTAACTTTTTTTGGAGGCTTGGGGTCAAGCTGTTGGGATGTGTGGAGAGGTGAAGCAAGGTCTTTCGGAAATAAACCATGGGAGGATTTGCTGTGGCAATTGGCTGCATTTTACTTTTTGATAGCAAGAGCTGTGTCTTACGCTGCCTCTTTCCTCCCCAAAAGCTGCCCAAGGTCTCCACAAGCTGCACGGAGAGGAACCACCACAGATGAACGGCCACAGCGCTCCAGTGTCTTAATAGCTGAACCCCGTTAAGGAAATGCACTTTTCAAGTATAATTTTGCGGTAGTTTATTTAACTAAGCTTCACGAGAGCGGGTATGAGGAACAATGGGCGGCCGGTCCAGCCAAGGTAGCGACAAATTAGGTTAATCCTGCCCCGCTGCTGGTTTCGATGACGGGACAATGTCCTACTCTGTGAGCTCGGTCCTGCCGCCTTCGCTTTGGCACACCTCCCAGTGAGGAGAGCGTGAGTTCGCATTCGCAAGCAGCGCGCTGCCAGGTCCAAGCACAGCTCGAGTAAAACTACATGTTAGATTACCTAGACAAGACAAATTGGGAGGTTATTTTGGTTGGAGAGGTGTTTTTTGGTTTTTTTTTTTTGTTTTTGTTTAGCAACTGCTTCAAGCGTGTGAATTTGTAGCGTATATTGGCAGCCGCTTGGAGTATTTCAGCTTGCTGGTGCTGCGCTAATGTATATTTTATTGCTCGGCTTTCCCACCTGAGCCGTGTGCCTGAGACCTGCGCTTTCAGCCGGCCGAGCAGAGGAAGGGGAAGCTGATAATGCGATGGTCTCTGCTCAGGAAATGTAAGACCTTTTTTTTTTTTTTTTCCCCACTTAGGATTTCGCTGAGCAATTTATTTATTTCACAAGCTCAATATGCCAATGTGTATTAACCAGGGACCTCATCCTGAAGACCTTCCAGCCAGCCTATTTGTCAGCTGTCTCGCACACTTCAGTCAGGTTTTGCTTGAAAAAAGTCTAAAAGAGGTCTTCCGGAATAGGCTCTGGGATACGCTATGTAGACATTGCAAACCTGAAAGGTTCGGTTGCTCACGGGCCTCACCCTTTTGTTCCAAGTAGCCGTGAAGTGCCACAAAGCTGACCTGCGGGTGGTTTTCACTAGTTGGGTGCTCTGCTCCCCTGTAGGTGGTGACCTGTGGTGCTCAGGAGCAGAGCATCGTCAGCCTTCTTGGGTCAGATCTTGTCTCAAAGCGGTGGGAGAAGCGTCTCTGTGGGCGTCAGCAGGGCTGGGCTGGTATAAAACTGTCCTGGCAGCCCGCTCCAGACGCTGCCAGGTTGGGAGGGTTCTTTGTGGGCTTGCTGGAAGTTGGGGGCTGGCTCCAGGACTCAGCCTGACTCGGCAGCAGCCGCAGATGTTGCTTCAGCTTAGCTTCTATTCTGCAATAGTTCCTTAAAGGGGGATTTTCTGTTAAAAAATAAAAAAAAAATTAAAAATTATCTGTATTCTCTGCAGTCTGGCTGCATTTGTGCCAGAGGATGTATTTGAGGAGTACCTGCTCTGGGAAGTCTGATTAGGCTGGAAAGGAGCTAACAATGGCTGGGTCGATCCCGGCTGCTTTTCCCACAGCAGAGGCCAGACAAAGGACTTCTGTGCAAGTCCTGAGGAGTGCTGGAGCTCCTCTCAGTGCTGCGGAGGAGGCCAGGGCACCGCTACCAGACCAAGGGTTGCCATCTAGCGTGGCTGCGTCTTTTATCTTCTTTGTGCATGTGTGGGCTCTTTTTGTCGCGGTTGTTTCCCCCAGCTTGAATAGCGCAGGCACTGAAAATGTCACATAAGAGTCTCACTCAAAAACACCCCTGGGAAATTGCTTTCTCCACTGAAACGCTGAAGAGCATCATCTTAAGCAGCTGTAAGAATAAAACCTTTTGTAATCGAGCAAGATATTTTGATGTATCTGGTGCACTGTTACAAGGAGTCTCTCCCTAAGAACTAAAGCTGATCCTTTTTAGCTTTTCTGTGTTAAAAGCAGTGTGTCCCTTTGAATGGAAGTGGATTCTGTTTGGCGGGATCAAGGTCAGACTATCAAACTATTTCGTTTTACAAAGCCTGCACTGAGTTCCTCGCATATACTACATTCCATTTTGCTGCTGGTGTATTTTACACGTATTATCTGATTTTATTGGAGATTTTGGTGGAAAAGCATAAACAGATTAATAATTTCTCATATGCAGTCAAAGATGATAAAGGGGAATAACAAGAACCCTTCATTAGCTTTTTGAGTGAGGAAATCTTACCTTTCCGTAATGGTGATTTACTGACGGATAAAAAAGGGTTCACCACTAATAGTTACTACTGTGTCTCAATATTTTGTGATTTAAGCGGTCTGGGTCTTTTCCAAAGCTGCTTCAAGAAAGCAGAAAGATTCCTTTATTTTCTTGGATGGGCTTTTGAAACAGGCTTGCTAACTATTTAATGACCTGAGCTTGGGATTGCTCTAATATAGCCTGACTATCGATGACGAGTCATCTTCAGTGAGCTTACATAGTTGTTCAAACAATGCTAGCAAAAAAAATGCAGAAGTTTATTGTAGACTCTTTTTGTTTTCTGACTTTCTTGAACAAACTGCTTTTGGCAACAGTGCAAAACCAGAAGGTCATCCTGCGGTTCTCGGCAACAGGAGGAAAAAGGTGGTGGAGCAACTCCGTAGTGACGTGCAAGCAATTAAGGTGGAAATTGGAGGAGTTCAAACGTACAAATGTCACTGTACGAAATGAAGTTGGCAATACTTTTAGGATAGCTTTATGTCAGCCGAAGAGACTGCAGCCTGCCTTCTCTGCAATAAACGCGTATCTCATTTTTAAGATTGGTAAATGCTTGAAATCCAAGGTTTTTTGTAACACATCTACATAAGAGAGTTAAAAAAGTGTATTATAGTGACCTCCTCTCCCAAAATCTGTGTGGGTAAAGACTGGCAGAGGATTGCTGAAAGGTGACGTGATGAAAGGTGAAGGGAGAATTTATATTTTCTATGTTTTGTAATGTTTTTCCATACCTCACTGTGACCTTGATCGTCCTTGGCAACTCCCCTCCCTCACTGGCAGAGAACTACTTCACTAGACTGGGGGGGTTTAGCCTTTTGTGCTTTTTGGACCCCCTCCATATCGAATGGAAATGAACTGTCAAAGCCTTATTTTTCGTGGTTATTTTGGTTGTAGTCCACGGACCCACAGTTTTCCAGAGATCACAGACTCAACGTCACTGCATTGCTGTCCGTGGAAAGTATTTTTAATTGCTTGAATTGGTCAGTGTAGGATTTGAGGAATATCCAGCTTTTCCCAAATGATCCTTCACCTCTCCTTCTCTGAGATGGGGGGAATCACCTCTTATTCATGAAATCTCTGTGACCCCCCCTCAGGCAGCTAAACCTGCACCATTTACCCTGTGCTCCCTCCAGGGGTTCCCCGACAATGTTGAGCACGTAAGAAAATGTGGATTGGTCCGTAGTAAGGGAGGGAGGACAGGATTCAAGCTTTGTAGGAATGGGTTCTGGTGCTCCTGTTAGTGCATGTTTTCCATGCCAGGATGTCTCCTGTTGGGCATTTTGGACAGCCTCAGTCTTAGGAGCTAATTGCTATTCAGTCTGCAGGCTCTGCTGAACAAATTCTGGCAAATCCTTCTGTGCCAGATGAAGTGGCGACTGTCCCCATTTGCCACCCTGCCTCTGTGCCACAGGTGCCACCCCTTAGCGGTGTGGACTGAAGGGGACTGGACCTGTGCCTCCGTTACTCCAGCCTGAGATCGGTGCCCACGTCCACCTTCAAGGATGGTTTGAAGTGAACTGGGGGTCGTACCGATTAGCCCGGGAATGGCTGGAGTTCAGCTCAGCCGTTTCAGCCACACCTCAGCTAAGCAAATCTGCTGCCAGACGGGGAGTGAGTTAAACCTGAGATACTGGGTGACAACAACATGACGTTGCCAGTAGCTGTAGGTAGGGAATACAGACCGCTTTCTGTTTCTTGCGTAGCAGCTGGGCATAATCATTGCTGGGGTTTTTTTGTTCAACTTTATAAAGGATACAGGCGCGCTGCTTCAACCTCCGTGTGCCTCCACAGCGGTGAAAACTCAGTGAACAATTTTTAATTCGATGTTGCCAAGACACTCGTCAAATGTAGAGAGTCCTGCCTGAGACAGGCTGCCGGACCGGGGACGGTGGCACAGCAGAGGCGGTGGCCCAGATCTTGTCTCTTCTCATTTTCTTAATTGCAGACTGTGACACAGGCTCTGCTGCTCTGGTAAAGGACGAGTTTATAGGGACTAACCCCCATGGCCGGTTTCAAGGACACGTAGCAGACGTGGCCCTTTCTGCAGGCAGTCATCCAAACCTCACGGTGAAGAGCTCGAGCCTGTGCCGAGTGTACTCATGTCTCTGCTGTGGGTTCAGGCTGAGACAACGCTCCAGTGTGGCCTTGAGAGCTCTCCTGGACCCTCCCTTAGTTTGACATAGATAATACTTCCTTCTCCCACGTCCCTTTGATGCGTTCAGCTCTTGAGCGAGCTGGAGTGCTTCTTCGCGTATTGAGGCTGGGCAGCCCGAAACATGCTCTTTCCTTCCAACAGTTGAAAATGAGGTTCATAGTGAATTTGTGAGATCTCTGGAAATCTCAGCAATTTTCCGAACCAATCTGCAGGACGTACAGATTAAAATACCATTTATTGTTCTGACTGCTGACTGTATGCATACAGCCTGGGTGACCATGACTTGAGCTAGACTCTGAGAGATCTCTTGTTTGAATAACACCAGCCAGGGTTACAATTCTGCCATCAGATCCCCTCCCAGTTCCAGCAGTCTCTTCCCTGCCGGTGGTTTGTCAGCTAGATTCATTAGGTCTGGAGTAAACAGCCCCCTTGTTCTCAACATACAAAAAGCAGCTCTCAGATAGGTAAATTTGGGTGTGAATTCTAAATAAAAGGGAAATTCCAGCCTCCTACCACCATTTTTCATCAGCGAATAACTAATAAGGGATAATTTTTTGCACAGTAACGCTTCACAGTAGAACTGGGCTTGAAAGATTAGCTATAATTGCTCCTGTGCACTCAAATAATTGAATATAAATCAATTACCACCGCTTTAGGTATTTGAACAGCCAAGCTCGCTCTATGAAGAAAACCCTTTCTTTCCTGTTTAATAGCCAGACCTTTAGCTTCTTTGTTTATCCGCATATCTGGGACAAATGATTCAAACTCAGTCATTAATTAGTGATTTTTATCAAGATTTTCCTTTCAGGCCTGAAAGGTCAGCACACCCTTCAAGTGCTAGCAAAACAAATGTCTCCGATTTGCACATGAAGTCAAGGCTCGGGAGGAAGAAGCCTCAGAAAATGACTTAAAGGGTCGAGGTTTAATTCGGGGTGGCTGCTTGTACGAACACGCCTGGTGTGCTAAGCAGAAATGGGATGACCGGGGAGCCTGAATTTTATCCAAAAGTCTGTGATTAATTTTTTTTTTTATGGATTAGATGTCCCTTCAGGCTTAGAGCCAGCTGACAGAAACACCAGGCACAAGGGCCGAAGTAAAAGCCAGGCCAGAGGAGCATGGGCCTGACCTCCATATAATTTATTTTTAGCGTATTGTTCAGAGCCCCTTTGGTTGCCCGAGCCGCGCGCTGGCTCCCGGATGCCGGCGACGAGCCTGCGGCAGAGTGCTCCGAGCAATGCGCTGGCTTGGCCAAAAGATGGGGCCTGCCGGGGGAAGGGAGACGACTTTTTACTATGGGAAAAACACTACCTGACTAATCCAGACCAGCTGGGATTATAAATAAAACGCAATTTTGTTAAACAAGAGGAGAGATACGAGCGTCTAAGCAAAGAGAAGTGGTAATTACTGGCAGAGGTAATTCAGGTATCTGTGAATTGCTCGGCGTAGCATCATGTTAGGATGCCATAGAGATCCGTCCTGGGCTTGAAATAGGTATTAATATTGCCAGATGATTACCTGTATGGATCTCTTTTTCTTGTATTTGTGCTATTTTTGCCACTGGTTTCAAGTGGCACCTCATTAATTTTTCAAAGGAAGAGAAAAAGAACTCGGGAATAAAGGACTTGTTCTGGTGCTGAGAGAAAAAGGGGGAGCAAACAGAGAATTCCAAAATGATCTGCTAGAAACATCCTTGCTTTCAATTAGAAAACAAGACACAGACAGCAGCTAAAAGCCCCACAATACTCAACTGGTGTTTTTCCTGTGCTGATTTAATCTCTTTTACCAGTTAATGTGTCTTGTAGGGCAGCCACACCGCAATTTCTGGTTTCAGTAAGGAGTGCCTCTACAGGAGGTTTTTTCTTGTGCGAGACTGGACAAGAAAAAAACATTCCTTGCCACTGGTAAAATGTGATGTCCCACTGACAGGACCTTCTCTGCGAGGCAAAAACTATGGACAGCAGTCCTCTACAGCCCTCCAGTGGTTCCTTGGGAATCCTATACGTTGGGAAAGCGGTGCCGCTGCCTCGGCAGGGAAGGTCCCACGGCAGGCAAAGTCCACCCTCCCAGAAAAGGCGCCTGCAGAACTGGCTGCGCTCTGGCCAGCATCCCCCTTCCCTTCCAGCTCCACCAGCCGCAGGGAGGGTGCTCCATCTTCCAGCAGCTGCAGCTCCCCAGCCTGCGCTTTCAGCTACGGGGCGAGCAAAAGCACCGAACGCGTTTTAGATGGCGGTGCCAAGCCTGGAGCTGCCACTCGCTGGCGTGGCAGCCCTCTCAGCCGAGCGGGGTTTGCCCGAGCTCAGGACAGTTTCCCCCGCAGCCTTCCGTCTCCAAGAAAGTCAGCAGGAAAGGCTACAGCCCTCGGCCTCTGAAGCCAAGGGGAAGGAGGCTTTCCCTGCAGTGGGCTTGGAAGGAGTCCTCGTCCTTAACGGAGGAAAAAGCGACTCGGAAAGTGCCGAGTTTTCTCTTAGAGGGAAGCTTACAGGTCAAGCTCAGAGAGGGAAAAGTGTCTGCGCTGGCCCCCGCGGGCAGAGAAAGGTCAGGGTTGGGAGTGCTTTCAGCCACTTGGTGTACCCAGACCCTCTCGGCCGCATTCCTCTCCCTGCGAGCATGGTACTCTGCCCACCCCTGCCTTCTGGAGCCGCTCCCTGGCCAGCGATGCTTGGAGATTCCCTTCATCCCGCTGCACGCACAGGTAGCGTATGTCCTGCCGGGAGCAAAAGCGGACCACGGTGGGAGAGATGCCAATGAAGGAAATGTCCAGGCTCAGTATCCATCTAACGACGCAGGCACACCATCAGCAGGGGCTACCTGTCCTGCTCGTCCTTCTTCTTTCCACCAGATATGGCCAAACCACCGTCCCTGGCCTCTGCAGGAGAGACAGCCCGGGGTGAGGCCATTGCCAGGAAAGGGTCCCGTTGCCAACCAAGGTGGCCAGCGGCCCTCTGGCAGAACTCCCTGTGCTCAGCGTTAATCCCTCCTTAGGAGGAGCTGCACAGCTGGGAGGAGCACCTAGGAGAAAAACCAAGCGNTAGGAAAAAAACCAAGCGAGGAGCAGATGAAGTTGGGCAGTGCTGCAGCAGAAGATAGTCAAGTGTGGGCAGTTCCCAGACCCGCAGGAAAGCTCTGCTACAGAGCTGTCTTGCAGACTCCTGTGATGCCGCTCAAAAATGGGGTCTTGCTAGCCTCTCCCTGCCCTCTGCTGCAAGCACTGCCCAGGGACAGCATGGATTTCCTCGTAACACCATCATATTCAGCCGGCTGTCCACCAACACCCCCAGGTCCTTTCCTGCCGGGCAGCTTTCCAGCCACTCTTCCCCAAGGCTGTAGCGCTGCATGGGGTGGCTGTCTGTGACTCTCCAGGGGGATGAGGTGCTGGGCTCCAGCTCCTCAAAGCGCATAGCCCCTGCTGCCTCCCACCCAGCACCTGCAGCCAGAGGCCTTGCCCTGCTCCTCTGTAGCTGCTCGGCCAAAGGTCTCTGCCCCGGCCTCGCACAGCACCTCAGCCTGGCACTGTGTAGGTTCCCCGCCGTGGGCTGGGACAGGAGGGGCCTCCACAGAGCCACAGAGGCCGCCAGGACTCCGCAGGGCAGGCACGCACGCAGGAGTGTCAGTGCTGAAGGGTGCAGGCAGTGTTTCTCGGCCTCCCGCCCTGGACCTGAACCTTGAACCATTTCATTTTACTCCCTAGCACTGCTGAGAAGATCCACCAGTAGGACCAGTCTGAAGGGTCCCAGAGCTCCAAGTCCTGCAGCTGGGAGGAGAGGCTGGGGAGTCACCGTTGGCCTCCGGCAGCGGTCGAGCTGTGAGCAGAGGAGGGGACAGCATTTCCCAGGGTGAAACACAACTGCTTAGTGAAGAATAGGGAGAGCTGCTTCCAGCTGGAGGGTTTTGCAATGTATTTATTTGCAGGAGCTGGGAAAGGAAGATGGGTTGACGATCCCCCACACCATCCCCCAGGTTGTGGTGTAGGATGAAGCCAATGTGTGAAGCATCACGGCATGAACAGTCCCCTGAACAGCCTCACCTTTTTGCAAGGAAGCCCAGGTGGACCCTCCATCCTGCCCCAAGCAGCTCTTTGTCCAGGCTCACCAGACTCTCTCCTTCCTAAGCTGCTCCCTGACCTTCCCCTGTAGTCTGGCATTGCTCCCTGTTTGTTCTCTTGGCCAAGGCCAGAGAGGTCTTGTGGCATTAGGGAAAGAGACGGCTCTTTTTTTTTGGAGGAAAAGCCATCATCTTTGTGGCAGCCACAAGAGAAGCACCAATGGCGGCACCACTTCCCACACTAGATCACTTTCTCTCTTGCCCTCTCTCCCAACAAGAATTCCCCTTAGGAACCTACTGCAGCATTTTGGACCACCCAGCGGTGTCTCATGGAAGTGGCAGGAGCGGAGGGATGGCCACCCCTGGGCACCTGTCCTGTGGAGTGTCAGCCTCTCTGTCCCGAGGAGAAGGCCTGCATCTGAACACCCTGGGCTGGAGCCCACAGCCGAGCAGCACAGCTTGGGGAGACCGCTCTGTGCCACGCATCGTTCTCCAGCAGCCATTCCTTCTGCTGCGCACGTGGGTAACCTTGTGGTGAGCACAAGCTGAGGAGGAGACACCTCCCATTGCGTGTCTGCAGACTGGCACCAGCACGGGAGGGCAGCTCCTGTGGGATGCCAGAATAAGGACAGAAAAAGCCAGAGCTTGGATGGAGACCTCTGTCTGAGATGGACATCAGGGAGCCAGAAAGGCACCTTCCACGTGTCTGTATCATTAGCATTCCTATTTCATGAACACTGAGGAGCAGTAGTAGAGAGCAGAAGAGGAGAAGCATCTCTGGGCTGATTTCCAGGCTCACAGGGAACAGTTTTAGAGGGAGAGGGCCGAGGCATGGGAGGCACTTTCAGACTTCCCCCAAAACAGCTGCTGCCTCCGCCATGGGAGCTGGTGGCTCAGTAACCTTGGGCACCCACATTCCTCGAGGCACGGCGCAGTGCTGTCTGTCACGTGTTCCTCGGAACACCATACTGGGCTCAAGAGACCCCACTTTTTCTGTCACACATCCTGGCAAAAAAAAGCAGGCTTTGAATTCATCTGTAAGGACATTGTCCACCTGTTCTTCCATGAAATTAAAGTCAAAATATGTTTTATCACAGAATTTGTTTGCACCCTGGATTTGGTGGCCACCTGCAGAACTCTCTCCTCAGCGTGAGCGTCTCACTCCGCCAGCACTGCCGTGGGTTCGTGGGAAATGCCCTGAGAGGCCATTGGCAGTGACTTCTCCCTGTGGGTCTGACTCGTCTCCTGCTTGAGGTGGCTGCCGCTTGCCCTTGCGCAACGCCAGGCAGTGGGATGAGGCGGGTGCAGGCGCTCGCTGTGCAGCTCCTGCTTCTAATAAAGAGGGGCGATGGTGAGGACAGGGAGCTCTGCCAGAGGGCCGCTTTCTGCCTTAGCAGCCCCAAGGCTGCTGCCTTGGTTGGCAACGGGACCCTTTCCTGGCAATGGCCTCACCTGGGGCTGTCTCTCCTGTAGAGGATAAAGGGTTCGGACGTACCAGGCAGAAAGAACGCCCTTTCCCAGATGGCTTCTGGTGATGCTGTCATGTTTCCCAAGTGAGTACGTCTGCTTCTGCAGCCCTCAGCTACTGACTGTGTCAGCAGCTTCTCAGCTTCTCCTGGGTCAGCCAGCAGTGCCAGGGCTTGCCCGCTGCTCAGGAACGAGCTGGAGGGAGACTTTTTCCAAGGACTGGATCCTATTGTCTTCTTGTTCCAGGATTGGGCTTTATATAGCACCTGGAAGAGCTGCTGGGGAAGAGCCTCTTCAGACTCCCAAGGGGCAGGTGGAGGAAAAGAAGAAGGGAGAAGGAAGGATGGAGGAAGAGCCTAACAGAACGAGTAATGTGGGAGCTGGCTCCTGGGAGTGCCTTTGTGTGCGGTTTTGCTTTACCTATTCATCTGTCTTTCACCTCATCCCAGAGCTATTCTTACTGATACCCTCTGCCTCTCCTCCCCGTGCCAGTGCCCGGGAGTGAGGAAGCTGTCTGACGGGACTTCGCTGCCTACAGTCATTAACCAACCACAGATGGGAACAGTGACCGGGGCTGAGCTCATGATACGGGCAGAGGGCCACACGCTCTGGGGATCGCTCCGTGTGTGTCTGAGCTTGTTCAACACCCTGGGCTGTTCCTGGAGTCCAATGAGAAATGGCTCAAACACGTACAGGGAGAAGGGCCCAGGTGTGGAAGGCACTTTCAGACTTCCCTCAAAACAACCATTGCCTCCACCACGGGAGCTGAGGGCTGAAAGTATCCAGGTCTCAGGAGTGTCGATGCCTCCAAAGAGCCAGGCAGGGGTTGCTGTGTCTCTGGCTGGCCTCCTCTCTGCAAGGCATGACAAATACCAGACAAATCCAGAGGATAAAGAGGTCCCTTCTGTGGCAAGGGCATGGCTTGATCCTCCCTCTCTTGGACTTGCTATTTGCCTGGCCAAGATGAGTTGGACCAAAACCAGTATTCCCAGTTACAGTCAAGAACACCGTTATCCCACTGGGGTAGCATTTGGCGGGGTGTGACAATTTTGCAGGGCTAGGGAAGGCCTCCCTGTGACTCTCTGACATGGAGAGACCCCCAGGAGGGCCGTGAGGCAGCTGTGTGTGGGTTCCNTTTGGGTGGTGGCAGTGCCTCCTTAGCAGTGCCCAGCAGCAGATGCGGTGATGCAGTGAGGCGGCTGTGTGTGGGTTCGGGGGTGCCCTGCTCTCCAGCTCGGCTCACCCCTGTGCGTCCCTTGGCTCCTGTGCCCTTGGAGAGCAGCCTGGAGCGCAGAGGGGAGCGAGTCTGTTGTCCCCATGGGGCTGAGGGAGGTTTTGGGGTTTGTTTCCAAGGGGAGGGGGGCACAGGACAGCATCAGGCTGAGTGACCCGTGCACCAGCTTGGGTTGGATGAAACTCCCCAAACACTGGGGACTATTGAAGCAGGAAAGGGTGGTGGTGCCCAAGTGTGCACCTCTGCCAGGGCAACGCACACACTTCCCATCGCATCCAGAGAGCCACGGGCAAAGTGTGGCTGTCGTGTGTGAGGGATGGTCACGCACACAGCTGCCACCACGGAAGTGGGGCTCCGAGCTTCCCACAGGCAACTCCCACTAGGAATGGGACGCTCTGCTTCTGAGGTGGCCCAGGTGGCTTCTCCCGAGGCAGCTGAGCTGAGGGCTGGGCAGTATGTTAAGCGAGCAGCAATATACAGTGCTGACTGACTGGGACGGGCTGCAGCCGTGGGCTGTCTCTCTCCTTGGAGTTCTGACTGCCAAGCTTGGACTCTGTTTTATTCCCTACTGACGTGCTCCCACAGAGAAAAAGCAGCGGCAAGTAAAAAACTACTTGGATTCATTTACTTTTATCATTCTGCAAGCCCGGAGGTGCATTTGTATCAGCAATGATATGAACCATGGGAACTGATGGAAAAAAATGAGAAAAGAGTTTTCACAAAAACTTATACGTCTTGTGTTTGCATGGCTGCGGGGGGCCACCTGTAATCATCAATAACAAACGAATCGTAATCAGGACTGTAAACGAGCTGTTTCACAAAAGCTTCCTTGTCTGCTGGCTCGGGGTACCAAGAAGCAAGACCACGCTTGTAGGCCCAGTCAACAATCTGCAAAAGGATAAGCAAAATAAGCTGATGAAACAACGCTGGCATGTTATGAAGTTGAAACCAACTGCAGCTGGCTGTATTTTTGCTCTTCCCCATGCCCCCCCACCCCCTCCCAAAACCCCCCCCAAAACCCAAACTGCGTCTTTTTTTTGCTTTTTTTCTCTTTGTGCAATTCTTTGAGTCGGCTGCACTTCATCCCTTGGGTGAGGGAATGCAAGCTGCCTGCAGTTACTGGCTGCTTAGAAATGCACATCCCCTGCCCTGGCAAAGTGGCTGGAGCGTGCAATTAAAGAAGGAGAGCAGCCCTTTAACCACCTCCGCTCACACCCTTAAGCTCCTCAGCTACACTGTGCATCCGTCAGTAACTCCTAGCAGCCCAATGCGATTCTCAGTGGGTGTCCCCTGAAGAGGAATTACAAATTTGATGTATACAGGGCACCAATCCCACAACTGGACAACAAGCCCAGATCTGGAATAGTATTTACATACTTAGGCCCCTATCAAATACAGGAGGAGAGGTTCCAAAATAGCAATTTGGAACCTAAAACCTTATTGGCAACTTGCATCATGTTTGAATTTGACCCTAAACCTGATTTTTTGAAGTGCTGAGCACTCGCAGCTCCAAGCAATAAAGCAGAGCTTTGTGAGCTTTGAGGCACCCAGAGGCAGAAGGTATTTTTCATATTTGGGCTTTAATGGGAGAAATCAAAGCAGCAGTTCTGGCTGGAAGAATACCTGAGAATCATTGCTTTAGGCTGTGGAAAAAGCTGAATTAAAAAAACACATAGCAAGAATGATGCCAAGACAATTCCTGCCCTCCCTACCATGGAAAGTGGAAATAAACGAGTACTCACTTTCACAGCGATTTTGAGAGACACCTCTCTGATGCTGTCCAAGGGGGGATAGAGTCTTCCTTCTGCAAGATTCTGCTCTGTCACCTCGGCAGCAATAGACTAGAAAGAAGAGAAAGGTAGTTTATAGAGATGGTCTCAAGCACGTAGCACATTCACTAGCGTTACACGCTATGTGGCTGAAACCTCAGCAGTGGTGGAGCTGGGACTAGTTCTTAATGGGAACTGCCGAACTATTCAAAATACGTATGTGTATACGTTTCATTACAGATGTAAAACTGGAGCCAAAATGATGGAAGTGCCATGCCAGGGCAGTAGCAGAATGAGGGGAATTCTGTTATGGCTCCTGCACCTCTGTAGGTGCAACAGAAGCGTGAGCTTTCCCTGAGACTGGGAAAGGCTGCGGCTTTTTGCTGAGGCGGTGCCATTTCCACTCAACGCGTTGCCACAGGCCAGGTTCTTGAAAACACCTGAAGTCGGTGCATGTGCCTCTTACAATCTTTTTAAAAACATTAGTTAAATGCCAGTTGGAAACCTCTGCTGTGATGAGGAAGATATCATCAGAGATGTGCCGGACTCCACAGGCGATGACTCCCAGTGCCACTCCTGGGAAGACATAGGCGTTGTTTCCTTGGCCAGGGAAGAAGGTCTGTCCATTGGGCAGGGTTACCTTTGAGAATGGACTCCCACTTGCAAATATTCCCCGTCCCTGATAAGAGAGAGAGAGAGAGGCACCCAAATTCAGAAGAGACATCTTACATTTCTGCTCCTTGCCATGATCTGCCCTCAGGGGACTCTGGTGACCAAGTGGACAAATCTCCAGCCAGTCAGCGAGAGGCATCTCCACCAGAGCCATCTCCAGTTGGTATTTCTGGAGGGCCTGGTCCCCAGAGCCACGGACAGGGCCACGGACAGGGCCATGGACAGGGCCACTGAGCACCGAGTGGGTGTTTGCACTGCCCAACTGCAAGTGCTCTGAACTTGCTGAGGAGTTTCTCTTCCTCTCTATCAAACATCTATTGAGTGTGAAGAGGGACTCTTGGGATAAAGATGTGAGGGCTGTGTGATTGCCCNAGAGGGACTCGTGGGATAAGGATGTGAGGGCTGTGTGATTGCCCTAGCCAACAGCAGCAGGGGGGACGACAAAGGGGAGAGTGAGACAAGGCCTCCTCTCTCACCCCAAGTCAATCCACACGACAATAATTCTTCAGTGACATTGAGCCCAAACCGGGTGATGAAACTGTTACACAAACAACTAGGGTGCTAAAACACAGGGGACAGTAACCTGGGAGGAGGGGACACCTCAGACAGCTGTGGGTGAAGGAGGCAAGTGCTTTCCTTAGAGGATCACAAAGTAATTCAGACTGGCAGGGACCCAAACTCCTGCTCACAGCAACGACAGCTATGAAGTCAGACGGGGTTGCTCAGGGCTTTATCCACCCTGGTCTTGAAAACCTGCACAGACAGGGACTGCACGAGCAGTCTGGGACCCTGTTCCACCTCCTGACTCTCCTCACTGCGTGCAAGTTTTTTCTTTATGACCAACTTGAACCTCTTTTGTTTCAGCTTATGCCCACTGTCACTTGTCTGCCCACCATGCACCGCTGGTTTCCTTGGTACAGTCATGGCCACAGCGTAGTACCCAGAGCACCCAGCTTCCCTGCGCTGAGCTCCAGTACCTCGGTGAGGCGGTAGCACTGCTCCGCTGTGCACTCTGCTTTACTTGTGGGGTTGCTCAGGGCAAACACGATGGGCCTCTCATTGAAGGCTGCCATGTCCTTCAAAATCTTCTCAGTGAAAGCTCCTGCAACGGCTGCAACACCTAAAACAACAACAGCAAAATGAGATGGTGCTTTTCACAGAATCACAGAATCACGTAATGGTCAGGGTTGGAAGGGACCTCTG